>JAEQBH010004264.1:0-147502 GCA_016808115.1 Tetrastigma voinierianum | reverse complement strand
AAAATAAGTGAGGGTACCGGACGCACAGATCCGAGCCTTCCGCTCCTAGCAATCGCTCCTCTCATGATTCCTCTTACGTGACTTTAACCAAAGGAATTACGCTTTCCTCAACACATTGCTCGCGATATACAACTGCACGTGCATTCTCATAAGTCAAATTTTCCTTTAACCGCACCTACGCTTCTCTCAATACATGTAAGATCCGGGATATATTTTTAACATCGACATTACAATGTATCACGAACTCGAGTAATTCGGGTAACTTCAACTCAGAAGCTACCGGCCCCACTCTCGCTTCACAATCTCGTAGGTCCCATATATCTCACTAAGCTTCCCTCATTTCCCAAATCTCAACACACCTTTCCAAGGTGAAATCTTCAAAAAGACTCACACCTATCTCAAACTCGCAGTCTCTACGACTATTGTCCGCATTACTTCTTCTCGTCTATCTCTACACCCCAAGTTATCACGAACAACTTCACTTTCTCCTCGTTGATCCGTACTAGTTCGGTGACCTACTAGCCTCTTCACCAACCTCATCCCAAAGACACCGGAGTCCTACATTTTCGTCATACAACGCCTCAAACGAGCTACATCTATACGGGCTTGATAGCTATCACAGTGAGGCAAACCCATTAGTGCTAAGTGAGTATCCCAACTTCCTCAATCTAAAGACACAAGCTCAAAGATATCCTCTAACGCCCGAATACCCTTCTCTGATCATCCGTCTGAGGATGAATGCCGTACAAAGGTAGGAGTAGCATCTAAAGCTCGCTTAGTAACTAGGCCAAAAACCTGATGCAACCCGTGGCCTCGATCCGAAACTATCGAAACCCAACCCTACGAAGTCTCACTATCTCATCTACATATAACTCGGGCCAACTTTTTCCAATGAATCTCAACATAATTTGTAAAATGCGAGATTTCACAATCGATCAACTATTACCCATACTCGCATCATGCTGCCTCTAAGTCCGTGGAAGACTCACAAAATCCATATGATCTTCTCCCATTTCCACACCGGAATAGGAGACCGCATCTTCCCCCGCGGGCCGATGCTCGCCTCTTCACCTCGATGTCAGCACCTAAAAACGAAACTCGCTATCTCTTTCTTCATCCCATTCCACCCGCAATGCTTTTCAAAGTCCCATTTTGGTACTACCTCGGATGTGCATACACACGAGATGAACGTGCTTCTTCCATAATGTCTCTCTTCAGCCGCCATACTCCTATAATACATTCTCCGTCCTTTTCTCACTATCACATCATCTCTTAATTGAAACTCGCTTTCTTCTATCTCTTCCTTGCTTAATCATCTTCGATCCCGCGAGCTTCGCTAGAATCGATCCACTAAGAGAGTCTAACATGAATGGCTAACAAGGCCCCGAATCCTCGCCTCCAATATCACCCCTAAAGCTCTTAGATCCACCAACAAACAAGATAACCCGATCTCATGTGAGACAAAGAACTCTCCAGTCGCCACTAAGGCATCCGCATTAGCTTTTCCCAATGGTACTGAGAGCTATCAGAGTCTTTAATCACCTCGCCATCTTCATTCTGCCAGGTTTGACCTCTCGGGTAAAAATATATCAAGCACTCTTACGATCCTGTGAAAAAGATCCTACAAATGCATACCATATAAGTAATGTCCTGCCATTTTTGTATAAACACGACCATCGCAAGCTCTGAGCCCAGGTGTGGCAATTCTCCCATGCTTTGTATCTAGATACATGCAATCACCCATCATTCCCGCATCAAACACAACCAAGGCCTTGCCCTAAGCATCATCGATAGACTATGTCCCATCTTTTCCATTGGGTAAAGTTAGAACTGGAGCTGAAATCAATCTACCTTCAACTCTTCAAACTCGCCGATGTGCATCTACCCAATCATACCTCTTAACATCTTTCCTCGCGCCGGGCCGGGGCCGCGATCTCGAGAACCCCTCAACAAACTTCCTATACACTCGCTAAACCAAGGAAGCCCCTAATCTCCGACTAATATCTCTTGGTGGTTTCCAATTTACCACGTTTAGCTTCGGGTGGATCCACACTCACCCTCAACTGAAATCACGACCTAGAATGCCACCCTATCAGCCAAACTCCACACTTGCCTAACTTCGCATACAACCTGCCGCTCCTGGGGTGGCTTGCAACACAATCCTCGTGTGCCCGAATGTTCCTCTCAACCACCAATACACTAGAATATCATCAATAAAACTATGACGAACCCATCCAAATACCTACCGAATAATTTCTGCCTCATCAAATCCATAAAATCGTCACGAGCATTACCAAACCAAATGGCATCACCAAAACTCATAATGCCCGTAGCTCGTCTCCGACGCGCTTTGTGTACATCACTCTCCTGCACCATCAACTGATGATACCCCGACCTCAAGTCTATCTTGGAGTATACTCGAGACCCCTGGAGATGATCGAAAAACTCATCGATCCTAGGGAGTGGATACCGATTATGATGGTAACTCGCGACCGTCTGTAATCTATACACAACCGCAAACTCCCATCTTCTTTTCACGAAGAGAACCGGAGCTCCCCATGGGATATGCTCGGACAAATAAATCCTCACTTAACAATTCTTCTAACCGGAGCCTTAAGCCCTCAACTCGCAGAGCCATCCTATAAGGAGGAATGGAATGGCCTACCCTGATCAAATCACGGCGAACTCCACCTCTATCCTGGAGGTGCTCGCAATATCATCCTAATACATCCGGAAACTCTAACAACCGAATCTCATCCAATATAGTCCTCCTTCCCCGTCCCACCACATAAGCCAGATAACCTCGATGAACCCTTACGCAAAGATTCTCTCGCGCCGCCATGAAGTGAGATCATACAGAAGATATCCTTACGTAATCCTCGAACTTTACCTCCAATTTCCCCGCCTATTCAACTTTACTCCTTTTGTAACAATCTTAACGTGGGCTCTACGGGCGACAACCAATCCATACGAGAACCACACGAAATCCTCATATCTAAAGTTACAAGATCCGCTTGGGAACTCTCATTCCTCAATCGTAACTCTACTATCTCGACTACTTATCTGCGAGTAACGGATTCCACTCGGAAGGAAACTCTACACGACCCCCAATGGCCGGGTCTCTATCCGAAAAACGATCTAAGAATGGCTTTGATGCAGATGAATGCGTAGCCCCGGCCCACTAACGTATACGCATCACGATCACGATGTAAATAATATCAATGACCACATCCTGAGTCACATCTCATCTTGTCGAGTCACAAAGATACCGGGCCTCGAGTGCGGCCTGGCTCATCCCCGGGCACTCGGTCAGCCTTTCACCACACCACCCGCCCACCCTACCCGCTACCGTGGCCAGCCCCTCCGCTCGGGGGAAACCCCTCCCTAAAGACTCAGGCGCTCATCTCGTACCGGGGTAGCTAGACCAAGCATCACGCCTCCGCACCAATCACCGGTGGCACTCCCAATGAAATGGCCTTCCCCGGCCACAAAGGAAACACCAGAATCGAATCTCCTCACACTCCCATGCCGGTGTCGTCGAATACATGCGACAAATGCAGATAATGCTCCTGGGCCATCAAGCAACAGAACTCCGGGGCCCCACCGATCCGACCAGAGATAGCTCCTCGACCGAACCTCGGCCTTTGCAACTTTACCCTTGTTCCTCTTCTATTGCAATCGACTGTAGCTCGCTGGTAGCGCCCTCATGCACCCTCTTACTTTCCCGCCTACTACGACATACCACAGATTGCTTCAACTCGAAACGCCTCTACTAAGTCCCCAAATCTATTCTCGAGAACCACCGATAAATGCACTCGATTCAAGCACAAATTCCCATAAAAAAACTCGCACTTCCGTGACTTCATCCTTGAATATAGGGAACCAATCTAACTAATTCTGAGAACTTCTTCTCATATTCGACACGATGTTCTTTGTTCCCACTCAAAGAACCCTCAATTTTGAATCCTTATGACTTCGAGGAAAGAACCTATCGAATTCCTGCTGGAATCGTCCTATGATATGCCAATAGGATACCTCCTCTCACGTATCCCACCAATCCTTAGCCCCTCAAGCCTTCCATTAGAAAACCGGAAAACAACACTTTGCTCATCCGTGCACCCCCATAACTCGCAAACTCCTATTTACCCGCCAAGCCATAACCAGCTACTCTAGCATCAACACACGCCATATTACAGGCGCCAGACTCTTATTTGACCTCCTGTGCCCTTCCAACCTCTCAGGTGGTGGTGGAGGCCGCGACCGCCGACCTGGTCACTATGACTACTATCCCGTGCACCAGGCCACTTGCTCGCCTCAACAACCCAGACTCGAGCCCTCCTGGCGTCTCTCTCTCAGACTACCCAGCCCCGACCTCCGGCGCCGATTCACGTAGAGGCTAAGACTGAACCAACTACGTGCTCATCTCTCACTGTGCACGCAGACGCCTGAAACCGCTGAATAACTCTCCTAGACGACCCCACGCCCTCTACCCCAACATGTCGTAATTTCCAAAATAAACTATTTAATACTTTGAATCATTTCATATGTATGTAATTTAAACTTAAACATGCATGGTTGCCAATACTTATGCTCTGATACCACCTTGTCACACCCCACCCCTTCCAAGTGATGCAAGCACGCCCCACCCACGTAAATCCCCCACACACTCTAACGACTGTGAACTCCCGTAGCGGCTCAGATTGCCAAGTAAAACTCCTTATAAAAATTTTTTTTCTAAACTTATGATTTTATAAAATTTCGACAAAGATAACACCGTACATGCGACACGTCCCAAACTCGTGATACATCCAATTTACACTATATCCAAAATATGCAAATCCAAGATACCAACACATTCTCACAAAACTACTCATGACATACATACGCCCATTATACAAGCTTCAGTATTTCCTTACACAATATTCTTAATTACAAAGACTGACATAAATGTCGAGAATCCTAACTGCCCAAATATTCTAGAGTGTCTGTACCGGAAAATAGCTTTAAAATACAAAATAATTATTAAACCACTCGCAGTCAGACAAGCTTTATAAAACGTTTTCTTTCCAAAACATTTCAAAACTCGTAAACTTTCTTTTACAATTATTTTCCAGTTCTTCGCTTATTTTAAAGTTTAAAACTTTCAGATTGCTGCTTTTTTAAAAGTTTTTACAAAACTTTTAATACTATTGCTTAAGTTTTTATAAACTTTTAATACTATTATTATTATTGTTTTCTTTTAAAAATATAAAACTTTTCTAATTCTCTTTATTGCTTACTCATTGCTTTAAAATTCTTCTCTCAAAATTTCCCTGCTGCTTTATCCTACAAAAGTTTCTAAAACCTTTCACAAACCTTACTTTAAAAGTTTCTCAAAACTTTTCTATAAAACTGAGCCTGGGCTCAACCGCATTCTTCTTTGAAAATAAAACAAGAGCCTCGCTCAACCGTTTGCTTTAAAACTCTCCTAAGCCTCATGACGAACCACCATTGATTTTTCAAAACCGTATAATAGCGCTTTATAAAACATCAACCACTTGAGCGCCTATTACTATCGCACCTCTGTCGAACACGAAGCGGCGACCGTGCTGGAATGACTTCATCCGCATCACCCTTTTCTCCGCGACATACACCGACCGGCCGCCATCACCATAATTCCTGGGCTGGTACCATAACCTTATATACCACGCAGACGCGCTACCGCCTCCTCTTTAAACGCATTTACGACGTCCCAAGCCACACCAGCAAAACTACAACGCATGTGATTTATCCTAACACCACCGCCGCATCGCATTTTAACACCGGATCCGCTTGTTTGCTGTAACTATGGGGCGCCTGCTTTTCACAAACACTTTTGCTCGTCAAGCCAGTACCTATTTAATTATTCAAACCATCTACTTACTATTATTACCAAAATTCGCTTAATTATTCAAACCATTTATTTAATCAAGCCATTACAAATGGTTTTACAATTTAAAACCAACGCTGCTTTCAATTACGCTTAATTCAAAACCATTCGCTTTTGATTTCTAATTCATCATTGCTTCAAAACTAATAACTCAAACCATTTAAAATACGCAAAACAATTTAGCACAATAATAATAATTACACTCAAGATTCAAAACTAGCCTGTAACACCACCTCTCGCTGCTAAACTCAAAGATAAGCCCACAATCCCTTCCGACTCATTTAAACACACTCGACGTATTGGGACACACACGTCAAGACAACTAAAGAATTCCAGACACTCGCATAAGTAAAATTAAAATTTTCAAACATACAGTCCTAAACGCCATCTCACACAAGATACTGGCCAGATTCTGCACTGTAAAACACTTTCATATACTAAAACACCGAAAACATTTCCTCGGGTACCCCGTCCGGACTGTTCGAATAATAAAACTCGAATTTAACCAAAACTGTCCGAAAACAACCTCAAATTCAGCCCTGACTAGTCCGAAAATAAATCCTAAAATTAAAATTCCTAAACTCAAATAAAAATCTCCAGGACCGAATTTACATTCTATATCTAAACATTATTATATACTTGAGGCCAATAACACAAGAGAATTTCCACTTCTTCACAGATGAACGAAGTTCAAGATTTCACATTCACGCGCACTCGTCACAGAAGAACTTTACCTACTAAACCGAAAAGTGCGACCACTGTAATTCGCATCCGGCAAAAACTAAAATTCCGCCGTGATCTTTACCCTAACGCCTACGAAACTCGCCAGACTCCACGCCGCAGCTCTCGTCGCGCAGGAAGACTTTTCGCGCTTATCCCGACGAAACCGACTCACAAATTCAGAACTGGCAGTTAAAATTTCAAAAGATAAAAAACCAAAAACTAAAAATCTCTGCACGTAGTTCTTTCTTGCCGTCCGTCATTTGTTTAAAATGTTTTGATTTTATTTTATTTTTCTTTTATTTTTTCTTTTTTATGACCCATTAATGCCCTTTATTCCACTTCTAAATTGTTTCAAATTAAACAAATTATTTTCATTCCTGCTTTCAATTTTATTTATCCTAATTCGAATATTCTTTATTTGGCCATTTTTTAATTTCTAAAATCCCGCTGCGCTTCACTTAAACTCGTCGCCTAAATTGTGAAATATTCCGACCGTCTCAATTAAACGAACTTTCTAAGCCACTAGATTTCAGACTTAACTTAACTACAAGAAAATCAAGCCATCCGGGCATCTAGACTTTCAGACTTCCTCGAATTATTCCTAATTTATTATTATTAATTTACTATTTAAACTTCCCTTTAATTTTACTTTCACCCCCTCAACTTTCCTTAATCGCAAATTTGTCTCACATTTAAATATCGCAAATCCAACTTCAAATTCTACTACGCCCATCTCTAACTTAATTACGCCTTTACATATCCTCGCTAAAACGACAATCAGACTGCTTTCAAAGCACCAAATCTCGTGGCTCCAAAATTTATAATTTCCTAATTTCATCTCCAAAATACTACAATACGACACTCTGCACTCTTATACACCCCTACAAGATTACTGCATCAGACACTCTCTCTGACTGCATAGCGGTCTTCGCAGCAATTGAAAAGAATCGACCGCTAATTATAGGAGTCAGTAGACTCAATACCCTCAAAAAAAAAAAAAAAAAAAAAAAACGGTAGGAGCCAGTAATATATGATAGCATTGATACAAAATATGTAATCAAATAATTGAAGGCTAATTTTTTTAATATATATGGACTTTACTCAACCAATAGTACTTTTTTTTTAATACACTACCATAGTACTTAGACTTCAATTATCAAAAAGTAATGATGTAAAAGGTACACCATATCACCAAATTAAATCTAATGAAAATAAAACTCAAGTCAACCATATTAGTGTGAAATGTATTTTCTACATCAAATTAATGAAAGCATGCACTTTCCTACAAGCATGAAATCGCCTAATGAAATGACTAACGGCACTCCATTTATTTAACACTTAAGTATAAATTCATCCCCTTAATATAACACGCTTATTATACTAACGTAAATACAATTATCCTTAATGTAACACAATTATTATACTAATATAACACAATTATCCTTATCGTAATGTAGTTATTAACTAACGTAACACGTTAAGAATGATCACATTAACGAAATAACCATGCTACATTAAGGCAAACCATGGATTGAGGCAAACCATAATTAAAACAATTATAATCAATCATCATGAAATATAAATTGCCATTAAAACATATTATCAAAATTAATAAAATTTTAGTGCCACTGATCTAACACATGCTTAATACAATAATTAGGAAGATACTAGATTGCATTTAATTATTTTATACATAAATATGAGTTGGTTCTACCAATTGCAGGGAAAACTTAAAATTTTAGAACTGGACAAAAATATTTTTCTGAATAATCGAAAGGGAAAAAAGCCCTCGTTTTAGATCATCTCATATTATGTACAAAATAATTAATATGCAGAAATCATACCTTGATATTAAAAGATTGATGTCACACAAGATCTTTCCTAGCTTTCGTCCGCACAGATCTTTTCGGACTATTCTCAAGTTTGATTGCATTGGGTGGTGGGCACCTTGTGCACCACAAAATTGAGTAATTAACAAGTGAACAACTATAAAACCGTAAATCCTATTTTGAATAGGATTAGTTATACTTTTGAATAATATTATCACTTATTATCCTATTTTCATTTGAATAGAAAAAATAAATAGGTGACATAAATTTTTATCCCTTAGATTATTTCTAATCAAGATAAAACTTTATTAAATAAGGTTATTGATTTAAAATTTAATTCTAATTAAATTAGAATATCTAAAATTCTAAAATATTATCTTAATAAGATTTATTTTTCACACACCATATAATTATCTTTGTTCACTTATGGACCCTATGCCCAATATGCTAATTAACAAAACATGTAACCGAACAACCAATTATATGAGCTAGCTCAGGGACTATATGGGCACATACAATAGTGGCTACCACAATTCTACCCATAGTTAAATAGTCCCGATAGATGAAAATCCGCCGTTATGCCACTCCGCCAAGCCCAAAGGTTAAGCCGCACCGGGGATGGGGTTATCCCAGTTCTACTTCCATCCCAAAGCGAAGGCTCACCCACTACCTAAAGGCCTGGGCGCATGATAATCGAGAGCCCATATCCCGCAAATCGACAATTTCACAATAGCGAAAGCTAATAATCCCCTATAACTTATTATCCCGTGAATCTAACTAAATCTTTAATTAAAATCTCATCAATAAAATGCGATAATTCTCAATAAACTATTCCTTCAATATCTCTTTCTAAATCCGACAGCTACAATAAATATCCTATCCAATGGGAAAGAATCCTTACTACCTCAAATCGAATAATATACACTATAAATACAGTACCACCCCAATGCAAGGAAGGTGACGTCATTCAGATGCTAATTTAAGCAATCTACATCTCTCTTTTCTCTGCCGAAGTTAACTGACAAGATTTGAGCCGGCTACGCAAAGCCCCCAACCCCTCTTTTCTGCCAGCAGAAGTTCTTCATCTGGGCCTCGCAGTATCAACAAAATGATCCTAATCTCACTGCATAACTAAGACGCCGCATCCCAACTCAGCAACAACCGGTCCAACAATGCCCCTACACGCCCACTGGCCCACAAAAAGATCATCAATAATACGTCGTAGAACGACAAATCTCAGATTAAATATAACTGACACATCGATGGTATCGACGAACACAAGCAGAGCAACACTAATCCTCCAAGGATGCAGACCAACCAAGCAACGCAGATGAAATTCGACCTCCCAAGACGTTAAGCAACGCAGTTCTAACACGAACGAGGCAGGCGCCCGCCTCACCAATCGACGCCCGATAGAAGAGTTAGAGCAACTACCGTGCGTATGCAACGCCCAATAAGAGTCACGACGGTGTCAGAAGGTTACAACTTCCCTCCTCAAGAAGGACAACACAACACTCGCGCGTAAGTCCAACAAATCGAACTCGTAATCTTCAGTGTATCCCTAAGACGATCAAATCACGCCCATCTCGCAGACTTCGCCATAATCGTGAAGAGGCACATCCAAAGTATAAACTCCAATAAAGAATGAAGCCGTCACTTAAAAGAAGGTCAAGACTCCTGGAATTCGCCAAACGCTTCATAAATTCTCAATCAATCGCATTAAACACGCGCATATTTCCAAGAATCGAAAAGTCGATGACAACAAGAAGCTGATCAGCTTAAGGGCCTTCGCACTCTACTTAGCGCCTGCAGCCACGCCCACTTCGACGAGCCCACCTACCGCAGACAGCCACGCCCTCGGGGAGTCGAATTAAAGAAAGGCTAAGACGCCACCCCAGCCCCAGCGCCCGGAGCCACGCCGCTTCACTTTGACGAGCTCACCCACCGCACAGCCACGATGCCCTCAGAGCCGACTACTAAGGCTACACGCCACTTCTGGCCTGGGCCGAGCCACGCTCGCCACTTCGACAAACACCCACTCCAATAAAACCGTCGCCCCGTAGGAGTCGACCAGCCAAAGGCCACGCCACTCTGGGCCTAGCGCCCTGAGCCGCTGCTCACTTTGACGAGCTCACCGCACCCAAGACAGCCCCGCCGCCCCCGTGGAGCCGACTACCAAGCTACACCGCCACTCCTGGGCCCCACACCGAGCCACGCCGCCACTTCTGACGAGCTCACCTACCCACAGCCACGCCGCCTCGTGAGTCACTCCGCCAGCTACATCGTCACTTCTGGGCTAAACCACTCTGGCCTAATCGCCACCCACACAACGTCACTTGGCCACAACGCCACGGCCACAACGCCACTCGGCCACCGCCACCCACAACGCCACCCCGCCAACCGCCACTACCACTCACAACGCCACTTCTACCAATCGCCACCGGCCACACGCCACCGCCACAACGCCCACCCGCCCACCGCCACCGGCCCACGGCCACAACGCCACCCGCCACAGCCACTCTACCAACCGCCACGGCTACAACGCCACTGGGCCAATCGCCACTGCCACAACGCCACTCACCTCAATCGCCACTCACCAATCGCTACTCCTGGCCATCACACTCCTGGCCAATCGCCACTCAACACCGCCACTCCCATCAATCAAGTACCGGCTACATCGCCACTGGCTCAATCGCCACCCACACATAGCTACTGGCCATCGCACTCTGGCCAATCGCCACTCTGGGCCATAGCCACCACTGACCACCAAGGCCACCGCGCCAGGAGCCAAGTAATTCATATTTACGAGGCTCATCCCTCAACTCAGATGGACGAGCCCTACTATTTTTACATCGACGGTACTCTTCACGCACTTCAAACAAGACTGCCCCTCTCTACTATTTACATTGACGAGCCCTTCGCTACACTTCAAACAGACGCGCTCCCTTCTACTATTTAAATTGGACGAGCCTCCAATCGAACTTCAAACCCGATGGGCCCTCCTACTATTTACAGACTTAGCATGACACGCACCCGCACGTGCACTCGGCTCATTCTTACAATTCATAATCGACTGCCCTCCCAACCCGATGGACGAGCCCCTACTATTCACAATGAC
Organism: Tetrastigma voinierianum; assembly: GCA_016808115.1. Classification (NCBI taxonomy): domain Eukaryota; kingdom Viridiplantae; phylum Streptophyta; class Magnoliopsida; order Vitales; family Vitaceae; genus Tetrastigma; species Tetrastigma voinierianum. The sequence continues at coordinate 135,924 of JAEQBH010004264.1, read as the reverse complement.
GAGCCCTTCACGCACCCGCATTTAATGGCCCTTCTACAATCCATGGCAACGAGGCTCATCCAACAACCTCGCAGCACGACACCTACTATCTCACAATGACGAGCCTCGCCGCACTCCGTACGCATGCAGTCTCTTCTTACAATTCATATTGACGAGGCTCATCCAACAACTCAGATGGAGGAGCCCCTACTATTCACAGTGACGAGCCCTTCGCTGCACTCCAGACAGACGGGCTCCTTCTTACAATTCATATTGACGAGGCCCATCCAACAACCTCGATGGACGAGCCCCTACCATTCACGCGACTGAGTCCCCACCCGCACGCACTCCGCCCTTCACAATTTTACATTGACTAGGCTCATCCCTCAACCCTGACGGACGAGCCCCTACTATTATTTAAACTGGACGAGCCTCCACTCGAACTTCAAACTGATGGCCTCCTACTATTTACATCGACGCAGCCCTCACAAGACCCGCATTGCACTGCCCTTCTTACACCATATATCACGCAGGCTCATCCCTCAACTCAGATGGACGAGCTCTTCCCAACAGCTCTACTTGACGAGCTCCTATTATTTACATGGAAGAGCTCTTACAACAGTCTTCCTGACGAGCTCTTCCCAACAGCTCAACTTGGACGAGCTCCTGCTCAATTATTCATTCTGACAAGCTCTTCCCATCTCTCAACATGGACGAGCTCTACTTTACTACTGACGAGCTCATCCCATCACTCAGCATGGACGAGCTCTACTTTACAATTCGCCCTGACGAGCTCATCCCATCACTCATCATGGACTCCAGCTCACTTTACTATTCATTCGAATGTAGCTCATCCTTTCACTCAACATGGGACGAGCTCTATCAGACACTACTCATCCTAACGAGCTCTTCCCATCACTCAACTCGACGAGCTTCTCGTCAATTATTCATTCCCGACGGCTTCCCTTCCGCATCACCTCAACACGGACGAGCCCTCCTCAATTATTCACTCCGACGAGCTCATCCCATCACCAACATGGACGAGCTCACTTTAATACTCATTCTACCAGCTCATCCCATCACTCAAGATGGACGAGCTCTACTTCACACCTCTCGACGAGCCCATCCCATCACCAAAGATGGTCGAGCTCTACTTTACTATTCATTCGATCAGTTCATCCCTTCACTCAACACGGACGGCTCTATCAGACTACTCATCCCGACGAGCCTTCCCATCACACAACATGGACGAGCCCGCCAATTATTCATTCGACGAGCTCTTCCCATCACTCAAATACGACGAGCTCCTCGCCTCAATTATTCATTCCGACGAGCCTTCCCATCATTCAACATAGACGGCCCTCTCAATTATTCATGACGAAGCTCTTCCTATCACTCAACACGGGCGTAGCTCTATTTCGCATGGATCTAATTTCTTTATTCGAAGAATCACATTGACGAGCTCTACTAATCGTCACTCTAACGAAGCCTTCATCGTATCTACTCGACGAGTTTCTACTAACTGCTCACCTCGACGAGCTCTTCCCATCGATTCACTGACGAGCCTTCCACTAACCTGCTCACCTCACCAGCCTCTTCCATCGCTACTTCGACGAGCCTCTACCAACCGTTCACCCGATCAGCACTTCATCAGCTCACTCGACGAGCTCTACTCAAATTGTTCACCCGACGAGCTCTTCCCATCACCACTCGACGAGCTCACTAACCGGCTCACTCTAACGAAGCTCTTCCCATCAAGCTCACTCGACGAGCTCTATCTACTGGACGCAGCTCACTAACCGTTCACTCTAACGAGCCTTCCCATCGCATTCACTCGACGGCAGCTCTACTCAACTCCGTTCACTCCGACGAGCCTTCCCATCGTATCTACTGACGAGCTCTACCAACCGGTTTCACTCCGACGAGCTCTTCCCATCAGTTAATTCGGACGAGCTCTACTCAACTGCTCACCCGACGAGCTCTTCCCATCGCCTACACTGGAACGTCTACCAATTGTTCACTATGACGAAGCTCTTCCCATCATGACGGAACGAGTCACCAACTCGTTGTTTTAATGAGCTCTTCCCATCGTGATTCACTGGACGAGTCACCAACCGTTCACCACGAGCTCTTCCCATCGCTACTCGACGAGCTCTACTCAATCGCTCACCCGACGAGCTCTTCCCATCGCCCACTCAACGAGCTCTACTCAATTCGTTCACTATGACGGCCTTCCCATCGCTTTACTCAACGAGCTCTACTCAAACCGCTCACTCCGACGAGCTCTTCCCATTAGTTCACTTGGACGAGCACTACCAATTGTTCATCCGACGAGCCTTCCCATCGCTCACTCGACGAGCCTCACCAACCGCTTCACTCGACGAAGCTCTTCCCTCGCTCACATGGACGAGCTCCTGCCAACCATTCACATTAACGAGCTCTACCATTCTATACTGGCCATGCAGCCAAAACATCAGTTTGACTCAAGTCACCCGACCTGAGCCCGATAAATACATCGACGTGCTCAACCACTCTACACGTGTCACATGTACTCTAGGAGTCACCAAATGAGAAAATTCATACGACGGGGACCAAGAAATTTCGCATTGACGAGCTCCACCTTAACAAAGCATGCAAATGAACCGCCTGTACCGCGAAAATCAGACGACGGACCAAGAAATAAGATCGACGAGCCCACCTTAACAAAGTCGCCACCTCGAGTCAGATCAACTCAGCCGGATCGCCACCAAGGCCTCGGGCCACAAAGAGCCCAAAGACGGCGATATGACGACCTCAACTATCAAACAGCCACGCAGACCAAAGAGTCGGGCCTACCTTAGGCATTCAAATCAGAGCCCAAAGAACTGGGCTCAAACAAAGACGCAACATGGGAGCCTGGCAAATGCTTAGAAGGCGCAATGCACCCAGACGAATAACTCAATCTCGTAAGAGCATAAACCAACTCGATAGTAATGTTCCCAGAGCCCAATAACTCGCTAGAGCATAACTCCGTTTAAAAGGCCCTGAGCCCTGAGCCTGGGTGAGCTCGGGGACACAAAGCATAATTGCTCAAGGAAGGCCAGTAGCCACTGAGCCAAATGCACGCGGGATATCACGCCCGGATCCGAGAAACAATACGTGCCTCGCCCACTCACAACCGCATACGCGGCCGGGGCAACCGATAAAGGCTCGAAAAATCCGCCAGCCCACGCGCTTCCAAAGAAGAAGCGCACTGCATGAAAGCACCTGCCCCAGCTTCCAGCCCAAAGCTAAGGCCCAGCCCACTCTAATACTAAAGGCCTAAGCATGGATAATTGAGAAAGCCCATATCCCGCAAATCGATTGAATTTCGCCAATAAGGAAATAACTCTATAACTATTATCCCGTGAATCTAACTAAATCTTTAATTAAATCTCATCAAGGGAAAACAGGATAATTCTCACAAACTATTCCTTCAATATCTCTTCTAAAACTGACAAAGGCACAACATCCCGGCCCAATGGGAAAGAATCCTTACTACCCTCAAATTGGGAATAATATACACTATAAATACAAAAATACCCTGGGCCAAGGGAAAGGTACGCCTATCCGTATGCTAATTCTAAGCAATCTACATTCTTTCTCTCACAATCGACTAGACGGAGCTACACAGCAAAGCCCTCGCCAACCCCCTTTTTTTCTCGGTTTTTGCAGAGAAGTTCTTCATCTGGAGTTCCAGATATCAACAAAGGCAATGATCCTACCTCAACCTGCATAATCCAAGACGCCCGTATCCCAACCTGACAAACAACCGGTCCAGCTGCCCCTACACGCCCAAACGGCCCGGTTGAAAAACATCATCAAAGTCCAATTATTATTCCAAATCTATTACACCAAAGATTGAAACTCCATAATGTATGTTATCAAGGATTGATGTAAATTTGACCCATGCCACATTGATTTCTTACTTAATAATCCTTTGTACACATCGATAATTAACTGATATCTTACTCATTCAATCAATTTAATTACATCTCAGACTGACACTTAGTGATTTTCTCTAATGATCATATTTCAACAACCTCATTATAAAAATTAATTTATATTTATTGTTGAGTCACTTTGGCCAAAGAATTTAATGATCAAATGCTGAAATGTGTCAAGAGATATTTTAGTTCAAATTCTATATTTTTAATTCATAATTATTACCATTCATAAATACATTCACCAAGTTACCGAGAATATTAACTTTTAATTAAATCTCACTGATTAGTAACTCAAATGAATTAATATTTATAAATATGAAATTGTAATTAACGCAAGATTGAGATTAAAGTTAAATCAATGCCTATGAGATTCAATAAGTTTGACAATTGTTTAAAATTAATTAAATCTCTACTTTGATCCTCCTCTATATAAACAAATTACATCAAGAAATTCATACATGATTAAAACAAATCATTCAACTACACATAAATTAAAAGTAGATAGTGCTCAATTTTATTTATCAATCAGAACATCATTATTTAATCAAAAGATAACTTGTTTTATGTCTTTTGTGATTATCCTGTGAAACATCACATGAATACATATAATCTGGGATTACAAGGATATTTGATTGCACCCAAACTAGATATGATGAAATGCCTCAACAACTTTACTATCATAAAAAAAAAAAAAAAAAGTAATAAACACAAAATATGACGGCTACATAATCCCAACGCTATTATTATTCATATTATTATTATTAATTTTATTAATATTAATATTATTATTATTATTATTGCATATTATTATTATTATTATTATTATTATTATTATTATTATTATTATTAATATTAATATCGATAGAGTTTGGAAAACGTGGCTCACAGCCCACTGAAAGCCCAAAGAAGAGGCGTGCCCAAGAAAACACTTCAGCCCCGACGCCACCAAAACAAAGTGCTCCAAATTCACTCGCCCAAAGGCCGATCATGGGTAATTTGGAAGGTCCACATCCTGCAAATCAGATTAGATCTCGCCAATAAGGGAAGTAGATAACTTCGCATAACGCCTTATCTTGTAATCCAACTAAATCTCCAGCTAACCACTGCAAGAAGGAAAATAAAGATAATTCACAAGAAACAATTTATCCTCAGTAGACAAACCGATCTCACCAATATGTTAGTTGATAATTTCACAAACTACTCCGTCAATATCCCTTATTAAATCCGATATCGATAAAGGCAGAAAATATCTCATCCAATAGGAAATAATATTTACTACCCTCCAATTGGGAATAACATATACTATAAATACCAAAGTCACCCGATCTAAAGGTACACAAAACATTCGCCCTCTTAAGCACCCATCTTTTCTCTCAAGGAGGAACTGACTTAGGCATCTGAGCGCGCACCCAAGCCCTCAGCCTACTCTTCTTCTCGTTTCGCAGGGGAGAGCAACAACATAGCCTGAAACCAATTTAACAAAGAAATTCCGTCCAAAATTTAACGACCCCATCACGCTTCAGCCCAACCCGGTTGAAAAAGGCATCATCAAATATTTTTATTTTTATTATTATTATTATTATTATTATTATTATCCTTTATTATTATTATTATTAAAATTAAATATAAAACATATTCATCAATAACAATTAATACTGAAAATATATAAATCACATTTCACATTTTAAATAGCAATGATAATATAAATGTCTTAAATTATATAAAATATTATATATAATTTTCCTATTTATAATAATTTTATTTATAATATTCATATTGTTCATATTATGATCTTTATATATATATATATATATATATATATATATATATATATATATTTTTTTTTTTTTTTTTTTTTTTTTTGCACTTCAAATTTTTATAAAACTAAATTCTAAGAAATATATATATAAATGATTATCCACATGGGTTTTGAAAAGATTTTTAAAATAAAAATAAATATAAAATATTTAATATTTTCAAATTTATTTAATAAAAGATTGATAATAATCAATTAAGTATTTAGTTTTAAAATGATTTTTTTTAATAACAAAACGATAGGTTTTTTCGAAAAGAACAAAACGATAGTTTTTTTTTTTTAAACAAACCGATATTTTAAAAATAAAAATAAATTAATATCAATTACTATATCTAATATTTTTATTAATTAAGATCAAAATCATAATATTATCATTAATTAATAAATTACATAAGAAAAAAAAACTTTAATTGAATTTTTTGAATTTGAAATTCCAATTACAATTTTAAATTTATTTTTAAAGTATAAACTTATTTTAAAACAAAAAATTTTGAAAGCAAATCCCAAATATTAAAGATAAAAAAACTAAGCAAATTACAAAGTAAAATTAGAATAAACAAATCCTAATAAAAGAAATATAAAATAATGAATAATATTAAAATCATAAAATTTAATTTATTTAAGAAATAGAAAATGGAGGATGATTTATAAGAAAAAAAACTCAACAAAGAATATCGGACGGCAATCGGGGGAGAGGGGATGAGGTTTGTGAAGAAATGAGAACATTTTTGTCTTATCAAATATATGTACTAGGCTTTAATTTTGGTGGTTTGATGATTCTTTTATGAAATAGAGGTCCCATCCAGAAACCCATGAAAAATTCTTAATTTAAATTAAAAAAAAAGGCAAATCCAGAATTTGCCTAATAATTTCCTTGAGGAAAAGTTTGGATTTTCTAGATCTCTGATGACGAAATGATTTTACCGTTGAAATCATCTCGAAATTCAGACTCAAGCCGACTTCGTTAAATTCGAAATCATCGAATTTCACGTTTCAAAAAAAAAAATTGAGAATAAGGGGACGAAAGTGTCCGACAAAAGGCACCCGGTCTCGTCATGTATGTGCCGCATAGAAGCAAGTCGGTAGTCGATGAAGGCACTGCTGGTTGCTAGAAGAGGAGGCAGTGGGATTGGGAGGAAATGGGTATAAGAAGAGGGGAGGAAAGCCAAAATGTAAGAGGCGAGAGAAGGTGGGTGGGAAATAAAAGAAAGAAGGCTAAGGAGAGAGAGTAGGAAAGCCAAAGAGGAAACCAAAAGAAAATAAATGAAGAAAGAAAAGGGAGAAGGAACCCGTTTGCCGACTGAAAAACTGCAAAAGGTAGGGGTTTCTCCACTGACATTCTCAGCCTAAGGGTCATTCAATGGTCGTGGGTTCGGCCTTAACAAGTAGGCTAGTTCAAGACTGAGTAAACTATGATGGGTTTCGGTGGCTGGTTCCAAAATTTCGCCTCTAACTAAAAGTACTTATCGTTGTATATCGTATATGCTTTTTCTTTTCGGGTCGGATTTGCATGTTGATTGTTTGATTGAATGCAACATGCATGTCAGGTGAAAATAATGTTGATATATGCATGCGTAATATATTAACATGACCCTAGATTCAAGTCACGCCATCTAACCATAAATCATAACCGTCCTTTCAATTTGGAAAATTGATAGAGTAACCAAAAACTGTAATTTTTAATCGGTTCCTTCTAGGTATCATCGCCTTTCAATAATTACTTAGTGTGACAAGATCGAAGAGAATCATAAATCATAAGGACCCACATAATTAAGTGTGGCCTTTTCAAATAGTGACCTATTAAATTCCATTTACTGTTGAGACAATTCACTATGATAGACACCACTATCTACAATGGACACATTTAATTGTAGTGGACCATACGATTTATGATGGTATAATTGTCAAAGTCACCTAGGTCAATGACTGTTTTCACCGATATATAATCCATTATATACATGCAACCATTTCTAAGTCTATAGTGGCCCATTTTGATTTGGAGTTGCATTAGATAGATCTAAAGACAACTTTGAATGGAGACTTAGTTATGATTTTTACACGTCTCAACCTATTGGCTTTGAGGAAGTTGGTAAGGAACATATGGTTTGTAAACCTCATAAATTCATTTATGATTTAAAGCAGGCTTCTTGGCAGTGGTATCTCAAGTTTGATGAATTTGTCACTACCAATGGTTTTAATGAGAACATCAATGCATGTTCTTGGTTTTATATGTTGATGATATTTTGCTCGCAGCCAATGATACTGACCTATTGGTTGAGACAAAGCAATTATCACAATGATAGTCGATATGAAGGATCTTATGCATTGGGCATACAAATCCTTCGCGATAAACCTAGTGGCATTCTGAGATTGTCTCAACAGACGTATATTGAACGCATTCTGAAAAGGTTCAATATGAAATCATGTTCTTCTAGTAAGGCACCAATTGTAAAGGGTGACAGATTTTCCAAAGGTCAATGTCTTTAGGATAATATTGAGAGATATCAAATGAAAGAAGTCCCTTATTCTTCAGTTGTGGGCAGCCTGATGTATGCTCAAGTATGCACACGCCCTAATATTGCTTTTGTTGTCGGCGTGTTAGGTAGGTACTTGAGTGATCCTGGTCAAAGCCACCGGAAAGCCTAAGAAAGTTTTTGGTATCTTCTGTGGTATCATGATCCTTCATGTTGACATATCGACATACTACCACTCTTGGAGGTGGTTGGTTTTAGTGATTCCGATTATATTCCGATTATGCAAGCTGCGTGGATGATAAAAATTCCACTTCTGGTTATATCTTTATGATGGCTGAAGGAGTTGTTTCGTGGAAAAGTATAAATCAGACACTTACAGCTTCTTCTACTATGGAGGCAAAGTATATGGTGTGTTATGAGACTACTTGTCATGTAAATATGGTCGAGGAACTTCATTTCACTTTCGAGGTTGTTCACCCATTTCTAGATTACAAAATTGTTAAGTGATCATTCTCTACGCTGTATCTTTATTTAGAATACGGTGAGCACTTCACCCAAGCACATTGATGAAGTTTCTTTTGTTAAAGAGAAAGTTGCAGAGTCCCTCATTTTAGTTGAGCATATGCCTACGACTTGCATGTTGGTAGACTCACTAACCAAAGGCTTACCTATTTGTGTGTTTCAAGAACACACCCGCATGGGATTGTTAGGAGCCCAGATTCTTTGTTTTAGTGGAGCTTTGCCTTTCCATGTATTTTGTAAGGAAAACTCATAGTTTTTTCATTATTACACGCATTTTGACGCTTGTCATTGTCTTAAGATTTTGTGTCATTGATAAGATGAATGACGTATCGATGCTTCTTCCATCGAATCAATACCTTGGTTGTGATGTCTAGACAGTAAGCCCTAATTATGTACAATTTATGAATCCTCTCAAAGGTATTAATCAGTATTAATGACGGTTATGGCTATGTAAGTCTTTTCAGGGAAGCATTTGAGCTAAGGATTTGATTAGTAGCTACCGATTATGTACAATTTATATATCCTTCAATATATTAATTATTATATATGGTTGGTTATGACTATGTACTATTGAGAAATCATTTGAGTTATGATTATGCTATCCAAGTGGGAAGAATGTTAGATTTTAATTGTGGACTAAGCATAATCATATTACAATTTTAATTGTGTAATTGTGCATGTTAATTATGTCATTTATGGATGGCTTTAATATTAATTAGCTATGGACCTATGATTCCCATATTTCTCTTGCTTTGATATGCCCATTTGACCAAAGCTTAATTGTTTCAGGCTCTATATATGCAAAAATGTAGCCTTAGAATTCACAAGCAAGAAACTCACTTATGAAAGAAAATAACTATCTTCAACCCTACCCTTCTTGATCTCGCCTATAGATTTTTTTGGAGATAAATAGAAGTCAATAATTCTAGAACCATACTGTAGCGTTTTCTACTCCAATATGAATTGGATATGTTTTATTATTTCAATAAATTATTATTTTATAATATATATTTATCAGTCTTTTGATTATTGATCAATTGTTTTTGGATCAATAAATACTCGATTTTATAAAATATTCTATTTCATATGTGCATTGATTCTTTAAACCATTTAAATTGAGGCCATGTTTGTTTCCTAGAAAGTTTTGGGAGAAAAAGTAGAAAAAAATGAAAATGAAAATGAATCCAATATATTATGTTCATTTGCTACTTAAAACTCAAATAAAGAAAAAAAAATTAACTCATGAACATAAAAATTAAATAATTTAAAATATATAAATTTTTAAGTAATTTTATTTATATTTGATTTTCTTAAAATTTTTTTATAACAGAATCGAATGATTTATAGAAGAAATGGGAAAAATAAATTTTCATGCACTCGTATAGAATACAGATTTTAAATAGTTATTTAAAAATAATTGGCATTTTATATGCCTTTTTTATTAAAGATACTACATCGGACTATACTTGTATGACCTTAATATATATTATATACATATATATATATATATATATATATATATATATATATATATATATATATATATATATAATCGTCAATTCTATCTATAAATAACTCCTTATGGATTATGAATTCGATTCACAAGGACTGGAGGATGTGGGTGTTAATTCGAACTGGTTACCGGCTACTCTACATTATGGATGAAGATAAAATTGAAACCTAAATAGAAGCCGAACATCGCTCAATAAATAGCCATGCTTGTAGATCCGCTGAGTGCTTTAACCGAGGAAGGGAGATTATGCTATTGCACAAGATTTCGTCGACATCGTTCGATACGTAACCCCGATAACTCGCGGAGGAGACCTGATCACCAAATTAGAAGAATTGCTCTAGTGTCAACTTGGATGGATGACCTTGACCCGTTGCTTATATAGAAGCAAGAACCTTGATATATGTGAGGACGCCACAATCGATGATAAAGATCCGATTGATAAGTCTGACAGAATGTTTAATAACCACAAGTTCAAGGGAGCTCCTTAGAACCAAAGAGAAATTGTAACTCTTAATTTTATTAATGCATGAAACTTTTAAAGAATGTAGGGAATAACAGCCTATAATGTGGATCAAAATACGAAGAATAGAAACTAAAATTCGCTACAAGGAAAGTAAGATATTTAGCCAAAAAACTGGGGAAGGAAATTATAATAATTCTTTAGACAAGACTTGGTAATAAAATCACTGGCAAATCAAAACAAATCACTTCCAAAATAGCAAAAGAATCAACATCAAATCAAACAAACTATCTCCAAAAATAACAAAGAAATCATGAACAAATCATCACCAAATTAGTAGCAATCAATATCAAACTGAGCAATTTTTTTAAAAAGAAATAAGAATCAGATTCGACTAGTAAAACACACTTTCTAAATTAAATAGCAACTTTTACTTTGACTTGAGAATAAATCTTTCTAAAATAAAACAACTCCAAATCAAAATAGTACTAAAACTCAAAACTCTTGGAAATAGAAATATATTAGGTGTTACCAAGATTTCACAGCCTTTCGAATATGAATTTTCCATAATTAAGATTGAATTCTCAATATTTGTTATGGAAGTTGGCATCACGAATCCTGTGTGCTTTGATTCTCATCATTCGTATCAACATACATAGTAGGGAACCAAAGAGAAGCAAATGGAAAAGGGCATTAGGCTTGAATATAGATGGTAAGTGTGAGGGGGTGACAACAATGATGACAATGACAGCAGCTGCCGTAATCTTGCATCATAATTTTACCTAAGCCGCAAAGGTCTCTTCAGTGGTCCGTTTCAAACTTGTTTCGGTTGGATGATTCCAAGACTCATTAGTTATACAACTCATTTACCTTAGTCTAACTCATTGTGGGTCCAACTCATCTAATTTCGATCTAACTCTCTACATTAAGTCAACCCATTAGGTTCAACCAATTTACTTTAGGTTCAATCACATTAGTTGCCCCAACCCATCTACCACTTAGGACACACACCTTCAAAAATAAAATCTCAAATGCAACATGATGGATTGAACTCATATCCTTTATGTTGTGAGTACACACCTTAAACCACTAGTCTTACAAATTTTGTGTCAAACTTTGCCAATTTAAAATATTCACATTCTCCAATTTCTTCAATTTTAATTTTTCTAATACTAATTTTCAGTCAAATATTATTATTATCTTTAACTTTCACCCTATTATTTCGCTTTCAGATAAAACAATACTTTCTTTATTCCTAAAATATTTTTAAGTCATTTTCTAACTCAATTTTTTCAAAAATCATTTTCCTTAATTTTACAAAAGTCATTTTTCTTAATTTCAACAAAATCATTTTCTTTAATTTATAAAAAAACAATCAAATCAAAAATATTTTTAATCTTCAAAAGGCCAAAATCATCTTTAATTAATAAAAATAAAAATATATTTATGTAATTTCAAAATTCAAATTTTATTTTATTTTTATATATTTCAAAATTATTTAGAATTCAAAATTTCAAACTGCTTTCTTAAGTTCTTCAAGTCAAATTTCTATTTTCAAAATTATATTTTCAACATGATTTTAAAATTTAAAACACGGTTTACTCTATAATTTCAATAAATGGAATCATGTGGAATCGACTCAAATAGATGGGCCTTGCAATAACATCTCATGTTTGCTTAGTATTATAATTAATCACCGATTCCATAACGGATTTCTAATTCTATATTTGTTATTGTACTAATATTGACTTTATTGATAGCATTTTCCATTTGCCCAAGGTAGACATTTTTTCCCATTTGACTATGGTTATTTACAATGTTTTAAAACCTATTTGACTGAACTTAAAAGTTACCGGCTCACTAAGCCAATGGTTTTAATTCCAGTGGTCGAACCGCGGTTGAACCGGTGACGTAATAAATATATTATTTATATTTTAAAATATATAATTAATAATATTTAAGATATTATTTATTATTTTTTATATAAATAAAGTATTTTAAAATATGTATAATGTTTAAATATGAAACATATTAAAATGGAATAAAACTTATTTATATAAATATATAATTTTGTTAATATCTAAATTAATCACCATGACAAAGAAAGTGGTAGAGTGGTTCCTTTGTAATCCTTCCTTTCCATGTTCGAATCCATAAACCCGTATTTAATTGATTTTTTTGGGGCTTACAAGCCTTCTAACCTACAAGCTTTCTGTTCTAAGTAAACGACATCGCTTCGATGTAAAAACATTAAAACTACATCGCTTTAACTTTAAAAAAAAATTATGGAACCGGCCTAAGCAATCATCTGCCGATCAAAAACACAGACAACCGACCGAGTTTTGTGGCCTGGCCGACTGGTCCGGGACCCAATAAACCTACTATCCATTTTTAAAACATCGCATATTTATTTATTTATTATAAGTTTGATGTAATCATGTACTATTATTGTTGTTTATTTCTTAATACTCATTGCTTGATTATCAATTACGATAATTTTCTTAATTTAATTATTAGAGGCTTAATTTGTAGGTTAGAGGGTGCTAGAGCTCCAATCGCACCTTCCCAATAGGTAACCTAACCCCGAACTAAACTCGGTTTTCACAAACTTGTCTTCCTATTATGAGCCATATATTTATGGCTCTGGCTTCTATTTTATCTCTCTTAAAAATAAAATAAGTATTTATCTAAATATATATATATATATATATATATATATATATATATATATATATATATATATATATATATATGTTATATATATATATATATATATATATATATATAGTCACATTAAACCATTTAAATTAAGGTCATTTTGCTTCCTAGAAAGTTTGGGACGAAGTAGAAAAAAATGAAAATAAAAAAATAAAAATAAAAAATGAATCCAATATATTATGTCTATTTTCTATTTAAAACTAATTTTTTAAAAAATTAACTCGTGAACATAAAGATTAAATAATTTAAAATATGTAAATTTTAAGTATTTTATTTATATTTCTGGATTTTCTTGAATTTTATAACAAAATCAAACATAAGAAAATCATTTTTCTTATTATTATTTTTAATTTCTAAGAATTTTCCTAAACCAAAAACCTCGTGTTAGAGAAATTTGAAAGAAAATGAAAGGAAAATAAATAGAGAGAAAAAATAAAAGGGAAGAAAAAGAAAAGAAACTAAAATAAAGTTAAACCTAATCTATTGTTTTTATTTGTTAATTCAAACCAGTTTTATTTATTTTATCTCATCAATATCTAGAATAGATAATTTGGGTATATGAAAATTTAACTAATTTTAATTTTATTTCATTTTTAAACATTTTTTATTAGACAATTAAATATAAGAAAATAATTTTGGTATTTTTGTGGTTTCAGTACTTCTGCAGTAACCAAACACGTTCTAAAGTCTTCTTGGAAAATCTATCATGTAATTAGACTTCATTGGTCAACCCAATTTCATTATAGTCAGAACTGGTAACGATTCATACATTGACAAACATGGCGATTAATACATAGGCATTGGCGTTTGATGACTGAACTAAGAAAAAGTACAAATATTTGCTTTTCTTTTAATTAATTAATAAGTAAGTGGTTGAATCAACCGCTTACTCTTACTCAAATAAAACAGAGTTAAATATTCTGATTTTTTTTTCTATTCAACCGGAAAAACAAATTCCACCTTAATTGACACACTAAATGATTGCTTTTAAAAGATATTCAAAATAAATAACAAACCTTGTAGCTGTTGGAAGGAGCAGAGCGTGGATACAGAAAGAAATTATTTTATTATATACCATCACTCTATTATTTTAAATTATTACATAATCTCCTATTTATAACAACTCAAACTAAAAATCAAATCAACCAAATTAAACCGTCTACCAAAATAAACTTTCAAAACATGAACACATAAATATTTTCAACATTCAAAATAGAAACTAAATATAAGAATTAAAATAAAATATTCTTCAACATCTTGAAACTAATATAATTTCAAATAGTTTCCGACAAAGTTTACATTCAAGACGGGTACAAATGTGGACGTGGAATGAGTAAAGGTTGAATTTGATGATTCGGTGGTGGCACAGAGAAGCTTGAAACATGGGTCTCGATTTCTTCCTGGAGGCGCGCCCCAAGGATGTTTGCAAGAGCGAGAGGAGCATCATTATACACCGTACGTGCAAGAGCCGGCCCTTACTTTATAAAAATCCTCAGGTTAATTTTTTTGGCCCTATTATAAATATATATATATATATATATATAAAAGTTAAAAATAAAATTTTTATCAATAAATATATTCAACATTACATAAAATTTATCAGAATTTATTCTACAAGCATTTTAGATAAAAATCAATAATTAAACTATTAAAATCAATTTGTTCTAAGATATGTTTTTCAATGCATGCATACCTAATCCATTCAATCTTTCGTGACATTGTCACGATCAAGGTACGACTGATTAACTTCAACTTAAACTTCTTTCCGCAAAGGCAACCGTGAATCAGAATCGTATAGTCACTGCGATTTATAAGCAATCCATACATTTGGAAAACAGAATATATCATTTTCAAATAGTCTAACATTTCACCGCTTTTGGTCTCCTTGGGTAAACACTTTCTCACAATTTTTTAGCTCGTAAAATAACTCATCCCCATCAATATCGTGAGTTCATGTTATGTCTTAAAAAAAATTTTCAAGCTTATCACAACAAGACTTCAAACAATCATCATCCGCACATGTAACTGTGTAAATCAATAAAAATCCAAAATATCTTCATATTTTGAAATTGTTCAAATCTACTATTGAGTGAAGAATAGCTCGATCAACTATATATAAGAAATAATCAACTCTATAAGATTCTTCACCGAATGTGCAATCTTTACTAACATTTTCATCAAACGCTTTTCCTCAGAAAATAATACGCTTTTCACAAAAATGTAGGTTCAATTTTCATCCGAAAGCAAAGAATTTCTTTGGGGCACAATCTTATCGATTCAAATCCAATATAGGTCTCAAAGAAAGAAATAAGTGCTTTCAAATGACTAATAGCAGCATCAATAACTATGTTTTTACTTTGCAACATTTTGCTCACTCTATTAATGGCAGATAAAATATTGTACCAAATAACCATGCCAAATAAGAATTCAAAATCCATGAAATCTGACAATAAACTTTTAAAGATCCCCGAATGTCTTAGATCATCACTTGCTTCACCAAGTGAGTTAAACAAATTTTTTTAATTTCTCAGCTTGAATCTATTGCCTTAACACATTCAACTTGACTTTCCCAACGTATCCGTGATGTCTCAAGGGTCACACCTTTACAATATTCCTGCAAAATTTTCCATCGCTTGTAGAAGATGAAAACAATATATATATGCATTGTACAATTCCAAAAAAGATTTAGCCTTTAGACAAGAATTCGCTATATCACAAAGTGCAAGATTAAGACTATGACAACCACATGGTGTGTGTAAAGCCTGGATTTACTTCTAATACTTTTTTTGTACACCTTTATGCTTCTTTCATATTCGAACCGTTATCATAACCTTGGACTCCTTAAATCACCAAGATCAAGTTCAAGTGTTCTAAAGCATTTATTAGTTCATCAAATAATCCTTGTCCCGAGGTATCCTCCACTTCTCGAAACTTCTAAAAAGAACTTTTCTACCTTAACCGGACTTGCAGACATCCACACATCAGACAAAGGAGACATTTGTTCTTCATGACTTATACCGTGTAAGCACCAAGTATATAAATCAAAATATTTTGCTTTCTAACTTTAATAATCCCGCACTTTATTTCACTGCCAAAGATAAGTATAAATTCATTTTGAATTTTGTGACTAAGATAATGATAATGAATTTTCCCCGAATTCGCCGAGGTGTTATTTCTAATATTGGATCAAACTCAACAATCATTTCAATTATACCCAAGAAATTTCCATTATTTTCTTCATAAATTTTCTTAGTACTCCCAAATTAAATTATTCTGCAAAGAAGTTTCCAACAATGTAAAACTATTCTCACAAAAACTCATTTCACAATAGTTCTCTATCTTTGCTGATTTGATCTTGTAATGCTTTATCAATTGTCAAATTCTTTGTAATCTCCTTTCGTAGTCCAATCCATCTTCTGCTCGCATGTGCTCACACAGCTTACGACTTTCGAAAGCCTATAACCGATATTTCCAATCATTAGTTCCTTCATTAGTTAATTGAAAAGTATTTTCCTTTGCTTAAATAACTTACAAACAAAGAAAATACTTTATCCAATGAAATTGAGTAAACTAACCATTTTCTCGCCCTTCACCATTTGATAAATAAATTCCAGTGTAATGTAGAAGAGAAATGCTTCATTTTCTCGAGTCTTTAGGAAAATTATCCACTTTTACTTTAGAAGGACTTATTTTCACCAACATGTCTATTAAATTTTGATCAATAATTTTCCACTGGATCCGTAATGTCTAAAGGCAAAAAGGAACAACATGTGTATCTAAATCATCTTGTTGTTCATTCATATTTTCCAAATTATCATGCCGCCATTCCTATTTTCCACATTCTTCAAAATTTCTTGTTCACAATCATCCAAATCTTCTTTTATTTACTAAATTCTTCCTCTTCATTAATATATTTTTTATCTTAACCTTCTCATATATTTCAATAACATTACTTGAATTACTAAGAAATTTGTCCATAGCTTCCACTCTGAGATTGTAAAAACTCCTAGTTTTATTTTCTTCTTTCATCCGCACAAATACTTTCTAAGAGGACATAATAACTCAATTCAATATCAATTCAAGATCAAACTTTAAATTGGGACTAATAATGATGTAACCCGATGAGAGGAATCTGATAAATTTATCAAACGAATATGTCTCTTTTCTTCTAGGGATTAACTCCGCATAATAAAATATAAACTAATAAAAATTATTATTTGATAAAAATATAAAATAATCAAATAAAAATACGTTAAAAATAAATAATAAATTATTTCATACCTATGATCGACATCAAGATTTTTGTCTCGTTTGTTTTTTTTTATCGAAAAAGGAGGAACTCTAATTTTTTCGTAAAGAGAAACCCTAATATTTTTGAACTAGAGAAACACTGTTGTTGCTTAACTTTTTTAACAAAATAAAAAGCAAGCTCATCGTGATGTAGCACTCCACTCAAGGAGTTTGCAAAAGACATATCATTTAATTAAGTGGGCCTATGTGAGACTTCCTTATCATATTTAAAATGAGAGTCTTTGAGAGCTTTATTACATTTAACGGAGTTTTTTTGAGAGTCAGCATCAACCAAATTTTATTATATTTAATTAATTATAAATTATAAATATATATAATATTTATTTCAAAAAAGAGCCCACTATAAAATTAGTCTCATTACAAATTCTTACTCCCGCCTATAGGCAGGGCCTGAGCGCACAAAGATCTTTATAGGAAGAGGAGGCAACAGTCAGAACTCACTCATTAATTGCTTCCCTCACTGAAGGACGAGCATTGCAATCAGGGTGAGCACACCATAGACCAACAATCATTAGTTGCATCATCTCCATACTGATCCATCTCACTGTCTTTCCCATGTGACTCCAATTCTTTCCCACAAGATTCTAATCGATCTTCTAAGTTCGTTATAACCCACTAGCATCTAATTACTCATCATCATATTGCTGCTTTGAATTAGCCATTCTACAGTTTTGATTGGATTGAATTTCAATTTAGAGTTCTTCCCCATTTTCTACAAGTACAATATCTTTGCCATTAACTCCTATCTAGTGCATGCAGCTGCCACCCTTCCCTTCTCAAGCTCCAAACTGTTGCATTTGCCCGCTGCCTGCCTTGACTAATTTCACCCCATTACATCGACTCTCATGGTCTTCAACATAACATTCTTTCTTCTCCACCCTCAGCATCAATTTCTTCCGAAACATCATTCACGTGGCCTACCACGAAATTATCACCTGGTGGGTTTGAATTCATTAAGAGCTTCAATGCACCACACTTGCATAGACAAAATGTTTGTTCCAAAACTTGATCAACACTTCTGAACAAAATCCATTTTTCAGAACACTCGATGGCTCCAAATTCACGGAAAACTTAATCAAATCCTTGAAACGAAGACATCGCAAACCCTAAACCCAGGCCAAGCATCAAGAACAACTTAAATTATTACAAACCAGCGGAAAACGCCTAAATACAAAAACCAACATCCAAACCCACTGCACTGAACTGGGTACCAAAAAATGGAACGCAATCGATCATCAAAAACCCCAGAAAAATGTGCAAAAACTTCCCATAGAAATGAAGAGCAGAGCCAAATATCAGTAACAAACAGAAGCAAAACAGAATCTGCATCTGGGTATAAGTAGAATACATCAAGTAATTCAAAGTTTTTCGAGTTTCAGTGAGGAGATGAGAAATTTTCATTCAAGCTTCTGTAGTGAATCTGTACGTGCCTCTGTTCTACTTCTCCACCAAGCACACTGACATATCGGGGAGAAATGGGATACTAACCTATGAGTGGATGAGTTGGGTAACCCTTTTATTCTAAAATTCAGATGAATAAATTTTATTTTATTTTATTTTTTCAATTTTATTTATTTATATTTTTATCATTTTCTAGAAAATATCCATCCCACTTCCCGCCTCTTCATATTACATATTTTATTTCTAATAAATTGAAGGCAAATAAGTTAAAGATTATTAGCTTATATTTATTAATTTGCTCATAGGATTGTAGAATAAATATATTTCACAAAACAAAATGGATATACCTTACACAACAGTGTTTTTTTGTCTTCATTTTTAATGTAAATATTCTTTGAATTTGATCTAAATTTAAATAGAGTTAAATATCATTAATTATGGGTATAATTTGGTTTTTATTATTTTTAAATATTAAATCTATTTATGCCCATCACAAAGACAGGGCAGACGGAGAAGAGAAATCCTAGATTCGAGTCGTCCTAGACTCGAGTTTCAATGAAGACAGTTTACTACATTGTAAATTAAAATATGCTTCTATCTTTTTAAATTTTTTTTACAAATAAATATTTTAGTTACAATGTAATATACTGTCCTCACTGAGACTCCAACCCGAGACCCCTCCTCTCTCTATATGCCCATGTCTTTTTGAAACGTTGAGTGTTCCACCACATCAGCTAAGCATGATGGGTATTAAAATATTTAAAATCTTTCTAAATTAGTTTTTTTTTTTTTTTAAAAGAGACATAATTTTATTGATTCAAATTAGCTTTACATTTGATAGTAACATATAATTAAATTCACTAAAAACTTTAGAGGATAACATAATATTCAGGTTAATAATATAAAGAATTAGTTCAAAGTCTATGTATTTGATCATCCTATAATGATTAGAATACATATAATTCTAATTCTGATGACCATGATTTGATGTCTTTGTCCAATCGAATATGTTTTCCCATTTGAATCGTCATTGTTGTATAGACAACATAACTACACATTGTAATAAGTTGGCGATAAAATAATAATAAAAAAAAAAAACAAAGTAAAAACTCTTATACATGTGAAAGAATCGCTTTATTGAAAAAAAATAAATAATAAAAATATGTAGAAAGGTGAATTTAAGGCGAAAAATCACAATAATAATAATTTCTTTTCTTAAGGAAAAGGTTAACAGAGAAAAGATGAGAGGAGCACAGCCTAGGTTTTGAAAAATCTTTCTAAATTAGTTTTTTGTTTTTTATATCATAAACTTTTTCAATCTATTATAGTACGGTATTATGTATTCTTTCAAGTTTCTTATATTCCTTTAATTAAAAAAAAATACATATAGAATAAAATGCGGATCTTCCAAATAGAGAATTTGAGATTTTAAAGACAATAACTCTGTAATTATCATGTATATTTATATGGTACGATATCGTTTAAATAAGTATGACATAAAAAAGGAAATAGGTTTTAGATTTCGGTATTTACAAGGACAATTTATTATATTGTAAATCAATTGTTTAGTTAAAAAAAAACTTAATCTTACAAATATTTTAAAGATTTTGTGAAAAAAATATTTTTTAAAAGAAAATATTTTTAAATATTCTTAAATCTTCCAACACATTCTAAAATGAATGCACCACATTAAGTCATTAATTTTTTTAATTAAGTCAAAAACTCTAATTTAATTGGATTCGTGAGAGACTAACCTTTGAGATATTGAGAAATCTATTGAGAAGTATTATAGTGATTATATTTTAAGCCATCATTATTTTCTACAAAATTCATGATTTTTATTTTTGGGTTCTAGAGAGATTTATAACATTATACGTGTTTTTTTTTTTTTTATAAATATTTACTTTGTATATTATATTATAATACTTTGTTATGAATTTAATCATAGTTAAATATCCATATATCCATCCTATCATTTTATCATTTAAGTCAAACCTCAAAGGCATAACTTCAATGAGGGCATAACTTTCAAGATGTTGATGAATCTTAATAAAGTATTGTGGGGTTATTAGTTGTAACTATAAAATAAATCAATTTGTCATTTACGTAGAGGTTTTTCATATTAAAAGAATATCTTATGTAACGATCAAATTCTTCACTCGATAGTGTTAAACTTAAATTCTTTATATATGAAGCTTCACCTTTACGATAAAAATGAGGACACCACAATTTATATCTTTTTATTTATTAAATTTAAATCAAATAAATATTAACAAAAAAATTACAATGATCAAAATTTGTAATTTTTTTATAGTTAAACACTTTAGTAACAAAGTAACAAATTGTCTTTTTTGGGACTTGTACTCGAGACCTTTCACTTCCTATGCTTTGCCTTTTTGAATAGTTTATTATAACTTATTAATATGATGAAGATTCATAATAATTAATATAGTCAAGAGGAAATCGGTGATTGTATGATATGTTGAACTTTAAATTATGTTTTATGGCTAAAAAATGTTAGAAGTGTGGTTTTAGGCTTTTTTCTTAGGGCGTTTTAGACATTTAGTGTGAAAAATAAAAGATATTCTTCAAAAAAATACATATAAATATTCCTAAATCTAAAATGTTTCTTGGAAGATACACTTTCTACTTTAAAATTTTTAATATGCTCTAAAAACGCTCAAGATATACTATACTAAAATTTTAAATTTACACTAAAGTATTTTAAAGAGACTAAGTATTTTAAAAATTTTAAATTTAGATTAAAAATATATGTTAGAAAAACACTTTCTAAAAATTTCGAAAACACTTTCTAAAAATTTTCAAACGATACTTTTTTTAAGAATTTTATTATTTTTGGGAAACATCCTTCCCTCCTTGAACAGGGTGACGGCAGCCAATCCGTCTTGGCCTGCGTGAAGATATAGGAATCGGTAAGATCGTGGGCGGTGATAAGCATACCGCGGGTAGGGGATGTGTCTAAAAAAGCTTTGGATTATTTGATGTATGTCCTTAGATACATGCGATTCTGCTTACTTGTTTGTTTCATTCGACTGTTTTCTTCATTTCTATGGGAAGTTTTTGCACATTTTTCTGGGGTTTCTGATGATCGATTGTGTTCCATTGCATTTCGTGATGTAACATACAAGATTTTTTTAAATATTTAATTTTCATATAATTAAATTAAAAGATTTATTAAAAAATTTATGATTTTTTTTTATATTTTTAGTAATTACTTAGGTAAAACTTAAAATAAAATATTTAGAACAACAAAGTTTAATATATTAACGTATATTATTACAATAATTATATTTAAACCAAATGAGGTATTTGACTCACCACTAAAATAACTATTTTTTATATATATATCTTAAAAAATATCTCGATTATTAAGTTAGTTATTTGAACAAAATTGAATAAGAAACTTCGGGCCAACGGATCAAACTCAAATGGGGACTATACTAGGTTGGGTTGATTTGACCCGTTTTTATTTGGGTCATCAATTTTATAACCTAGTCTTCCAAATAATCGGTCCAAAATAGGTTGACTAACTAGGCTCTAGCTCATATTACCACCTCTAAGCATTATCAAATGGTACAATTATATTTTCAAAATAGTTGATCTTCAACATACAAAAATTATCACAAAATCTTCAACGTTCCATCCAACATCAATCAGTGTTTTAAAAATTAAGATAATGGATATTGATATTCCAAAATAATCTTAATTTAGTTAAAAATTTAATTAGAAAATTTGGTATTACGCTTGTTACTTTAATTTTACTGATATTTCTTTCATTATTGAATATATATATATATATATATATATATATATAAGCTTAAATGACAATTTACAATAACTTTGTGAAAATATTAAAGTTTATTTGAAAAGTTTTTTTTTTAAATTTAGAATAATTTAATATTAGATAGAATAAAATTTTATTTTAATTTAAATTTTATTTTTTTTTATTTTTTATTTTTAAAATAACTTTTATTCATTTTTTAAATCATAACTTTTATTTATAGCAATTTTAAATTATTTTAATATTTATATTATTATTTAAAATAAATCTAAAATAAATGAATATAATATTTTATTTTTAACTATTTTTTATTTATTCTATTAAAAAATTGGAAAGAATTTATGAAATACTATATAATAAAATTTTTGGCTTTTTAATTGATTTTTTTTCCAATTTATCGCTATATAAGAAATTCCTTAATAAAAAAAGTATCATATGACAACTTTAAGAATATATTTATTCCCTAAGCTATATCCAAGGAATTTTAGAGGTTTTATGGAGAGTTAATTTGTAAATTTTGAGGATCAGCCTCCTCAAACATAATTCTCCTCTAATGTCACCTCTAAAGCTTCTACAACAGTTCGACATGGTCGGCTTGAGCATCCTGCCCTGAAAATTCTCCAACATATTGTCTCCTTTGGTTCATTCTCCTTTCCATATGTCATTTCCTTGCTTTTACTTGTTCATCATGTTTATGTAATAAAAGACAACGTCTCCCATTTGGTGAGTCTAGTCTAACGAGTCATGGTTCCCTTGACGGGCTTACATTGGCTACCAAATAATACCTATCTCGCTAGTTGATGGTTTCAACTATTACGCTTCTTGTTGGATCATTTTGCAAAGTATTCTCGTAATATCCCTAAGATAAAAATCTAATGTGTTTGTCATTTTTCATCAATTTAAGGTTGTTGTTGAAAAATATTTTCATCGCTTAATTATTTCAATTTATTATGATGGAGTTGGAGAATATATTGCCCTTAAGTCCTTCCTTAGTACTCTGGGAATTCAACATCTCCAAACTCCACCTTACACCCCCCAACACAACGACTTCGTTGAGAGACGTCACAAACACATTGTGGATACTGGCTTAACCCTTCTCTATCAAGCTCATGTCCCTCACCAATATTGGTCCTATGCTTTTCAAACTACTGCTTATTTAATAAACTGTCTCCCTACTCCAATTCTTCAGTTTTCCTTGCCCTATGAAAAATTATTTCATCAAAAACCAAATTACAATAAACTGAAAGTATTTAGATGTCTATGTTTTCCTTGGTTAAAACAATTCTAATAAGCTTGAACAAAAATCCTCCATGTCTCTGAGAAAGTTATTTTTCAATTAGTGAGTGACTTATGATGTTCACTTCACAAAATTTACACTTCCCGTCATGTTCGGATGGTTGAAACTCAATTTCCTTTTTCTAACTCAACATCTATTCCGAACTCTACATGCCCTTGCCTTCGCTGGACTTTGCCATCCTCTTCCTTTCCTATTTGCCTCACTCATCCCCTTACACTACATCCAAAGACCTCGCTCACCATCCTCCTACTGTTTCTTACTAGCCCTCATCACATGTCATCCATATGTACATGCCTACACCCTCTAACCCGGATCGTACTTCTCAATCTTCACTTCCTATTCAAGATCCCTCCCCACTATCTCCACGTCCTACCACGACCCCCTCAGCACCTATATCTTCTTCACCTCCATCGCCCCTCTTCATCCTTCCAAACCCCCATCCCATCCCATGGTTACTCGTTCAAAGAACAACATCTTCAATTCTAAATAATTATACACCGTCACCACCAATCACCCTCTTCTTGATTCTATTGAACTTACATGTGTCTCTCAAGTAGTAAAGAGTGTTGCATGGAGGACTGTCATGTCTGATGAGCTTATTGCCTTTCTTCGTAATAGTACTCAGACTCGTTCTTCACATTCTCAAAATGTTGTAGGCTATAAATGGTGTTTTCGTATCAACGAAATTCAGATGGCACTATTTAAAGTATAAGTTTGCTTTGTACTGCTGGTTCCATCAATGACCAAGGCGCATTTTCATGACAATTTTAACCTTTGTTGTTAAGCCTTCCATAATCCACTCCTATTCTTATATTAAGCGCCTTATCTCATGGTTGGTCTCTCTTTGCCAATTGATGTTAATAATGCTTTCCTACATGGTACATGCTAGTTATAATATGATCTACTCAAATTTTGTACAAGTATACACATCGCTAAAAGTAATAAAGTGATACGTGGGTTACTGTTCTAATTTGTGATTGTGCTATTACACGACCTAATCTAGCTTTAATTTTATTTGGATGGACAAATCTAGGTTGAAAATAAGATAAATTAGCATGCAAAATATTACCCTAAGTTACCAACGAAGGCTCAAGACACAATAAAGAAAACCTAAAACAATCTAAAATCCCTAGAGTATCGATTTCACCAAGATTATAATTAATTGAAGGAATATGAATTTAAATGAGTGCATTTTGTTTACTTGTTGTTGGTGGATATCACTTTAGTTGTAACTGATATCTCTAGAGTTTTCAATACATCTCTTGAGTTTAGGTTAAGGTCATCTCTACCCTAACCACTAAACTCAAGAGTCATTAAGCTTAAGAACTTTGCTTAATATGTTAAACCCTAGATATTCTTACCTCTAGGCTTGAACAATAGTTCATATAGGTCCCTTATGACAAATCTAGCTTCACTAGATTCAAAGCAATAATCAAATAGGTAGTGATCAACAAACTATTTGTAATGAGAACTATATGAATTACCCAATGAAAAAAACAACTATATAAGAATTAATCCAAAGTTCCGAAAATCAAATCAAATCAAGGCTACATCATAGCCATAGGAAAACAAACTAAAACATACTAAGAACTAAAGAAAACATAAAGGGAGAACATAAGGTGTAGTGCAGGAAAATCCGGCTTTGATGAAGAATCTTCATCTCCTCCTGATCTCTCGTCATAAGAGGCTCAATTCACGAGACTCGTCGTTGTTCCCCAATCTCCAACTCCTCTCCTCCAAGACCGTGTCTCTAGGGTTTTTTCCTAGGGTGTTTTCCCTAATCTCCAACTTCTCGTCACAACTCCTCTCGTTTCCTTCATTTTCAGCTACAACTGCTTCTCAGTCTCGAACTCCAAACAGCAATATTTATCTCTGAAGCTTAGAGCATCAAATATGGATAGTTCCAGAGAGAACACTTTAGATTTGATAATAAAGACGGAATCAACAAAGTATGCAAACTAGTCAGATTTTGAGCACTCTTCTCTTCTTCCTTCTTCTAAAAACCATAACTTGATTATTTGAAGTCCAAATTGAGTGAATAAGGGCTCTTAGGAAAGCTTGAGATGTCTAATATCCATATAAATAAAAGATTGATCCATGGAGGTCATTCTACAATTAAAATATTGAAATACAATAGTCGTTGCTGCATATGTGGAATTTGTCGATTCAGATTTGATACCTTTTTGCTCCATTTTGATCTAGTTTTCACTCCTTTAGCTCCAGACTTGCGTTACATCAAAATATGAGAGAAATAGGCATTAAAAACTTTGAAATCGCATTAAAATCATGTGTATGATAGGAGATTAATGATAATTAAATTGATGTAGATTACAACTATCAGTACACTTTCAAAAGAAGTCTTTATGCAACAACCTGCTAGCTTCATTGATCGTAATCATCCTTCCTTTCTCGCTTTCTACAAGTGTTGTCTCAACATTTTTCTATCAAGGACCTTGAGGATCTTCACTACTTCCTTAGAATGAGGTGCTTCCTACACCATCTAGATTGCTCTTAACCCAACATAAGTATATCCGAGATTTACTTGAAAAGACCAACATGGCTGGTGCTAAAGAGTGTGCCACACCTATGACTTCCACTAAAATTCTCCAAGTTAGCGATGGTTCTCCTCCCATTGATGCTACCAAGTTCAGTGCAGTTGTCAGTCTGCTAGTAACACCTATCCTCGATCGCTATGACATCTCCTTCGTCATTAATCATTGCTCAATTCATGCATTTTCATCCTAGATCAATATAAATCCAAATTTGGTTCTATTACCAAGCGCTGCTCTTCAAGCTACCCAAGTCCACCATTCATCATGTTCTTTTCTCAATTGTCATCAACATCTATCTCACAATTTTTGTTGTGCGCTGATCGGGTCAGTGATTATGATGATTGATAATCAACTTCTTCTTACATTCTATCTCTTAGTGGGAATGCTATCTCTTGGTGCTCCAAGAAATAGAAATATGTGGCCCGTACTTCCACCGAAGCAGAATGCCGAGCCCTTGCCTCATGTGCCATGGAAGTAGTTTAGCTTAAGTAGCTTCTCGGTGAACTATATGTTGATTACTCTTTATCTCCAAATATTTTTTTGTGATAACATTGGTGCAACATATCTTTCTATCAACCTTGTTTTCCACTCACGAATGAAACAATTCTATTGACTATCATTTTTTGTTTAGATCATGTGGCTCGTGGATCGCTTATCGTCGCTCACATCCGTGAAAAGACCAACTCTGCATATGCTCACTAAGCACACATCACTTCCCATTTCTGCTTGTTGCCCTCTTAAGATCGGTGTTCCAATGGGAGCATCGCCTTGCTGGGCCATAGAGAACCATCCAGATAGATTCTCTGATCGCCGTATCATCAATAAACAATCCCGCTCATTCATCTCTGTCAGAACAAACAAAGTTCAAATTCCTAAATATTTGTTTGTAACCTCCCCCGATACATGGCCGACATTACTATGTAGAATATAAATATATATATATATCCTGAATATATGTAAGTTCAAAAACCTGCAT
Source organism: Tetrastigma voinierianum (assembly GCA_016808115.1). Lineage (NCBI taxonomy): Eukaryota > Viridiplantae > Streptophyta > Magnoliopsida > Vitales > Vitaceae > Tetrastigma > Tetrastigma voinierianum. Next base: position 108,138 of record JAEQBH010004264.1, on the reverse strand, counting down.
AAATAAAATATTTCATCTTCTCATCTTGTTACTTATTATAGACCTCTTTGAAGGCATGTTTTGGAAACTAGTGGTTATATTGATGATGCTTTTTATTTCAATTCCTAATGTGTTCTTAAGTTCTTAATCTCTTTTGATCCAGATTTATCTTTGTTATTTTTATTCTTAGCACCCCCTAGTTCCATATTTTCATAGATTTCCTAAGCTTTATCACGAGTGAGGTAACTTTTCCCTCCTATTTGCTACTATATTGACACATTGTGACAATTTTAATATTGGCATGGATGGATATGTATATTTTTATTGAGATAACTTCTTTTTTATGGAAATTAGTGTTTTCACCCAGTTTTTTTCTAAATTTTGCATGATTGATTGTGGTGTTTATTTTTCTTGAATGATTGTGTGTTGTAGTTGTTGTTGGTGCCTTTATTTATCTCATTAGGTATTGACTTGATATTTTGAGATTTGTAGCGTATCGGGATACTTTAGTGTTTGCTTGATCTTGGATTTAAGGATCCTTTGGTTGTGGGCGACTTAGTTATGGAAGTCCCCATGCTTTTTACCTGATTATTTCTACTTGGAACTTGCAACACAGATCCTCAATATATGTTTAGGCACCAACACACTTATCCTTTGTAATTTATTTATGACTTTAGTAGTGTTGGGACACCTTCCAAAAAAGAGGCTAATGTGCCCCACCTACTAAAAAAAATCATGAAAAAGATATGAAAATCAGAAAAAGAACAAAAAGAACAAAAAGAGCATGAAATAAGTACAAGGATCTATCGAATCTTGAGTACAACTCGAGGGCCTTCTAAAGCCTAATTCCCTAAGCTAATTGGTTGAGAGTCGATTTCACTACTGTTAATGACGTAATATGGATTTATTTCTCTATAAGTAGGTGCCTCGACTTGTGTTTTTCAAGTTAAGTGTTGGGAGTAAAGTTCAAGGGGAACTTGATACCTAATGCCCTTAACCAACTGTGTATATCTGATAAATCTGCTACATGGACCATCCTCTAAATATTCCTCGTATCACATTTCACCTACCGCTATCTTAGTTATTTAATAAAAGGTGTGTTTTTTTGACATACTCTAGTTCATCATCTATTTTCTATAGTTGAGTTTAGTTTGGTCAGGGGAGATTTGCACTTGCCTATGCTTCGGGTTAGTCACATTAATACCAAGGTCCACCTAGAAAGGTTAGATAAGGAATTGGGGACAACCATACCTTATTCACCATATCATTGGAGACCTTGTCCATTAGAGATAGTAAACAACTTGGGATCCCGATGAAGCTCAAATTTAGATAAACCAACCTCAATGCTCTTGATAACTTTGGCACCTTCATAACTACACCTCGCTTTTATTCGATTGCTTCGCTCGATTTGTTTTGGTTTGTTTTCATTAGGTTTTAGTTATTTTTCATTCTTTTGATCAATACTCTCTATATTTCACTTTTTCCATTGCTAAGGGACTAGTGATAAGTTGGTTAGGGGTGTGATTCCTGCCTGCAGAGACAGCTTGGCACTTAATTCACATGCTTGGGTCCTTTTTGAGTGGCAATTATGCTTACTGTAGCCACTTTGACAGTCATATTCCAACTTGATACGTAAGCAATATAATGTCCACGAACTCAAATGAAGACTTGGGAGTATAAGAAAAGATATAAAGTTTCGGTAGATTCAATTTTCGCTTCTCACCGAGCAAAGTGAGAGCTAGCATGTATTTCACGATCTTTTATGATTTATTTCATTTTAGTCCCTCCTAACATGTTGTAAAGGATATGGAAACTATGTAACTTGCCCTAAAAGGCCTTAGGGACGTGATTTCGTGTATAGATAAAGGGAGGTAGGATAAAAAAACATTTACAATTATTGATTCAATTGTTACTTTGTTTTTTCAATCTTTTAGTAAAAATTTTTTGTTTATTTCCATTATGTTTATGTGCATGAGTTACCTTCACTCCAGGGTATGCTTCTACCCTAGAATGAGTGAGTAAAATCATTTGTCGGGGATAATGCGTGCATCTAAGACACAAGGTCGAGGGTGACTGATGAGGCACAAGCTTCATACTCGAAGGACATTAATCTGACAGAAAAGTCCCAAATAGGTCAGACCAATCAAGCCTTGAAGCACCTTTAACTACACCTTTAAAGATTAAAATGTACAAAGTAGTGAATTTTATCTCATCTATGTTAGTATCTTGCTAATATAATTAAATATTTGAAGGATGATTTGAACCCACTATAAAACAAATCATAGTCAATTATGCCTTACCAGTAGTTAAGTACTTTATGATTAGCAACCAAATGATCTTGATTAGAACGTTAGATGTACAAAATCTTCTAACTGCATAAACAAAATTATGTGTTGTATATCTAAGTCTATTGAACTCCTAATGATCTGAGCATACTTAAGTGTAAAACTTGAAATTTTCATAATGCGTGAGGGAATCATTAATTTATTGTTCTCTTAGTTATTAAAAAAAATTTAACTATTCGCTATTAACAAAAGTGTGCTTCTATTGATAAAGGCGTGAACCTAACCACCCTATTAATTAAGAACTAATTGACTTATCACGCATAAAAACATACTTTTATGACGTACTGTCATACTAGTGCATTAAATTATATATGTTAGTTAATGATTTTTAATGTTTAACATATGTGGGATTCAAGTGGTGAGTATCTCCTGAGAATTAAAATAGTTATGGTCTCTTGATTAGATGACACTTCGTGGGTCTACTAGGTCACTCTTGGCCCATCGAGTAGCGAGCTCTAGGCTAATGCCAATCGGGCCTCGATTAAAATTAGAACCGATAATATGGGCTTTCGAGCTGATGAGGTCACCTTTACCCTAAATTCAAGGGTCAATATAGGTGGACCAAGGTCCCGACCTGCTTCGCCCGCGCACCCATATGGGCTCAGTCCGGTTAGCCTCGAATAGCCCCATTGACCGAATTTTTTATTTAATTTTTTTAAATAACTTGCTAAGTAATTGAAATTTTCAAAGATTCATCTATAAAATTCTTAATATTTTGCCATTCTTTTATAGTATGTGGGTTTTAAAAAATAATACTATTATAATATATAGATTAATATATTAAACTTTGTTGTTTTGAATCTATTTTATTTTTCAATTTCTAAATTTATATTTCTTTTAATATACTCTATATAATAATTCTAATATAAAAAATCTGTATGAGTACCTAGAATTAAATAAATTACGCTTAATATTAAATATATTTTATTTATCTTCACAATCTTATTTTAAATTTTATAATTTCATTATTTTATTTATCCTTAAATTTATTCAATCATATATGTTTTTTTTTATAAAAATGAAGTTGTACTAGTTTATAAATTAAATTAAATTTAATAACTAAATTATCTGTATATTTTAAATAATTTTATTACTTAAACTAGTGTTAATAAGAAAACAATGTTATTTTAAAAATAATTAACAAAAATTATATACTAATTTCTTTCCTAATACGGTTATATATTTTAGTAATATAGATTTTCAAACAAATATGATATTTCATTATTATATGGTTGAGATGCAATTTTGAAAAATATTTTTTTTATTCCAAACATAAATGAAATTTATGTTGTTAACATTTTAAATTAATTAATTGATGATGATAATTCAACCACAATCGAGGATATACATATTTATAACGTGAAATCACATGTTATTATTGGATATAATGAGGACGATGATTAAGATTAGAGACATATGAGATTTTATTTGATACTTTTGAGTTGTTTTTCTCAAATATGTTATTAAGTTGTTATTTTATTATATTTGTACTATTTAACTAATCATTTTTGATATTTCTTTTAAGTTATAATAATGTTCTAAATATTATTTATCTATTTAAGCTTATTTACTATTATTATATTGTTAAGACTCAATCATTTTATATATTAATTATTATTATATATTTGTAAATTATTTCTTTTTATTTTAATGATAAATTTATAAAATTAATTTTTTAACATTTTTTATTGTTTTGACTTGTTTTTAGCCTCTGCTTTTGGCTCATAACTCCTATGAGCCGGTCAACCCATTTAAAACTAAATCTGAATAAAAATGTGTCGGCTTAACTTAAATCCTATTTTGACTCTCACCTGAGAATTGCTTTAATGGATTAAACTCGACCCGCTTACTTCGACTTTAATTAAAAATCTATAACACGGATGTGGATCTGGGTTTCCAATAACTCGCCCCACCCGACATAAACTTTCACAAATATCCTTCATATATAAATATGCATTTCCTTTCCTTTCTCTATCCTCTAGGTTTCATATCATACGCACTTCCGTTGATCTCATTCGCTCTTAAGCTACCGCCAATCTCATTCTGAGTTTTCAAGAACCGCCTAATTTCTAGGAATGTGAGTCTGGGAATGTCGATAGCTGCCTTTGACGCCGACCAGGCAAAGTAATTCCAAAAAATCATTTGAAACCAAGATTTGATCATTTGTCTCGTGGATGAAGATTTTCAGAAGTTGCTCATATTTGAAACTCAGATACATTTTTTGTGGTTCTCACCTCCCTTCTCTCGAACTCCATTTTCCAGTGAGAAAGTGAGGGTTTTTTCGTCGCACTTCATCTCTACTCAACTTTGATTCCTGGCAACCCAAGTGGGTCTCTCTCGTGATTCCTAATTCCTAATAATTTTATCGTGGAATGTTCTCTCTTTTTCTCCTTCACTTTGTTTTAGCCGATAAGTTACACAATCAAATCAAGTTCGATTTCTAACCATGGCATCATTATTAAGTATAGCCTTGAGGACCCATATCTCTAATTTGATACAAATTTTAAGGGTCTTAATGAAATCCCAATTCTCACATCATTTTTTCCATGATGGATTAAAATTTCAATGCATTTTGTTTTGTTATGGAATTTTGTTTTCTGGGTCATTTTCTTTTCTCAACAACCAAACAATATGAGATGGGAAGATAACATTGTTAATGTAAAGATGTTGTGTGCCAACCGATGAAATAATGACATCTTTTACCTGGTCGGGTCAGGAATGGATTTGTAGACTACAACTGAATACCCCACCCACCCGCCTCGGTTTGGAAAACCTTAATTTGGCCCAGTTCGAAACCTTCTATATGCCCTGTCCCAAACCCGCCCGATTGCCATTCCTACTCTTGATGGTTTTGCAAGCAACATAGTCTATTGGAGTCAATTGAAACCATAATATAATTGTAAAATTTCATAACTTACAATTTTTCTATCATTTCTCTCTTTATATTTTATTGTTGTTTATTGATTCTTGCATATTAACATCCCCACAACTATGAAGCAACACATAACTAAGTAGCAACACACAATAACACACATGTACCCCAAGCCTCATTCTCATGTGTGCAGTATCATTATACAACACTTCTTTAATGGAAAATTGCACATAAAGTAGTAGGTAAAGTAGTCTCAAATACTACATGAACACATAAATAATACTATAAGACAAAGCATGCTTATTAACTTAAAATGACTTTTGATATTATAAAGCTTGGAAACATCCCATTTAAGAAGATGTGTATTTCAGATCCAGCAAGATTCCTGTTTGATGTAAGGTAGCCATCCCAAGGCCCAAATTAATTCAAGTGATGTCATATTCAACCTCATAATTTCTCGACATATAAATCTCCTTGACACTTTCTAATTCTTTCTAACTCCATGGCAACTTCTATCATTGTTGGTCCTGCTCATCCCATTCAAGTTATGCATCGTCTTGCCAAATGAGCCAATACATTGATCTCTTCTTGTCTGCCCTCTTTTAAGACTCGAGTATCAAGAAGATCTGATAAACGATTTTCTTTCATGGACGATATGAAATATGTGGCTAAACTTTTCCCTTCTACAGATATTGGCTTTTTCCCAGTTAAAAGCTCAATAAGAACTATTCCAAAACTATAAACATCACTTTTTTCAGTAAATTGGCTTGATTGAAAGTACTCGGGGTCCAAATATCCAAAAGTACCCTGTACTTGGGTGGTCAAATGTTTACCTATTGCAACAGATTTTGAAGTTCCAAAATCGCCACTTTCGTCGATATTTATCATCTAAAAGTATATTAGTCGATTTATTATCCTCGATGATAAATTTGCGTAGTAAATTTTAATGTAAGTAGCAAAGAGTTTCGCAACTCGCAGCAATTTGAAACGCATTTCCCATGTAATCTGGAATTCTTCATTTCGTCATGGATATACTAAAGTGGTTCCATTGGGAATGAACTCATACACCAACAAAGGTACTTCGACTCTAAACAACTCAATAGCTTAACCACATTTCTATGATTGATTTGGGATAGAATGGAGAACCCTCATTGATGAATTGTCTAAGTTTGTTTTCACCCATTATCTTCAACTTTTTAACTCGCGACAATTCTTCCATCCATCAACATTCCCTTTATAAACAATACCTCGCCTCCTTTGACCACAACCCTACTTTTCATTATAACGATCGGCTTTCTCTAACTCCTTGGAAGTGAACAATGTGGTTTTATCAACATTTCCTGCACTTGAAGATAATTTTTGTTCCAAGAGTAAACCACCGTTTCTTTTAAAGCATTTCTCCTTGTACTTAATTTTGTTTCTTCTTAGTACTCAGATACGCATCTCATGCAAAGATCACCAAAAGCAATGTCCCAAGTCCTATTGCTATGCCTACACAAATCACAACAAAGAAAAATGTTACTTTGTCTAGTAATTAAAAAAAAAAAACTACTAATTAACTCACAGAATGCTACTGAATATAGTTTATATCACTCATCAACATCTATAAACATAGGAAGTATGATCTTACTGTAAGTATATTAAAATTTATGTGATAAAATGCTATTTCCTTATAATTTAATAATCTACATTTTAAAGGAATACGTTTAAGTTCAATTAAATTTGTAAAATTGTTTTTATTTCCTCTTAATCGCTTCCTTTTTTCTTATGGGTTTGCCAATATTATTAGTCCATAATTACAAAACGTGATCCTAGAGTACTGTATGTCACTTGTGCCTTCTGTAAAGGAACATCTATTGTGATATCGAGAATCATCATTTTTGTTTCTATGTTCTTATTCGAATGCTACCATATTATAATACTATGTTGGTTTTCTTTCAAACTTGGTTATTGGATTCTTACACTAATTCCCTAATCAAGCTTCCTTCCTAGCAGAGGAAAATAGAACCAAGTTTTAAGGTACTAATCCATGCAAAATTATGGTGACGTTTTGGTGCAATTGGAAAACTAAATGACACAAAATACCATCACATGATTCCAAGCTTAATTTACAATTGAAGAGATTGCACTAGGAAAATGCTACTTCGAATATCAAACAGTATACATGAAAACTGAAAATTAATATTTTATCTTCATTTTTATTTCTCTTTGAATGATAATAAACTTTACGATTTTAATTTGTGTATAAATATTAAGTTGAAATAATTATGTATTTTCATTCAATATTAAGTAACAATATGAATATCTTTTTTAAAAAGTAAACAATAGAAAAATAAACTAGCAACAATATCCTTAATTACAAAACAACTGAAATGATAATTTTTTTAGTTTTATTTCTTATTACTTGACCATGTGATTGAAAAACAATATTTTATTTTAAACTGTTGTGATAAAAATATTGTCAGAGTTAGACCATATATTGACTTCCCTGTTTTCTAGTAAACGTTTAGAAAAGTACACCAACAAATTGTATTTAAAAAATAAGAAGAAATTATTCTACTGATTTTTTAAAGAACACTTGCAATCAATATTTTTCGTATGAGTTTTTGAGTACTGCTGCATTCTAGGTTGTTACCTGAAACTACAAAATTCATGTACAGAGCTAAAAAGCTATTTCTCGTTCCTAGAAATTCAGAGGGAAAGAAGATTTAACATTTTTTCTTCAATTTAGGTTTCTTGTGAAAATATATTGAGACAGAAAATTTGACTATATAACTGCAACTTTTCAATGAAATTCTGCAATTTTATGTTAAAGAAAGAAAAGTATTTTTTTAACTGCTTTTATATCTCCTTTTACTGCTTCTTTCCTTCTCTATCATTTCATTGGTAAGTTTCTCCTTTTTTCTTTAAAATATTATTAATATGGTTTAGAAAATAATAATTTTACGAGTGTTTTTTAAAAATACGATAAATATTATTTTTAAAATTGTTTTATATCCTCAAACAAGAATAAAGAGAAATTAGAACCTACATAAAAATATTTATCAAAAAATTTAAAAAGAATTTTTTATCTATACTATTTTTTATTCAGTGATTTCCCGTTTCTATATAATTATTTTAAATAATTTTTTTTCTGAAAAGATTATTTTAAATAACTTAAAGTTAAATAAAAATAATTGAAAATTATTAAAGATTATGGTGACAAAATATTTTATTTTATATGTGGTGATTCCAAGAAGTAGTCCCTTTCAAAAATTGGAAAGAAAATATCTTCATATATCTCTAAATTAAAAGAGAAAAGAGTGCTAGCATGCTATTTTGTCTCTTAAATAATTACTATTTGTTTTTTTTTAATTTTCACAAAGATATCCATATTGAAAAATTTTCTTTCAAACTTGAAGACCATTTATCTTCGTTAATTTTAATATAATTTCTTTAGTTACCTTTCCTCTTTTTCTTTTCCAATTCTTTTTGAAAACAAAAAAACAAAGATAGCTTCCATGTAACATGCATGCCTGAAATTTCTTCTGGTCTTAAATAATTATTCAATTTTTTTTTTTTAAAAAAATTGATTAATATTTTTTCAATTAAAAATATATTTTTAAAATCATTATCTTTCAAGATAAATATTTAAAACCATTATATTTATGTTGAAATTGTTATAAGAAAATTGTTAATTTTCTTTTCTGATTTTGTACTAGAGGGAAGGGAGAAAAAAGAAAGAAGATAGCAACATACCGGGCAACACTGTTATTCCGCGGTGTGGATCTGGCTCATAGCATGAAAAAGTTCCGTTCCCATCAGGAATGCATACCTTCCCGTTGATATATGTCGTCGTAACTTCATGTTCAAATAGAGAAATGATTCAAGAATCTTAGCTCTTAATTCAGCGAAATGATTCAAAATTAATAATAATAATAAAAAAGTAAAATTAAATAAAATTAAAGAATCGGTAAATAAAACAGAAAAAACAACAGAAATTTGTGTTCAGGAGACCTGGGAGGATTTTACTTGGTTTTTTTTTTTTTTTTTAAATAAGTCTTCAAGATATAAATTCAAGAAATATTTGGTCAAAATCTTCAAATGATCAAATTATCATTCTATGTTTTTTTATTTAAACAATTGCTCATTTGGTACAAAAAGTTATTTCACTTTATATTTATGTCTATCAAAAGAAATGTTACTTTAAAAACAAGGAGGGCACTAATTTTATAAAATGAAGTAAAAAAATAGGGCTTCAACAGTCTGTTTACGTACTTAAAACTGTTTTTTATTGTAAAAAATAAGAAGAATAAGAAAAATACATTTGGTTCATTTTTTTGTCCTAAAAAATCACAAAGAACATTAAAATCACAGAACACTATTTGATTCAAAAACATGAATCAAATTTGCAGTTGTTGAAAACTGTTTTTGTTCTTAAAAAACAAGGAGAACAAGAATTTCTTTCTTTGTTACCAAAAATAATGAATCTAAAAACACAATATTTTTTAGAGGAATTTTAAAAATGTATTCTATATGTTCAAAAAACTGTTTTTTAAAAACAATTTTAAAAAATGAGGACGAGACTCTTAGATTTTCGAATTGGGTTTTGGAAAAAAGTACTCTTATAGTCAAATAACTTACAATTACTTGATTGCTCTTGACATCCTTGGGGAAGATATGGATTGCCTTCATAACCATGTGGACAACGGCAGGTGAGACTTGATGCCAGAGTCGTGTCAGGTGAACAACGAGCATTACTACCACAAACATATGTGGATGTGTTGAGGTTTGAGGCAGACGCACTGCATGCTAAGTTGTAAATCCGCCAGTCAAGCACTGCTGGAACAAATTCCATATCTTTCACCTTGTGTCGATCTTTTACATTTGTGCTAAACCATACATGGTCCACCATGAAGGCGTATTTGCATTTATCATGATGATGAGTAGAAGCAGTACCGTTAGAATAGGTTTCCAAAATTGTAGTGAAGGACTGGAGGCCAGAAGGGACTTGGGTTTGACAAATTATCCTTGGGCTTTCATAGCAAGTGCTGTCTATTGCCGCAGTCGTGCTTTTGGTAGCTGACATGCACCCCCCAACTACTTCATCATTCTGCAGGCTGATGTAGGCCAGGGAGCTACAACCCACAGCAGTGAATCTAGTAGAGATGTCGGAGAATGAATAGGGGCTTCCCCCTTCCTCCCACAGCCGTGTGTAATTTGATGATGGTGTGCGGTTACAATTTTCATAAACGAGAACGGGGTTGTTGACCCGGATGGTGCCATTATCTAATGAAACATTCAGCACCTCCACATTCATTTTTTTCAGGAAAGGCTTGGGAGGATGATAAGTGGAGTTGTCGTTACTTCGAACCATTCATCAAAGTAACAGTCAGCAGATCCGATTCCGAAGGGGTATGGAATGTCGATGTCTCCACACTTTTCTTCACAACCAGGCATCGCTAGAGCTGCTGCTGCTAATACCTTGCTTAGCCACAGTAACAAGGAGATCTGAAGCACCCATTGAACATTACTCATCATTCTCAACTATGCTCTCTTTGGTTGGTTCTCCAATTGAGACTCGTATTTATGCAGCGAATTAGTAATAAAACATCTTGAAAAAAAATACCCCAAATATCTCATGCTAGCTAGTCAAGCTTGGTTATTTCCTACATGTTTTCTCCGTCGCCATAATGGAATTATGGTGCAACCTGCAGCAGGGACCACTGCTAGACCAATAGAGGATTTTCCATGCTATTTGGTGAGGGTCTTCGTAAACGCGTTTGGAAATAATTGAGCGCAACTATAAATAATAATATAAATATATAATAGCATTGATAGTCGGTGTGTATTCAAATAACGGAAGGCTACTCTAATATATGAACTTTGAAATACTTGGCAATCCCTTAAAAGTGTTTTAAGGCCAAACACTTTAAAGTATTTTAGACAAAAAGCTGTTTGGTATTATTTTTAAAAATGCTTTGAAATCTTAGAAAACATTGGAGTGTTTTTTCGAGAAGCACTGAGATGTGTTTTTTTTTTTAAATACTTTAAGTTTTTGATATACTAAAACTTTTCTTCACACTTTTCTTCACAATCAAGCATCGCTAGAGTTGCTGCTGCTGCTGCTGCTAATACCTTGCTTAGCCACAGTAACAAGGAGATCTGAAGCACCCATTGAACACTACTCATCATTCTCAACTATGCTCTCTTTAGTAGGTTCTCCACTGAGATTCCTATTTTTCTATGCAGGGAATTAGTAAATGAGCATGTTGAAAAAGTAAACCGATTTTTTATTTTCTCTCTAAATTTTCTTTACTTTCACTTTTTCCCACCATTTTCTTTACTTACAACTTTTTGGTTCCAATTCCCGATTCCAAACCAAGCCCAAGTATCTGATACAAGTCAACTGAGGAAGTCTAACAGTTTTACAGCTTCTTATAACAGCTTCTAACCAAAATGATTTTTCTATAACATAACATTTTTTTTAATACACTTTAGTTTCAATGTAGTAAATTGTTCCTGTTATGACTCGAACTTGGGCTCCTTAAATGTTTGAAACAAGGATCAAGCATGATGAGTTGATATAAAAACATTTTTATGTCTTTAAAATTACTTAAAAGAACATTTAATATTTAATTATAAAAATACAATATCATAATAAATAAAAATTTTATCACAAAATATATAAATACATATAAAAATTTATATTAATAAACTCTAATAACTATTTTTATGGTTATAAAAATTTTAAAATATTTACATAAATTTGAATTAATGAATAAAACATATATAAATATTTGTATTAATAAAACCTAAAATAATTATTTCTTTTAGTTTTGTTATTATAAAATATTTACAAAAAATATTTAAACTAATGAATAAATATATATAAAATTTGTATTAATAAAACCCTAAAAATAATTATTAATATGATTTATAAAGCATACCAAGCCAACGTGAACACACAAAAGCAAAAGAAAAAAGAACCTACTTGGAGCTGAGAACAACAAAGTATGTGGTTGAGTGGATATTCTTTTTGAATAAATAAGTATTTTGTTACAATATAATAGGTTTGTTTTCACTAGGGTCTCCTTCCTAGATGCCATGTCTTTTTTAAATTTTGAACTGCTTTTATTAACTAAGTTAGTATGTAAGATTCTTGGATTTTGAGGAAAAGAGGGAAAAGAAAATAAAAGTATAGAAAAAGAAAATAATACAATGGAAAAATAATTAGATATTAAGAAAATATAATTAAATTTTTAGAAGGAATGTAATAAGTATTATAGGAATATAAAAAAAAAATTGACAGTGTTTTTTTTTTTAAAACATCTCCTAAGTGCTTCTCGAAAAAACACTCTAGGTTCTTTTGAGGTTTCAATAACGTTTTTCAAAATTCTATCAAACTCTTTTTTTCTCCAAAAAAAAAAAACCGTTAAGAGTGTTTTTACGCCTAGAAACACTTTTAAAAAACACTGTGAGCTAAGCTTGGTTATTTCCATCATATTTTTCTTCGCCATCGTAATGGAATTATGGAGCACCCAACTGGGACCACTGCAAGAACAATAGAGAATTGGATAGATACATGTCCTTGCGAGGAAGTCGTTAAGATATTTTCTAAGATAATTATGACGATTTTGATGTACACTTAATCTTTTGATTGATCGACTATTTGGTAGGGGTCTTCGCAAAGTACTAGAAAGAACTGATAGAGCCTATAATATATGATAACATTGATGCTCGTGTGTAATCAAATAACCATGGGCCAATTTGTTTTATATATGATTCTTACTTCAACCTATATTACTTAGAATCTCGAATTATCAAATATAAGGGCGTACCAAAGATTTTGTACATATCTTTTAAAAGAGAACATGGTCCACGACAAAAAAGACTTCTAAGTTTTCTAGACCAAAGAAGACACGTTTCTTTCTTTGTAGCCTCATGTTATGGTCGTCTAAGATTTTTTTGGTCCCAAATTAAAATTTGGCATATCCAGTAATGGGTTAGGTCTAAACCCAAGTTTATGAATAAAAGTCCAGATAAAAGGGACCTAGATCCATTTGAACAAGTTCAGAAAAGCTCAAGGTATTTCTCTTTCTCTTTTTGAAAATTTTAAAATTTTTAAAGTCAAACAAAGTTTTATCTATGGCAGAGAGGAGACAAATATTTGAAGACAGAATTTTCTTAAGGAACAAGACTCCCTAATAAAGACGTAAATGAAATTCTTGAGGACAAAACTCTCTAATGAAGACGTAGATGAATTCTTGAGGAACAAACCTCTTTAATGGAAGACATGAATAATATCTTCAAAAAGTTGAGAAAGTGGAGGAAATGAGGACTAAGAGTAGTTATAATGGATCTAGGTCAGCAACGTATAGACTCTTGTTTTATTTAATATGTGAATATCATGAAATCTAAGATTTTTGGATTATATTTATGACCATATGTTAAGAAATATTTTATATTTCTGATTATTTTTGAACTACATAATGGCTAAACGAAATCACACTCCTAATTTCAAATGATTTAGTGTGTTGATAAAATTTTTCACCTCTCCTAATATGTGAGCTAATTTTAAATACACCAATACTACAAATGCAAGGAATTTTTTATAATTGATGGATAGTCTTCAAAAGAAAAATCCAGAACTACTGCCAACTTCCGCTCTGGTACATCTTTTACTGCATTGAATTATTTAGGCTAACATTCATTTGAAATCGTATAAAAATCATGAAAAAAAAATAAAACAAAAGTCCCAACTCGACCCATTCGTTTCACCCCATTCCCATTTGTACCATTCCATATTCTAGAAAAATACACAAAAATAAATTCAAACAAAACAAAATTCATGATATTAGTTTTTAAAATGATTTTATATTTAATTTCTAAAGAAAAACAAAATAAAACCTGTAGAATCAATCAATATGTAGAGGATCCTAGAATTTATACAATTAACACATCCGCCAACTTCTTTGAATAGAAAATTCACTCCCACAACTTTAGCGCCTAATTACATCTCCGATCGCATTGAATTATTTAAGCAACATTCAATTGAAACTCTTTTTTTTAAATTAAAAGATATAAATTCTACCGATCTGCTAGCACATAATCAACAAAAACATAACATCAAAAGTGTATACAACTTTAGAGGATGACGCATCATCCAGGTGAATAGAAAAAATGATCAGCTCAAGACTTACACATTTTGATAATCCAAAATGTCTAAAATACCTAACATTTCATATCTATAGCATACTAATGAATAGGATTTGATCTGATGACTTTGCTAGATTGAACTTTTTCATTTGAACCGTCAACGCGAAAACCTATGAAGAAGCTAACCGTCGACGACACAACTACCCGCCACAACGTATTGGCGATAAAAACGCCGCAACAAGACGGTAACAAAAACACGAAAAAAAAACAAAGGAAAGACAAAGGCAAATCGAAATCGATGTGGAAGAAACCACTTTATTGGAAAAGAAATGTGACACCCCTATCCCGGGGGTCCAGTTGATACCCGTCAACCTACGGAATTCCTGTGGATTTGGATGACCTGATACCACACTGTTGTGTCCTATTTATCGGGATCCATATTTTTAAAAAAATCGAGTAGAGTCTCATTTGTTCGGGGAGCTCTACCCAACATACAACTTGTATAACAATACACCTCATAACCTATCTGTGGTCTCAATATAAGTAGTACGACCTCACAGCATTCATATGTCCATGTCCCCAATATACAACTATATCACAATTACTCGTGGACACCGAGTTACTCGACACCACCTCAAACATCCCTTTATCGGGATCCATTCATTCACATTTAAATCTAAAATATGAAAGTAAAACACTTAATTACAACCCGTAAGAGTCTGATCACGGCCCTCTTACCATAAGTACATACCCGACTATTTATACAATAGTCCCAAAAGAATTTAATTACAATTCTTTTATACAAAATACTTTTACAAAAGCAGACAAGGCTAACACATCTGGGCCTCCTTCATCATCACTAATCTCATCTGAGCGCCGTCTCCCCGTACACTCCCGTACTAAAGCTCCCACGACCTGGGTGAGCAATGCCTAGTAGAACATTTTTCCTACAAGGG
The DNA here is from genome assembly GCA_016808115.1 of Tetrastigma voinierianum. Classification (NCBI taxonomy): domain Eukaryota; kingdom Viridiplantae; phylum Streptophyta; class Magnoliopsida; order Vitales; family Vitaceae; genus Tetrastigma; species Tetrastigma voinierianum. The sequence goes on along the minus strand of JAEQBH010004264.1, from coordinate 92,848 downwards.
CTACTCCCCTCCTAAAATGCACATGCAATGGCGTACATAAACATCAATCACATTTCATACAATTCTGCAACACATGAAATGTCTCAGGTCATGCATGAGATGTGACCCCTCATGTTACAACCCGAGTCCCACGACTCCTCCACACCTGCAATTGCCAAGTGTGGAAACCAACCATTGATATTTAACCCAATGACTTAAACCATGTGATTGAACCCTCCACTTTTTAATTCATCATTTCCATGATTTTCTTTTTCTTTCAGAAATCATGGATTTTCTAAGTTCACCGCAGATGCCGCGCCTTTCCAACATTTTCGCGAAATTACATTGTTGGGATTCATGTCTAACCGTGAATAACATTTGGGTCTTTCAACCAAGGGGGGATCTACCCCAACTTGCTCCGCCCAAAACATTTAATTTATCATTTTGATCAATTTACACATCCGTGAGTCTCAACCTTGGACTTTGTCCCATTTTTCGAGCTCACGACCCATTCACCAACATCGGTGAATACTCAAATACCATGCACCCACACCCGACTCGACGCGATGTGACCGTGCATATGAAATGTATGATGCCAATGCATTTTCCTTCATGTTACTATATGAATACACCATGGGCAATTATAATTTTTACATATAATTTACATCCATGCAATCCATGTTAATACATCAAATAGGATATATTAACATGATTTTTACACAACAACATGTTATTTAATATTTTACAACAATAGCACACAAAATGGCTCAAATCTGACCCACATAAACAGGCACCTTCTTGGTCCCTTCACTCGCTCATTCACCTAATTATCGACATACCAAGAAACCGAAGACATAAGTCTTGAGATCAAAACTAAACCCGAACTCGCTCGAACCGTCTGAACAGCCTCTTGAATTTTAGTTCGACATCTAAATCAGACTTAAAATTCAATGATCGTCTAAAAATGTTTCTCGAATTCAACCCACATCCGAAAATAATCCCGAAAATTCCTAAAAATTCCTACACTCAGTTCAAAAAATTGGGGACTAAAATTTATGGCATTTCATGGCCTCTAAGCCAATCCCAAGCCATTAAATAGCCTTTAGGCTAGAAATAACACAAATAGGAAAATACTCTACCTCTTAGAGTTTGACGAAACGTTAAGATTTTGGTACCCACGCGTAGCTCTCGATGCGTAGATCGACTTTGCCTTCTACTCCGACGAAAACTTACGGTCCTATTTCTGTAGATCTTAGAAAAAAAAAAAAAAAACATTCTCCATTCACGCCCCTACCTGCCTTCCTTTTTTATTTTATCCTTTTCTTTCCATTTTTTTTTTCTTTTATTATTATTATTATTATTATTTTGGATACATGGTTCATATTACTTCATTCTGATCCGTTTCTAACCCGAAATAATTTATTTCTTTCTCGCTCACTTTTATTTTAAATGAACTTAGCCCAAATCATTTCCTGACTTTCGAGATTTTCGTAGTACCTCGGCCCTTGGAGTCACTAACAACTTATCACCCAGAAAATCGTAAAAATTTCCGATTGTCTTTAATTCACGAAACTTTTCGGTCACTGAATTTCGTGAGATGAATTTAACGACAAGAAATCTGCTTCGCCATCCAATATCTAGAAATACATTTAACTGAAATTATCTGCTTTTACCATTTTCGAAAATTCTGATTTTCCTGGTTTCACACTCTCCCTCCTTAAAAAGAATTTCGTCCGTAATCTACACACATACTCATCACTCACATGCATATGCAACCCACACATCCCAAGACCTCACGAGTATAATAACCCGCCTAAGGTCACATCACCGACAACCCGATGGGTCAACTCATCCATGTCGTCAAGAAGACATCAAACCCGATATGTCTACCACTGAAGGTCCACCATGATCGAACTCGAGATATTTGACTCCATAATCCCGACATTCGACCAACTCTCACCCTAGACTTGGGAGAATTTTTTCATATTACTATTTTCTGTAGGCTCCCAACCTTCTAAGCCCAAACCCATCACAATAAGATGCACACGAAAATGATGCATCAGACAACAAATGTAGGTATGAAAATGTACCCTGCATATTCGGCCGATCTGCATGCTTAGCTCGTGGTACAACTGCGTAGACACACCCCTAGGTCCTCGAAGTCTTGGCCTGCGAGCCCTATCCCTGACCTCGACCCATAATTCTACTCTCCGACCGCCTATGCCGAAGGTGCTTGTGTAAAGACTCACGACTAAAACCTGTTCTCTAACCCACCGGGTGTGGAGGAATAACCTGTGGTTCGTACCGTCCTAATCGATAACTCGGGATCGCCTGTACCTCAAAACCCCGAGATCCAAGCCTCCGTGGGCAATCCCACTTATGTGTCAAGGCTAATGGCAATAGGAAGCATGTCATCGACCCCGGCTGGCCCCGACCTAGGGCGCCCGGACATAAGTCCCTCCTCTGCCTTTCCCAAACTCGAAGAAGGCTGATCCTCCTTCCTCTTCTCCTCCCACTGCACTGCGATCCTCGAATGCCTGCATGGTCTTCCATCTCTCTCTCTATGGCTGTTGTCCCAACCATAGAGTTCATATGTCTTGTAGGCAAGAGGCCCACACTCCAGCCTGAATGGACAACTTCAAATTCATTCTCAATCTCCTGACCTCGCTATGTCTCGCGGTCACATAGTCATCACCAAAACGTGCAAACTCGGTGAATCTAGCCACGTACTCCATCACTGTCATCGTTCCCTGCTTCAGTTTTAGGAACTCTTGGGCCTTTGCATGTCTAGTAATGGCCGGAAAATACTTGCTCATAAAGAGCCCATGGAACTCGCCCAAGTCATTGCCTCTAAGTCCCTGTGAGAATCTTAACCTAGTCCCACCACACACGGACTCACTTCCTCTAGTCGAACGCACTTAGCTCGATTCGTCGCACGGAGTAATATCCATAGCCTCCAATACCTTCTTGATCTCATTTGGACCACGGTTTGCCACCATCGGATCCCCTCCCTTGTAAACGCTGAGGATGATGTGACTCAACCTCCTGAGGTTACTCGCACGTCCCTAACTCCCGTATGCAATTCAACAGGTAATGGCAAAGCAAATGCGAATCCCTAAGGCTCCGCAAAGGTCCGTTAGTAAAACTGTGGTGGTCTACTATCACCTCGTGGACATCCTCTACGTCCTCGTCCTTGGCTTGCCATCTACACATGTCAAATGGCAATAAAGTTATCAGATTTCTATTCCAGTCCAACCAATAGTGCACATGCCAACTACTAATAGACTTAACAATCATGAACTGACCCGTTCTTCACCTTTTCCTTAGTCGTGCTAATTGCCAACCACTAGTGAAATTTTCAATTAAATTTTTGAATTTTCACGTTCATTTTGTTTTTCGAACCCCTAAGGTTATAGTTCCTAACCTTAGCATTCCACTTTTTTTTCCTATATACATTATGCCATGCATATAATTTCCTACGTAATAATCACACAATCACATTTCCCATATAAATCATACTATGTATATGTTTTCCACTCAATGTGTAACACACAATCACACAATCACAAACATGGAACACAAATCCGAACACAACATGAAACACACCATGCATGCAGTGGTCTAAACCCGTCCCATGAACCCTAGTATTCGTACTTAAACTTCGATACCAAGCCGTGACGCGGCATCACTTTCACCACAATAGCCATGGCCTAATCCCATGTCCTCAAGCCCTTAGGTAGTCGTATATACCCATGCTCTGATACCATGTTGTGAAGCTTAGTATCGATATTAAGCCCGTAATCATAACTGTGCACTACACTCGCAATCGCATATCCTAGGCTCCATATTTGTACGCTATAGGTAATCATATACCTTAGCTCGATACCACACCGTGACACCCTCCTATCCCGGGGTCCTCGTTGACAACCCATCAACTCGTTAGACCATGTGGGATTCGGTAACCCGATACCACATTGTTGAGTCCTATTTATCGGGATCCATATTTTTTAAAATGAGCGTGTAGTCTTCTTGTTCTGGGAGCTCACTTAACATACAACCCGATAACAATATAATCATAACTCCATCCCGTGGTCTCAACATAAGTAGTATCAATCTCCACATGGTCCATCCTCGTCCATATCCCTAATATACAACTATATCACAATTAATTCGTGGACACCGAGCACTCCATTTACTCAAACATCCCTTTACCGGGAGCCATTCATTCACATTTAAATCTAAAATATGAAAGTAAATCACTTAATTACAACCCGTAAGAGTCCGATCACGACCCTCTTACCATAAGTACATACCCGACTATTTATACAATAATCCTAAAAGAATTTAATTACAATTCTTTTATACAAAATACTTTTTACAAAAGTAATATCAAGACCACACATCAGCCTCCTTCATAATCATGGCCTCGTCGGCGCCGTCTCCTTGTATACTCCTTGTACCTGAAAGGGGGTCCCACGACGGGGTGAGCAATACCCAATAGAAAATTTTTCCTACCAAGGTTACTCCCCTCCTAAAATGCACATGCAATGGCGTACATAAACATCAATCACATTTCAAACAATTTATGCAACATTATATGAAATGTTCCGTGTCATGCATGAGATGCGACCCCTCATGCTCACAACCCGAGTCCCAACCGACTCCCCTACACTTGCAATTGCTACGTGTGGAAACCAGCCATTGGTATTTAATCCAATGACTTAAACCATTGGACAACCCTCCAATTTTTAATTTATCATTTCATGATTTTCTTTTTCTTTCATGTAATAATGCATTTTCTGCTTTCACCGCCAGATCGCCGCAAGCTCTTCCAACATTTTCGCGAACTTACATCGGGCCGGACCATGTCTAACCGTGAATAACGTTTTGGGTCTTTTCAAACTGCTGGGATCGACCCCAACTTGCTTCGGGCCCAAAACATGTAATTTATCATTTGATCAATTTATACATCCGTGAGTCTCCAACCTCTCGATCCTCGAATCTCATTCTTAATCCTCACTCCACCCATTCACCAACACCTGAATACCACACTACGTGCACCCACACCCGACTCGACGCGATGTGACCGTGCATATGAAATGTATGATGCCAATGCATTTTCCTTCATGTTACATGTATATATGAGTGCTAAGATGCGATCACACCGTGGCAATTATAATTTTTGCATATAATTTACATCCATGCAATCCATGTTAATACATCAAATAACATATATTAATATGATTTTTACACACAACAACATGTTATTTAATATTTTACAATAATAACACACAAAATGGCCAAAATCTCTGACCACTAAACAGGCACCTCGTCCCTTCACTGCTCACATCGAATTATCGACACACCACAAAAACCCGAAGACATCAGTCTCGAGGTCCAAACCAAACCCGAACTCAGTCCAAAATCGCTCAAAATACCCCGAATTTTAGCCCTGACTGCTTTGAAACTCGCCCTGTATCTGGCCAGACTGCCCAAAACAGCCTTTGAAATTCAACCCGGATCGGTCCGAAAATGTACTCAAAATTTCTAAAAATTCCTACACTTAGTCTAAAAAATTGGGGACTGAAATTTACGGCATTTCACGGTCTCTAAGCCAATCCCAAACCATTAAATAGCCTTTAGGTTAGAAATAACACAAAAGGCGAAAATCTCACCTCTCTTAGCCACTTAAACGCTGCATTTTTACAGACCACGCAGTAGCCTCGACGCTGATCGACTTTGCCTCTACTCGAATTTAAAAACCTTACATCCAATTTCCATAAATCTTAAAAGAAGCTTAAAAATAAAAATAAAAATCTTTTCATTCTCTCTCCATTCTCACGCCCTCTCGTCTTTGCCCTTTTTCCTTCCTTTTTTATTTATTTATTTATTATTATTATTATTATTATTTTGGATACATGGTTTATATTACTTCATTCGGATCCGTTTTTGTCCCGAAACAATTTATTTCTTTTTTCAGAGTTCACTTTATTTTAAATGAACTTAACCCAAGCCATTTCCTGACTTCCGAGATTTTTGTAAAATTCGTCTGGGAGCACGACAACTTATAGTGTGTGCTTTTACTTTAATTAATATATATATATATATATATATATATATATATATATATATATATATATATATATATATATATATAGTATATTCGCTGTGGTAATAATACAAGATCCCATAGAGAATTCTGATTCATCCGTGACCGACTTCAACTACAACATAGTCCCACCATTAGAAATTGTGTCCAAAAAACATTACCACTCATATATGTCAAATAATAATAATAATTTAATCGTATATCTTATTAGAATATCATAACTTGTTAATATGATAAAGAATTATAATAATTATCATAATCTAAAGATACCTGTACTGATGATAAGTAGAACTCTTTAAATTATACTTATGGCTAAAAATGTTTAAGTGTGTTTTTAGGCTTTCCTCCTTTAATAAATGACATGGTAGCCAATCCGTCTCGGCCTGTGTCAAGATATTGGATACCGATCGACAAGAGCCATGAGGAGATTATGGGGGAGATAAACACAATGTTTTAAAAATCAGACTAAACGTTGAATTGAGTGTACCATCTGCTCATGGTTCACTAGTTGGTCCGACAGTCAAATCGATAATGTAATAAATATTAATTTATATTTTATTAAAATTATAAATAATTTAAAAGTATATAATTAATAATATATAGGATATTATTTATTCCGTTTTATATAAATACATTTGTATTTTAAAATTTAATCAAGAAAAATATGTATAATATTTAAATATAAAAAATAGTAAAAATGGATGAAAACTCTATTTATATAGATATATTTCTAACCACATGGATATATATAATTTATTTTTGTTATGTTTCTATACAAATAGACAAATTAAGTGGGAGAGTGCTAAAAGTGTAATCAGCCGAAAAGCTCAGTTTCACTATGCACAACTCACAAAGACATGTCCCACATCTAAATAGATGGAAAAAAAAAAGGTTTATAATCATTCTAGAGACTTAGGAGGTCCAATTTTGACGGTCCACTCGCTTGAGCGATTTACCACCCGAGTGCCTTAGATAATCTGATACCGGTCTTGACATATAAATGATTTAAATTCAACCTAACAATCCGATTTTTTAAACATTGAATAAACTAAGATGTGGCCATTGGGAATCTATAAATGAATACGTGTCCATTAATAACAAAAATAGATAACAAAATCTTCAAAATTCCTTTCTAACGCCTGTTAAAGTTTTTAGAATTAAGATAACAATGGAAAATAATAATTTAAATCTTAAACTTTCATAGTTCTTTTCATTTATATTGTGAACTAAAAGGGTTTTATTTTAAATATATGTACTTATTTTAATAGCACTTCTAGCATAGGATATCTCTAAGCACAATATGAATCTTCAGAATTAAGAAAGAAAATGAATTTGTGTTATGAATAAAAAAATTTTGAATTTTTTTATATTTTAGAAAAAATAAATTTTAATTTTAAATTTAAAAATAATAATTGTCAAATTTTTTTAAACAATTTTGAATTAAAATTTTATAAAATCTGAATTTATATTCTAAATTAAAATTTTAATTATTTAATTAAGAAAAGTAAATTTTAAGTTTAGAAAATTATATCGAGACTATTAGTTTCGAAATATCAAAATTGTTGATTTTTGAAAGCAAAAATAAATTTTAATTAAATTTAATTTAAAAAAATTCAATAATCTTAAAATTTATAATTTAAATACATTTCTTAAAATTTGTAATAGAAAATTAAAGAGTATTTTCAAAATATTCAAAATTGAAATTCATTTTTTCCTAAAATTCTTGATTCAAAATTATAATTTTGTTAATAATCATTATTTTCTAAACCCTATTCTACCTCTTTTAAATCTAAATTAAAACTTACCTGAGATTCAAATACCACTTGATTTTGTGAATTTAAAAATTCAATTTTAACAGATTTAAAAGAATTAAATTTGATTTTCAGAAAATTTGAGAGTATAATTTTAAATGAATAAGCACTACCTTATAACTAAAAGTGTGTTAAAAAAAAACTTTAAAATGACAATCTTGAATCAAGAATTTTAGAAAAAATTAATTTCAATTTTGAATATTAAAAAAAAGATTCTTTAGTTTTTTATTACAAATTTTAGAAATGTGTTTAAATTATGAATTTTAAGATTATTAATTTATGTAATTAAAATTTATTTTTTAATTCATAAAATCAAATTTGTCTTTTAAAAACTAATAATTCCATGTAATTTTCTAAACTTAAAATTTACTTTGTTTATTTAATTAAATTTTTTTAAATTTAGAATGTAAATTCAGATTTTATACAATTTTAATTCAATTTTATTTAAAAAACTTGACAATTATTATTTTTAATTTTAAAATTAAAATCTATATTTACTTAAACCAAACCCTAAAACCTAAAAAATTCAAATTTATTTTTTTATTCATTATGCTAATTTTATTTCACCATCATGGTTCGTATTGTGGTTAGATATCAAGGTTATAAGTGCTATTAAAATGAAAGTATGTATATTTAAAAGAATTTTTTTAGTTGAAGATATAAATGACAAAGTGGTAAAGCTCATGATTTAAATTTTTATTTTCCTAATAAATTCAGTATTAAAATGCTCTAAATAATTTTTAATAGAGAAAAACAGATAAAATGAATTTGAATAAACATGTTTGGTATCTCATTCTAGTGAACTAAGAAAATCTAAACTTGGTTATTTCCTACATTTTTTCTTGGTTGTGCACTTAATTACGAGACTCCACTGGGACCACCGCAAGACAACAGACCTGATAGATACATGTCCTTGCGAGGAATTTGCTAAGATGTTTCCTAAGATAATTAAGATGATTTTGATGTATGCTTAATCTTTTGATTGACCGACTATTTGGTAGGAGTCTTCGCAAAGTAATCGGAAAGAATCGACCGCTAATTATAGGAGTCACTAATATATGATAGTAATAAAATAATCGAAGGCTAATTATTTTTATATACATGGACTTTACTCAAAATGATTATGTGCCTTTTTCATAATAATTATCAAAATGATTACAAGAAGTGAAAGTGTTTCAAATAAGGTTGGACCTCTTAAAATACTAGCTTGTAGTCTTTGGCGACGACTCCAAAAGTCTTCGGCAAAAGGAGGACCAAGTAAAGGTTTGGACAACTAGTGCAACTTGAGGGATACACTATTTAATTAGAAAAGAATGCGTTATGTGTGCAAGTTGCAACAGAACCTGAATTACACACACAAAATTCTCTCCCTTCAATATCTCTTCCTGATTTCCATTTTCTTCTTTCTATAATTCCCTTCTACACACATCCAACTGACCAGAAACCAGAAGGACAAATATCTAAATGAAAGCTGGGTCAGTTTCTCCCGTATAGCGACTCCTATTGTATCTCCGATCCTCGCCTGAATTCAAAATTTTAAAATAAATTTTAATTAAGAAATTAGAAATCTTAAAATTCATAATTTAAACACATTTCTAAAATTTGTAATAGAAAACTAAAGAGTATTTTTAAAATATTCAAATTTGAAATTCATTTTTTCTAAAATTCTTGATCTGTAATTATAATACTTTAAATTTAATAATTATTTTATAAAATTCAGTACTTAATTTTTTGAATCGATATTAAAACTTAATTCTTAATCAAATAATTAATTTGATTTTTGTGAATTTAAAATAAGTTTTAATTGTGATTTAAAAGAATTGAATTTAATTTTAGAAAATTTGAGTTACACTTTAAAATGAACACTTACTACCTTATAACTAAAAATGTATTAAAAAAAAAACTTTAAAATGACAATCTTGAATCAAGAATTTTGGAAAAAAATAATTAATTTGATTTTGTGAATTTAAAAATAAATTTTAATTGTGATTTAAAAGAATCTAAATTGGATTTTTAGAAAATTTGAGTTATTGCTAACTTTAAATGAATAGTTTACTATCTTATAACTAAAAGTGTACAAAAAAACTTTAAAGGACAATCTTAAATCAAGAATTTGAAAAATAATTTTAATTTTGAATATTAAAAAAAAAAATTCTTTAGTTTTTTATTACAAATTTTAGAAATGTGTTTAAATTATGAATTTTAAGATTACTAACTTATGTAATTCAAATTTATTTTTTAATTCATAAAATCAAATTTGTCTTTCAAAAACTAATCATTCCATGCAATTTTCTAAACTTAAAATTTACTTTTTTATTTAATTAAATAATTAATTTTTAAATTTAGAATGTAAATTCAAAATTTTATATTACTTAATCACTTTAAAAAAACTTGACAATTATTATTTTTAATTTTAAAATTAAAATCATATTTTTTAATACCTAAAATTCAAACTTATTTTTATTCATTATGAGAATTTATTTTCTCATTTATCATATTTTATTAAGTATAGGATGTCAAGACTAGAAGTGCTATTAAATGAAAATAAATACGATATTTAAAAGAAAAAATTTTTAGTTCAGTGCTAAAACAAAAGTGGTGAAAGTTCATGATTTAAATTGTTATTTTCTCTAAATAAATTGTTAAAAATGTTCTAAATAATTTTTAATAGAGAAAATAGATAAAATGAATTTATCAGCAGGCTGGTATCTCATACTAGTCAAGTGAGGAAATCTAAGCTTGGTTATTTACTACATGTTTTCTTGGTCGCCATAATGGAATTATGGAGCATCCAATTGGGACCACCTCAAGACAAATAGAGAATTGGCTAGATATATGTCCTTGGTGGGGAAGTCGCTAAGATATTTCCTAAGATAGTTACGATGATTTTGATGTACGCTTAATCTTTTCATTGACCGACTATTTGGTAGGGGTCTTCGCAAAGTAATTGAAAAGAATCGACCGCTAATTATAGGAGTCAGTACCCTCAAAAAAAAAAAAAAAAAAAAAAACTATAGGAGCCAGTAATATATGATAGCATTGATACTCAATATGTAATCAAATAATTGAAGGCTAATTTTTTTAATATATATGGACTAAACTCAACCAATAGTACTTTTTTTTAATACACTGCCATAGTACTTAGAATTTCCAATTATCAAAAGGGAATGATGTAAAAGGTACACCATGTCTCCAAATTAAATATAATGAAAATAAAACTCAACTCAACCATATTAAATAGCGAAATTATTTTCTTGGCATCAAATTAAATGTAAAACACGCACTTTCCCTATTACATTTAAATCTTTACTTGAGTCAAATTAACGGCACTCCATTTATTTAACACTTGGCGAGAGCAGTAAATTCATCCTTAATATAACATGCTTATTATAATTAATATAACACAATTATCCTTAATGTAACGTAAGATTACACTAATGTAACATTAATAAGAATGGATTGTGTTACATTAATGAAATAACTATGTTATGTTAAGTGCAAACCATGACGAGCAAACCATAATTAAACAATTATAATCAATCATCATGAAATATAAATTGCCATTAAAATGATATATTATCAAAATTGAATAAAAAATTATGCCACCCAGATCTCAACACATAATACTTCACCAATATATTATTTAATAATTTGATTATACACAAATAATAGAGCTGTGATCAACAACAATCATGAAAAACTAAATATCTTGCAGAACTTTGACAAAATATTTTTTTCGAATAATCGCAGCCGAAAGCCTCTGCTTTAGATCATCTCATATTATACCAAATAATTAATATGCAGAAATCATACCCTTTGATATTAAAGATTGATGCTCACACAAGATCTTGCTAGCTTTCGCCCCGCATCGCATCTTTTGGACTATCTCAAGTTTGATTGCATCGGCGGCGCGGCACCGTGCACAATTACACAAAGGAAGTACAAAAAAATTGAGTAATTAATATAATTAATTCAAACCAGAATCCTATTTTTTTAATAGATTAGTTATACTTAGAATAATATTAATACTTATTATCCTATTTTCATTTGAATAGAAAATAAATAGGTGACATAACTACTTAGATTATTTCTAATCAAGATAAAACTCTTTATTAAATAAGTTATTGATTTAAAATTTAAATTCTAATTAAATTAGGAATATCTTAAAATTTGGAAATATTATCTAATAAGATTTATTTTTCAATAACTATATAATTATCTTTGTTCACTTATGGACCCTATGCCCAGAATATGCTAATTTTAAAACATGTAACCTAATTAAATCCAATTATATGAGCTTTTTGAAGCTTGGGGATCATATGGGCACACATACAATAGTGTCTGTCAATTTACCCATAATTAAATAGGTCCAATTATTATTCCAAATCTATTACACCAAAAGATTGGAAACTCCATAATGTATGTTATCAAGGATTAATGTAAATTTGACCCATGCCACATTGATTTCTTTACTTAATAATCCTTTGTACAATATCGATAATTAAATTGATATCTTACTTGTCCAATCAATTTAATTACATCTTGTACCTTGACACTTAGTGATTTTCTCTAATGATCATATTTCAACAACCTCATTATAAAAATTAATTTATATTTATTGTTGAGTCACTTTTGCCAAAGAATTTAATGATCAAATGCTGAAAATATGTCAAGAGATATATTTTAGTTCAAATTTATATTTTTAATTCATAATTATTACCATTCATAAATACATTCACCAAGTTACCGAGAATATTAACTTTTAATTAAATCTCACTGATTAGTAACTCAAATGAATTAATATTTATAAATAAGAAATTATAATTAACTCAAGATTGAGATTAAAGTTAAATCAATGCCTATGAGATTCAATAAGTCTGACAGTTGTTTAAAATTAATTAAATCTCACTTTTGATCCTCCTCTATAAACAAATTGCTACAAGAAATTCATATACATGATTAAAACAAATCATTCAACGGATTTACTACAGTCTAAAAGTAAATAAAGTGCTCAATTTTATTTATCAACCGTGAATATCATTATTTAATCAAATATAACTTGTTTTTATGTCTTAGATTATCTCAGAAACATCACATGAATACATATAACTTCGATTACAAGGACATTTGATTAAAATTCAGGCAAATCCAGAGCAATGAAATACTCTCAATAACTTTACTATCATAAAAAAAAAAAAATTTTAATAAACACAAAATATGATTTGAGTATATAATCCCAACAATATTATTATTCATATTATTATTATTAATTTTATTAATAATAATAATAATATTATTATTATTATTATTATTGTTGTTGTTGTTGTTTTTATCATTATTATTATTATTAATATTATTAGTATTATCATTAATATTATTATTATTATTATTATTGTTGTTATTATTATTATTATTATTATTAATATTATTAATATTATTATTAGTATTATTAGTATTATTATTATTATTATTATTAATATTATTATTATTATTATTATTATTATTATTATTATCTTTTATTATTATCCTTTATTATTGTTATTATTATTATTAAAATTAAATATAAACATATTCATCAATAACAATTAATAATTTAGCAAACATATAAATCAGTACTACTATTTTAAACAGCAGTGATAATATAAAATGTCTTAAATTATATAAAATATTATATATTTTTTTCCTATTTATAATATTCATAATGTTCTTATTACGATCTTTTTTTTATATATATTTGCACTCAAATTTTTATAAAACTAAATTCATAAGAAATATATATAAATTATTATCCACATGGGTTTTGAGAAGATTTTTTAAAATAAAATAAATATAAAAAATATTTAATATTTTCAAATTTATTTAATAAAAGATTGATAATAATCAATTTAGTATTTAGTTTAAAAATGATTTTTTTTAATAACAAAACGATAGGTTTTTTTTTTCGGAAAACAAAAACGATAGTTTCTTTTTTTAAACAAACCTTAGTTTTTCTGAAAAGAAATGAAACGATGGTTTATTTTTTTTAAACAAACCGATATTTTAAAAATAAAAATAAATTAATATCAATTACTATATCTAATATTTTTATTAATTAAGATCAAAATCATAATATTATCATTAATTAATAAATTACATAAGAAAAAACTTTAATTGAATTTTGAATTTGAAAGTCAAATTAATAATTTTTAAAATTTATTTCTCAGTATAAAACTTGCCTAGGAACAAAAAAATTTTGGAAATCAAATCCCAAATATTAAGATAAAAACGGAGCAACATAAAGTAAAATTAGAATAAACAAATCCTAATAAAAATATAAATAATGAATAATATTAAAATCATAAAATTCTAATTTATTTAAGAAATAGAAAAATGAGGATGATTTATAAGAGGAAAAACTCAATCGTAGAAGGCCGGATGGCAATCTGGGTGGAGGGGGACGAGGTTTCAGGAAGAAGGGAGAACATTTTTGTCTCATCAAAATATATGTAATCGGGCTTTAATTTTGGTGGTTTGATAGACTCTTTATGAAATAGAATCCCATCCAGAAACCCATGAAAAATTTTAATTTAAATTTTTCAAAAATAAAAGGTAAAACTACATCACTGGAATAGTTTCTGAGAAAAGCCTGGATTTTCTAAATCTCGTGATGACGAAATGAATTTTAACGTTGGAATCATTTCGCGAAATCTAGCACTCCAGTCAAATTTCGTTAAATTCTGAAACTGTCAAAATTTCACGTTTTCAAAAAAAAAACTACATAATCGTCCACACGGGCAGGGAGCACCCGGCTCGCCATGTGGCAAAGCCGCATGGAAGGGGCTGTCAGGTGCCGTATGAAGGCACTCTTGTTGGTCGCTAGGAAGAGGGAGGTGTGGGGCGGAGGAACGGGAGATATAAAGAGGGAAAGCCAAAAATAGAGGAGAGGTGAGGGAGAAGGTGGGTGGAAATCAAAAAGAAAGAAGGCCAAGGAGAGAGAGTAGGAAAGCCAAGAGGAAACCGGAAAAAAGAAAAGAAATGAAGAAAGAAAAGGGGAGAAGGAACCTGTTTGCCGACGGGAAAAACTGCAAAAAGGTAGGGTCATTCAATGGCCAAGGGGTTCAACCTAATAGCATAGGCTAGTTCATGACTGCTTGGAGTAAACTATGACGGGTTTCGGGTGGTTTTCTCTCGGTTCCAAAATTTCGCCTAGATCTGGGAGTACTTATTGTTGTATATTGTGTATGCTGTTTTCTTTTCTGGGTTGGATTTGCATGTTGATTGCTTGATTGAATAACATGCAAAAGTTATGAAAATGATGTTGGATATACGTGACAAAGGCATATATTAACATGACCCTCAGGATTTGGGGCATCACACAATCTAACCATAAATCATAACTGTCCTTTTTCTAATTTGGAAAATTGATAGAGTAACTAAAAAAATCAGAATTTTTCACTGGTTCCTTCTAGGTATCATCGTCTTTCAATAATTACTTAGTAGACAGTATTGTCATAAATCATAAATCATATGACCCATTACAATTAAGTGTGGCCTTTTCAAATACTGGCCTATTAAATTCCATTTATTGTTGAGACAATTCACTATGATAGACACCACTATCTACAATGGACACATTTAATTGTAGTGGACCATACTATTTATGATAGTATAATTGTCAAAGTCACCTAGGTCAATGACTGTTTTCACTGATATATAATCCATTATATACATGCAACCATTTCTAAGTATATAATGGCCCATTTTGATTTGGAGTTGCATTAGATAGATCTGAAGACAACTTTCTTGAATGAAAACTTAGTTAAGGATTTTTACATGTCTCAACCTATTGGCTTTGAGGAAGTTGGTAAGGAACACATGGTTTGTAAACCTCATAAATTCATTTATGATTTAAAACAAGCTTCTTGGCAGTGGTATCCAAAGATTGAAATTTCCGATATATCGGATATCCGCCTATAGCGAAGCGATTTTTACATAACGAAAAATCGCTTAGGAGGAAAAATCGAAAAATCGGAAACATCACGATATTTCTCGCCGATAGAGATCGACCGAAATTTCTAAATTTCCTCGTGAGTAGAACACACACGCTACGTGATCGATTTTTGCTTCAAAATATCGGAGATATATCGAAATATCGTAAAATATCGAGATATATAGGAAATATCGGTAAAATATCTGAGATATATCGAGATATATCGATATATCGGTGATATATCGATATATCGGAATATATCAAAATGACCATATTAAAATTCAAAATTAAATCCAACGCTTATAATTAAATTACAAATATTTTTTGACCATCCAACGGTTATTTTGACCCAAAAAATCTATAAATACCTCTAAAATCATTCAATTTGATCATTAAATTTCTACCAATATCCAATCTTCATTTTCACTCCAAAAAAAAATTTTCTTTGTGATATCTCTTAAATAACTATATATTAGTTTAATATTTTAAATTAGTTAATTTTAGTAATAATATATTAATAAATTAACATTTCATGTTCTAATTTTTTAAAATCAAGTTATATATTAGTTAATATCGTGTATGCATATTAGTAAATTTATAGTATTATATGAAGTTTTCATATTTTAAATTAGTTTAATTTAGTAATAATATATTAATAAATTAATTTTTCATGTTAGCTAATATTTGAAACCCAGTACGTGGACGAACCCCACTTCCTATCCACGAGTAGAAGAGGATACAAGTCAGACATTTATTCATGACATGTTCGATCTTATAATCAATATTATCGGAACACCATGTCTTGGTATGAGTATTGTCTTTACCGAAATTTGATCTATCTATCAAATGTTGCAATTGAGTCACATCAATCTTCATTTTGATTTTAAAAACTCATTGCAATGTATATATTTGATTATTAATGTCATTTTTACACTTTGAAAGTATTTCTATGAATTTCAAAGTATTTTTGCTAATTTTCGATATATCGATATTCATAAAACCACCGATATATCTCCGATATATCCGATATATCCATAAAATGCAAGTACCGATATATCCATCGAAACCGATATTTCCAACCTTGGTGGTATCTCAAATTTGATGAATTTGTCACTACCAATGGTTTTAATGAGAACATCAATGCATATTCTTGGTTTTATATGTTGATGATATTTTGCTCGCAGCCAATGATAATTACCTATTTGTTGAGACAAAGCAGTTATTATTTAGCCATGTTGATATGAAGGATCTTGGGAAAGCATCTTATGAATTGGGCATACAAACCTTCGCGATAAACCTAGTGGCATTCTAAGATTGTGTAACGCCCCAAATGCCCCTTGGAACGTCATTACATACTAACAACCATTTACACCATGAGAGCACTAATAAAATCCATAAATGACCAAGGGTCCTTAATTTAACAAAATTTGGGCAGAGTCTCCCTTATTCGGGAAGCTCTACCCTAAAACACAACCTGTGCGATTATAACACATCCCCCACATTGGGCCCATTTATCCATCACATATTTACAATATTATCCCAAAAGATTTCTATTCATCGTATGAAGTACCCACAATAACCTTTTAAAAGACTAAGCCAAGCTGCACAAGAATAACAAAAAGAATATGCCCAACAATGGCATTTACATTTCCAAAGAATTAAACTATGATATCGCAGCGGAATAACAAAATACTAGACTTTACATGATTTCAAAATAATTTATCTAGTCTAGTACAAAGAAACTGATAGCTCTATAGGTTCTCCCCTAATCTCGTATTCCCTCGGGTAGGCCTCCCATTGCGCTGTGGTTCCTCAGCTCCTACCACCTCCTCAAAGGTAAAATCTGAAAAGGGATGTAAGTAGGGGGGGTGAGCACGAAGCTCGTAGGAAAATTCTCCCAAACTCTAACAAGGTTTAGAAAGTATGAAAATGTCGGTCTCATTTGTTTTATAACATATCATATACCATTTTACAGAAACCAAGGACATTGCAAATAGATCTCAAGTTTATATGAAAACAATTTCTAAGTAAATGTACACTACAACGCGTGAACAAAATTATACACATTTTCACCAAATACCATTTCCGACCGTTATTTGTTTTTGTTTCTCAAACATCCTTACAATAAACTTCTCATTCCTCATAGTAGTATTTCTCAAGCATCCTTATAAGGAACCTCTTGAGTATAGGTATCGGTTGAGCATCCTTATAAGGAACCTCTCATATATCATAGTAGGGTTTTTCAAGCATCCTTATAAGGAACCTCTTGAGTATAGGTATCGGTTGAGCATCCTTATAAGGAACCTCTCATATATCAAAGTAGGGTTTCTCAAGCATCCTTATAAGGAACCTCTGAGTATATATAAAGTTGAGCATCCTTATAAGGAACCTCTCATATATCAAAGTAGGGTTTCTCAAGCATCCTTATAAGGAACCTCTTGAGTATAAGTATAGGTTGAGCATCCTTATAAGGAACCTCTCATTCATTATATAACAATCCCCCATGTTATGTAAAAATCCCATAATATACCATAATCCCCCATGTTATGTAAAAATCCCCCATACTATTTAATAATCTCCTAGGTTATGTAAAAATCCCCATATTATATAAAAATCCCCCATAAAGAACGTAAATCATTCCCGGTGCGAGTTTAACCGGGTTCGGAGATGTGTCCGAGTGAGTCGAATCTGGCAAAGGACCACCATAGTAGAATCCCCATACTATATAAAATCCCCCATATTACTTAAAAATCTCCCATAATATATAATAACTCTGATATTATGTGTAAAAATCCCCCATGTTATGTAAAAATCCCCCAGGTTATGTAAAATCCCCCATATTATATAAAAATCCCCATAAAGAAAAGTCATTCCCGAGTGAGTTTCCGGAATCGAAGCTCCAAACAAGTCCGAGTGAGCCTGACCCGCAGTGATCACCATAGTAGAATCCCCATACTATATACCAGCATCTCTAATCGGGATTCTCAATCACCATATCGTAAAAATTTATTTTACCAACCAACCATTTCACAACCAATCATTCCATATATCTCAAATTTACTAGACAAAACTTCTAAGAATCCACAAACAATCATAAAACAATTCAAGAAATAGTTAGAAAATACAAGAGATCATACCCACGGTATTTTTCTACTCACACAAATCATTAGGAGTTAGGAAATCAATCCCCAAAAAAGAACACATTTAAGAATAAATTCCTCATCTCACGCATTTAAAGAGAGAGAATGGTTTCAGAATACCCAGAAAATAGCATTTATAGCCCCCCAAACGTACATATACATACTCCTAGCCTCAATGTGTTTAACGGGAGAAAACCCCTACCTTTAATCCTTGGTTTGTATGGGGATCTTGAGCTTTGATCCCGAATTCGCCCTTCCTTCTTCCTCTCTACCTGTTCCTAGGGTTCCAAAGGGTGTGGGTGAGAGTGAAGTCAAAGAAAAATGAGAGAAATGGAGTGGAAAAGGGTTTTAAACCTAGCAGCCCCGATTTTTACTGTTCATTGGGCATTTTTGGTTTTTTCTTCAAAATTACAGTTTTGCCACTACACTCTCAAATTCTGTCTATAGGACTACTCTAAGGTTTTTCGACGTTCCGGATTCATTTTAATGTTATTTTAACCTAAAAAACCTTTATTTCTATGATTTATGTAACCATTTTTATATTTATCATTCTTATGCTTTGATTTAAGAGGTAAAACTAATTTGACGATAATTGATATTTAGACATGTGGGGGTTTACAGATTGTCTCAACAGATGTATATTGAACGCATTGTAAAAAGGTTCAATCATGTTCTTCTGGTAAGGCACCAATTGTAAAGGGTGATAGATTTTCCAAAGGTCAATGTCTTTAGGATAATATTGAGAGATATCAGATGAAAGAAGTCTCTTATTCTTCAATTGTGGGCAGCTCCGATGATGCTCAAGTATGCACATTCTAATATTGCAAATTTTTTTGTTTTTAGCTTGTTAGGGTTGGTACTTGAGGATCTCTAGTCAAATCTTAATCGAAAGCGGCTAAGAAAGTTTTGAGGTATCTTCAGGGTATCAAGGATCTCATGTTGACATATCGACGCATCGACACTCTTGAGGTGGTTGGTTTTAGTGATTCGATTATGTTGCCGCGTGATGATAAAAATTCCACTTCTTATGGTTATATCTTTATGATGGCTGAAGAGTTGTTTCGTGAAAAAGTATCAATCAGACATTTATAGCTTCTTCTACTATGGAGGCAGAGTATATGGTGTGTTATGAGACTACTTGTCATGCAATATGGTTAAGGAACTTCATTTCAGCTTTGGAGGTTGTTCACTCCATTTCTAGACTGCTGAAATTGTTAAGTGATAATTCTACAGTTATATCTTTATTTAGGAACACTAGGAGCACTTCTCACTCCAAGCACATTGATGTGAAGTTTCTTTTTTGTTAAAGTGAAAGTTGCAGAGTCCCTCATTTTAGTTGAGCACATGCCTACTTAATTAGCATATATTGGTAGACTCACTTCAACCAAAGTAACTCATTTGCGTGTTTTAAGAACACGTCACCCGCATAGATTGTTAGGAGCCTAGACTCCTTTGTTTTAGTGAGTTTTACCTTTCCATGTATTTTGTAAGGAAAGCCTATGTTTTTTCATTATTACATGCACATTTTGACGCTTGTCATCAGTTTTATGATTTTGTGTCATTTCTGACTGCATGAATGACGGAATGATGTTTTTTCTTTCCATTGAATCAATACTCTTGTCATTGTGATGCTTCTAGATTAGTAGCACCTAATTATGTGCAATTTATGAATCTTCTCAGTGTATTAACTGTACATGATTTGTTATGGCTATGTAAGTATTTTGTGGAAGCATTTGAGCTATGATTATGATTAGTAGCGTCTGATTATGTACAATTTATATATCCTCTCGGTATGTTAATTATATATGGTTGGTTATGACTATGTACTATTGAGAAATCATTTGAGTTATGATTATGCTATCCAAGTGGGAGAATGTTAGATTTTAATTGTGGACTAAGCATAATCATATTACAATTTTAATTATGTAATTGTGCATGTTAATTATAAGTCATTTATGGGATGGTTTAATATTAATTAGCTATGGGCATATGGTTCTATCTTTTCCCTTGCTTTGATATGCCCATTTGACCAAAGCTTAATTGTTCCCTTGTACTCTATATATAAGAAAATAGAGCCTTAGAATTCAAGTAAGGATTCGTAGAACTCACTTCGAGGGAAAGGAAATAACTATCTTCAACCCTACCCTTCTTTGATCTCGCCCCCTATAGATTTTTTTGGAGATAAATAGAAGTCAATAATTCTATAACCATACCAGGTATGTTTTCTACCAAATACGAATTGATATGCTTTATTATTTTAATGTTATTATTTTGTAACATATTTATTTGAGTTCCTTGATTATTGATCAATTTGCTTCGTGGATCAATAAATACCTTACTTTATAAAATATTCTAGCGCTTTTTCATATGTGCATTGATTCCCTTTAAACCATTTTTTTAAATTAAATATTTGCTACTTAAAACTCAATTTTTAAGGAAAAAATTAACTTTAGAACATAAAAATTGTAAATAATTTAAAATATGTAAATTTCTAAGTAATTTATTTATATTTGATTTTCTTAAAATTTTTTATAACAGACCGAATGATTTATAGAAGAAATGGGAAAAATAAATTTTCACACTGTATAGAATACAGATTTTAAATAGTTATTTAAAAATAATTAAGTATTTTATATGCCTCTTTTTTATTAAAGATACTACCGGACTATACTTGTATGACCTTTAATATATAGTATATATATATATATATATATATATATATATATATATATATATATATATATATATAACGTTCACCCCATTCAATTTAATAACGTTCACCCCATTCATAAACAACTCCCATGGATTATGAATCTTCGATTCACAAGGACTGAGAGGATGTGGGTGTTGTTCGAACCGTTTTGCCGACAGTCCTACATTATGGATGAAGATTAAATTGAAACTGAAATAGAAGCGAACATCGCCTCAATAAATAGCCTATGCTTGTAGATCCGGTTATGCTTTAACCGGAGGAAGAGAGACTGGCCATTTTCGTGCTACAAAGATTTCGTCGACGATCAAATTCATTGATACGAACCCCTACGCAACTTGTGAAGAGATCCGCAGATTTTAATTAGCTTTTAGAATAATCGCTCTAGTGTCAACTTGGATGGATGACCTTGACCCGTTACTTTTATGGAAGCAAGAACCTTGATATATGTGAGGACGCCACAATCGATGATAAAGATCCGATTGATAAGTCTTGATGAACGTCACGGAATAACCGGAGCAATTCAAGGAGTTCGAAGAACCAAGAGAAATGAAACTCAATTTTATTAATGCATGAAACTTAAAGAATAGGAATAACAGCCTATAAATGTGGTCAAAATACGAAGAATAGAAACTAAAATTCGGCCACAAGGAAAGTAAGATATTTGGCCAAAAAACTAAAAAGGAAACTAGATAATTTTTAGATAAGACTCGTAATAAAAATCAAGTGGCAACCGTAAAAACAAATCGCCTCCAAAATAGCAAAGAATCAACACCAAATCAAGAACAAATCATCTCCAAAATAACAGCAAATCATGAACAAATCATCACCAAATTAGTAGCAAATCAACACCAAATCTGGAGCAAATTTTTTTAAAAGAAATAACAACTCAGATTTGATCAGTAAAAACACACTTTCTAAATTAAATAAAGCAACTTTTACTTTGACTTGGAGAATAAATCTTTCTAAAATAAAACAACTCCAAATCAAAATAGTACTAAAACTCAAAACTCTTGGAAATAGAAATATATTAGGTGTTACCAAGGTTTCACAGCCTTCCGAATCTGAATTTTCCATAATTAAGATTGAATTCTCAATATTTGTTGTGGAAGCTGGCATCACGAATCCTGTGTGCTTTGATTCTCATCATTTGTATCAACACATACATAGTAGGGGGAACCAAAGAGAAGCGGCGAAAAGGGCATTAGGCTTGAATATAGATGGTGGCAGAGGGGGGTGACAACAATGATGACAATGACAAGAAAGCCAAGGCTTAATCTTTGCATCATAATTTTACCTAAGCCAGCAGTGCCCTTCAGGGTCTGTTTCGTAAACTTGTTTCGGGGTTGGATGATTCCGGCACTCATTAGTTATACAACTCATTTACCTTAGGTCTAACTCATTAGGTCCAACTCATTTAACTTCGATCTAACTCATCTACATTAGGTTCAAACCCATTAGGTTCAACCAATTTATTTAGGTTCAATCACATTAGTTACCCCAACCCATCTACCACTTAGGACACACACCTTCAAAAATAAAATCTCAAATACAACATGATGGATTGAACTTATATCCTTTGTGTTGTGAGTACACACCTTAAACCACTAGCTCATACTCTTGTGTCAAACTTTGCCAATTTAAAATAATATTTCCACATTCCCTCCACTCCCTTCAATTTTAATTTCTTAATACTAATTCTCAAAATAAATATTATTATTATTGTTTTAACTTTCAATTCTATTATTTCGTTTTCTAGATAAAACAATACTTTCTTTATTTCAAAATATTTTTAAGTCATTTTCTTTAACTTCAATTTTTCAAAAATCATTTTCCTTAATTTTTACAAAAGTCATTTTTCTTAATTTCAAAATTTCCAAAATCATTTTCTTTAATTTATAAAAAACAATCAAATCAAAAATATTTTCTTAATCTTCAAAGGCTAAAATCATCTTCTTTAATTAATAAAAAAATAAAAAATATATTTCTGTAATTTCAAATATTCAAATTTTATTTTATTTTTATATATTTCAAAAATTATTTAGAATTCAAAATTTCAAACTTCGCTTTCTTTAAGTTCTTCAAGTCAAATTTCTATTTTCAAAAATTATATTTTCAACATGATTTTAAAAATTCTAAAAACACGGTTTACTCTATAATTTCAATAAATGGAATCATGTGGAATCGACTCCAAATAGACGGGCTGTCTTTAAGGGGGGCTCAACATCTCATGTTTGCTTAGTATTACAATTAATCACTCGATTCCATAACGTGATTTCTAATTCTATATTTGTTATTGTACTAATATTGACTTTTATTGATAGCATTTTCGATTTGCCCAAGGTAGACATTTTTTCCCCATTTGACTATGGTTATTTACAATGTTTTAAAAATCGGATCAAGACTGAACCGAAAGCCATGTGCTCACTGCTCAATCGGTCGGACCGGTGGTCGAATCATGTTGAACTCTGACGTGAATAAATATATTATTTATATTTTAAAATATATAATTACTAATATTTAAGATATTATTTATTATTTTTTATATAAATAAAGTATTTTAAAATATGTATAATGTTTAAATATGAAAACATATTAAAAAATGGAATAAACTTATTTATATAAATGTATATAATTTTGTTAATATCTAAATTAATCACCATGACAAAGAAAGTGGTAGCTGGCCTTGTAACTTTTCCTTTCCATGTTCGAATCCATAAACCTGCTGTATTTAATTGATTTTTTTTAGTTACAAGTCTTCTAACTCCATGTGCCTTCTAATTTAAAGAAACGACATCAAGCTTCGACAGAAAAAACATTAAAACGACATCGTTTTAACTTGAAAAAAAAAAAATATTTATGGGAACTGGCCGGTTCGACCGTCGGTTCGATCAAAAACAATTTTTTGCATTGAACCGGACCGATTTTATGGCCGGTCGACGGTCCGACCGGTCAAACCGGCCGGTCCGGTTTTTAAAACATTAGTTATTTATTTATTTATTATAAGTTTGATGTAATCATGTACTATTATTGTTGTTTATTTCTTAATACTCATTGCTTGATTAGTCAATTTACTTATAATTTCTTAATTTAATTATTGCAGTTTAATTTTGTGTGGTTAGAGGGGTGCTAGAGCTTCCCACCGTACCTTCCCAATAGGTAACCTAACCCCCGAACTTAAACTCGGTTTTCACAAACTTGTTTTTCCTATTATGAGCCATATTTATGGTTTTATTTCTTATTTTGTCTTCTCTTAAAAAAATAAAATAAGTAGCACCTAGTTTATATATATATATATATATATATATATATATATATATATATATATATATATATATATATATATATATATATATATATATATAGTCACATTAAACCATTTAAATTAAGGCCATTTTTGCTTCCTAGAAAGTTTGGGATTTAAAGTAGAAAAAAATGAAAATGAAAATAAAAATGAAAATGAATCCAATATATTATGTTCATTTTCTACTTAAAACTAATTTTTTGTAAAAAAATTAACTCTCGTGAACATAAAGATTAAATAATTTAAATATGTAAATTTTAAGTAATTTTATTTATATTTGATTTTCTTGAATTTTTTTATAACAAAATCAAACATAAGAAAATCATTTTTCTTATTATTATTTTTAATTTCTTAAGAATTTTCCCAAACCAAAAAACCCTTGTGTTAGAGAAATTTGAAAGAAAATGAAAGGAAAATAAAATAGAGAGAAAAAATAAAAGGGAAGAAAAAAAAGAAAGAAACTAAAAATAAAGTTAAACCCAATCTATTGTTTTTATTTGTTAATTCAAACCAGTTTTATTTATTTTATCTCATCAATATCTAGAATAGATAATTTGGGAATATGAAAATTTCTAACTAATTCCACTTTATTTCATTTTAAACATTTTTTTATTAGACAATTAAATATAAGAAAATAATTCTTTAATATTTTTTGTTTCAGTACTTGCAGTAACCAAACAAGTCCTAAAGTCTTTGGAAAAAATCTATCATGTAATTAGACTTCTCATTGGTCAACCCACTTTCATTATAGTCAGAACTGGTAACGATTCATACATTGACAACCATGGCGATTAATACATAGGCATTGGCGTTTGACGACTGAACTAAGAAAAAGTACAAATATTTGCTTTTCTTTTAATTAATTAATAAGTAAGCGGTTGAATCAACCGCTTACTCTTACTCAAATAAAACAAAGTTAAATATTCTGATTTTTTCATTCAACCGGAAAACAAATTCCACCTAATTGGACACACTAAATGATTATGCTTAAAAGATATTCAAAATAAATAACAAACCTTGTAGCTGTTGGAAGGAGAGAAGCGTGGATAATAATAGAAAGAAATTATTTTATTATATACTATCACTTCTATTATTTTAAATATTACATAATCTCCTATTTATAACAACTCAAACTAAAAATCAAATCAAATCAAATTAAACCGCTTCACCAAAATAACCAAAACATGAACACCTAAATATTTTCAAATATTAAAAATAGAAACTAACATAAGAATTAAAATAAACATTCTTCAACATCTTGAAAACTAATATAATTTCAAATAGCGTTTCCGAATAAAGTTTACATTCAAGATGGGTACAACAGGGACGTGGAATGAGTAAAGGTTGAATTTGATGATTCGGTGGTGGCATTAGAGAAGCTTGAAACATGGGTTCGATTTCTCTCGGAAGCGCTGCCGCTGCCTTAGGATGTTTGCAGAGCGAGAGGAGCATCATTATACACTGGCACAGGCATCTTTATAGGAAGAGGAGGCAATAAAGCTTGTGAATTAAGGTCATTAATTGCTTCCCTCACTGAAGGACGAGCATTGCTATCAGGGTGAGCACACCATAGACCAACAATCATTAGTTGCATCTGTTGGGTTTTGGGCTCCCTTCCTATGTGGAGTAAAAGCCCAATATTGTGAGGGGCTCCACTCACCTCACTTATTTGCTTTGCAGGTCAGATTAGGCACAAGAGAATGGCGCCATTTTCATGGTAAAATATACAAAGAAGAGAGTAGGAGAAAAGTTCTACGGATTTTCGCACATCCACCAGGCATCGTTTTTCAGACATACTGCCACATCAACGACACTGTCATCAAAACGTTGTAACTGCAGATTCGTTCACCGTTGGATCGGGCTGATTTTTGGACAGCAGTTCGAAAACGATACTTCATTCTGTACGGTTGACTGCCGATACGATATCTGAGCATGGAGATATGCGCTTCGCAGTTTATATTCTTGCTTTGGGGTCTTTTCTTTTTCTTATTTTGCATTAGAAACATTGGTGTTTGATTCTAGATTGTTGGCCATGCGACGTTTCGTGCAATTTATTGAAACTCCTCTTGTACTCCTCTATTGATCATAGTGTGGAGCTATTTCTTTGTCCTGACGACCCGTGGTTTTTACCCTTACTTTAAGGGGTTTTCCACGTTAAACAAATTGTGTCTCTTGTGTGCTATTGATTTCTATTTTTGCGCTATATTTTTATTGGTCTTCATCATAAGTTCTTGCAAGTAAAGGGAAATTTAATTGCGCTACCTTTTGCTCAAGATCTGCTTGTTATCAGGTCGCCTGCTTTTCCCATCGAGTGGTATCGTGAGCCGCTGTTAGTGGTTGTTTTCTACTTGCTTGAAGATGGAGGCACATATGAAAATGGTATCTTTGAATGGAGCAAACTATCACTATTGGAAGGGTAAGATGAAGGACTTGCTATTTGTGAAGAATATGCATATTCCTGTCTTTGGCGCACAGAAGCCGGAGTCCATGTCTGATGAAGAGTGGGGTTTTGAGCATGAGTGCGTATGCGGTTTTATCAGGCACTTTGTAGATGAACCCATTTATAATCTTATTGCTCATGAGACACATGCAAGAACTATGTGGCAAACACTTGAATCCTCAGATGCTTCTAAATCGTGATAAATAAATTATATCGTACTTGTCACAGAATTTTATTGAATTGAAGTACAAGGATAGAACTCCATTTATCTGGCACTGGGAGTGAATTTCAAGGGCTAGATCGCTTGTCACCGCATCAAGTTTGATGATGATGTGTTAGGACTATTTCTATTAATAACTCTACCTGATTCGTGGGAGACATTTCGAGTTTCCATGATTAGTGCTGCCCCCAATGGCATTGTTCCCTTGCAAATGGCAAAGACCAATGCTCTTAATGAAGAGATGAGAAGGAAGGCGCAAGGTACTTCTACTCATTCAGAGGTGCTTGTTACTGAAAAGAGGGGGAGAAGCCAAAAGGAGTTGAAAGGTGGTAGAGACAAGAGTAATGAGCAAGTCCGTATCTCAGATAAGAATATCGAAAGGCCATTATTGTCACAAATAGGCATATCCAAAGGAACTGGTTGTGGAAGAAGGAGAGTAAAAACAAAAGAGGTGTTAAAGAGAAGTAGACTATGATGATCGGATTGTGTGAATACCGCGCCGCTGATGTCACGCCCGATTCCCGTTCCGACCCGATCAGAGTCTCGAACCTGCCGGGGTGCGAACCATATACTGGACTCTTATTTTTATAACCAACAATCATTTACAATTAAAATGAACCACAACGAGTGGTATCCATTAAAATTTATTCACATTTACTAAGTCCCATTTCTTATACAAATACACATATATATACATATCTAATACAAAACATCGAGATCGCGAATGGCCGGTGAGCACCTATCTCCTAGATGTCCAGATCAGCCGGGTGTGGAATGTCCCTGTTCTCTTTATCTCCTCTTCGCACTCTACAAAGATCACCTGCTAAGCTTTACGCTAGTGGGAACATATAGACAATAATCTAATTAATAATAATAATCACACTGCCTTTTACATTTACTTTACTTATGCAAATAACAAAGTCTATTCTATTTGACTTCAACTCATCTCATTATACATGTAGATTTTATTCTTTTCCGATTCCTTAATATTTTCTCGTCTCATATCACTCTCCCCCGTGTCAAGTCTTTACAGTTGTAACTCATATATCTACTACATGTATGGCATATCATATCCTATCATATTCAAATAACGTATTCATATGCAATGGCAAATCGAACCATATCAAGTCATATTAAATAACTACAGGTCAAATCAAACTAATACCCATACATATTAGACTCTTACCATTATCACTACCGGGGTTTCATTAATCAACTCCCCGTTAGAATTTACGTTTCATGATCTGGGATGCCCGTTAAAAACATTTTGTTTCGTTATATTTAATTTTTATTTTTCAAAGGTGTCGCGACTAACTCTCTACTTGACCTTGGCCATGATCCAAGTCGAGTCGCTTAATTCGACGTTTTCAATCAAAACATTTATTTTGTCTTATTAAATTTTCTTTTTCAAAAGTGTCGCGACCCGAATCCCCGGCCCTACCTGAAGGGCGGATCCGAACCGGAGCCCGGTTTACTCCGACATTTTCAACTATCTTTCCAAAACATGTCAAGCTTATGCTTATTCTATTTTCAATTTTTAATTAAGAAAAACACTTCCCTTCGGGCAATCCCATGACCATTTACAAATTCAAAACACTCAGAATATCTACACTTAATACATGCATTTACTAAATGATGCCTTTTATTTATGTCCGTAATGTAAAAAGATACTTATACAAATACACTTTTTTAATACCATCGTTTTCCCTTTTCTGCTTGTGATTCCACATAGCTATAGAATTTTACATCCACTACAGATTCAGCCGTGAATCCCGCCCGTTTGTCATTCGCCAAGAGTACGTGATTTCACATTCAATATTACCGTCCCACATATGACTATAGAATTCCGACATTCACGGCGCATTCGCTTGGTGAATCCCGCCCCGTCCACATTCATTAGCAATGTGATTTCGCATTCAATCATTACCGCCTGCACATATGGTTATAGAAGTCGTACATTCACGAGCATTCAGTCAGTGAATCTCATCCCGCCCGCATTCATTAGCAATGTGATTTCTCGCATTCAATTATTAATGTCACATATGGCTATAGAAGCTCATATCTCACGACAGCATTCAGCTGTGAATCCTCGGGTCCCGTCTGGCTATTCATTAGCAATGTGATTTCAGATTAGACAATACGTGTTACCTTCCCCGACGAATCTTCAGCTTTGGTGAATCCCGTCATGCCTGGCCATTCACGATACATTTCAAATCAATTTACTTTTTATGACTTCAGCGATCAGTCTGAAATACATGCACATGCATAATGCAGGATGTACATTTCGAATAACAATCATTCAAATCAATACTTATATACATATATATATTTCACAATTAACATTCATAACCATCATAATCATACTTCAATTCTAATATCACTTTCAGATATCTTTCAAAGATATACGCAATCTATGTACATTTCATATGCTCGCTTACATATTCATTCACGATACTCATTCATAAATGCTCATTTACGTATACTGCTTTCATTTGTTATCATTTTCCTCGGTTATATGATAATAATCATATATCACTTAACCACATTATGTCTATGACATATTGCCTCGCATAAGTTCACAATCATGTTTCAATTGCCATTTTCATTTTCCATAACTTCATTTTCATGTTTCATGAACACATCTTTACATTTTTCATTTTCTACTTTTTCCTTGTTTCATGCCTATTACCTATAGCACTTCATATTCTTGTGAAGTATGATGCCCATGAGATCACACCTCATTCATATATTCTCATTCTTTATGAATCATTTTACTTAGAATTGAATCAACTTATCGGATCATCCAAATTGTTATGGCATTTTCATGCCAACTAGTCATTTTACCGATTTTCTAAATGAGCTAATGAGATATTTGTTATTTTTCTGAGGTCTTAATCTCATATATTTTGACACTATGTCCTTATACCATTTAAATCTAAGGTGCTAAGGGTTCTATTCCAACTGGAATCACCCGACATTCCAGCACCAACTTCGCTACGTCCTAAACAACCGACTATTCTCCTATGTTCAAAGTTGAAACCGTGAATTTGGCTTCGTACATGGCCCCCACTTTGGAGTGAATTTTTAGATCACTTAGGATCAGAATTTAACGATGCCTTCTTTAAGTTTGGTTCTCCTTGAAGTCTATTTTACTTAGCCACTTGAATCACTCAAATCGATAAGAAATGAGAAGTTATGGCCAAAATAAGTAAAACTGGTCAATTAGAAAACTGTATCAAGTTCTACCGGTAGAACTTAACTTACCGGTAGGGGACTTGGCCAAAATGACCAGACTTGTTCTACCGGTAGAACTTAACTTCTACCGGTAGGACTCTCCGAAAAGTGCCCAGAATGTGTTTTCTCACATTTTTCAGCGTACTTTGATCCCAATCACTTCTACACTTCAAACACACATCAAAAACAATTCAAATTCATCTTGGAATCTCTTTTTCTATTCAATTCTCTTTCAATTTCATATCTTTCTTCAAAATCCATCATGGACGATTCCAAAAACTCCTCTTCTTAATATGGGTTAAGACCCATACATAAACCAAATGATGATATTTAGTTAGGTTTATTCTAAACCCTAACTCAAAGACTCCTCACTCAATCCATGAATCCATCCTAAAGGAGAGGATTCTTTGTTTATCTTGTACCATATGCTTTATCAACCCTATTTTCTAGAATCCAAGGTTAAGATGCAAATCAATCAAAACCCTAGGTTTGGAGACAAGCATTTAAGCATATAAAGCTTACAATTCCATGTAATCCATACAAAATCCAAGCATCCATACTCAAGGTTAGTAGTTCCATACCATTTTGGAGCTTGGATTTGCTTGATCTCGTTCCTCCTCTTCTTCCTCTTCCTCTTTTTCTCTTCTTTGCTCTTCCCTCTTCTCTCTCACGGTTCTCCTCAAATGAGACTAATTTTGGTCTTAAAACATGGATTTCTTAAGGCCAAGTGTTTGGTCTCCAAATAAAAAAAACCCATTTTTGACTTTTTAACTTTTCTCTATTTTTTCATTAAACCTTCCATTCATTCCAATTTCAATTCCACTTTTCTATTTCCATAATGGCATATAACTGGTGGATTTATGTCAATGGCATATAACTCACAAATTTCTATTTTGGCATCCCATCCTCACTTTATTACCTGGGTCCTCAAGTGGTAAATTACCACTTTACCTCGCTCGAATTAATTCCGGCCCTCGCTTTATTTCCCAAAATTTCCACGAATATAATATACCCTAAACAAGTCCGAAAAACCTGCTAGGTATATTTCTGCGGATGTTACAAGTGATATCTTGTTATTCTCCATGACCCTAATTCACTAATTTTGTATCCACTGGCGAGAGCATGTGGATAATTGATAAGGTGCCACACTCGCATGTTACACCCAGAAGGAGTTCTTCACATCTTACACCTGTGTGATTTTGGAGTTTTGAAGACGGGTACGATGGCGTGTCCAAGGTTATTAGGGTTGGTGATAAACCGCTTGCAAACCAACATGGGAATACAACTTGGTGTTACTAAGAGGAGTCAAACATGCTCTAGATGTCCGCTTTAATTGATCTCTGCGGCAGTACTTGATGATGTTATTATGATAACTACTTTAGTTCTGGAAAGTGGAAACTCACAAAAGGGAACTTAGTCATAAAAATGCGTAAGAGTTCAAAGTTGTATTGACTAAAGCTGCTAGTGACAGCAGAATGTTATGGATATAGAGGCTTTTCATGGCAACCAAGGCTTACCATCATGAGAAGGGGCTGAATTGTTTAGCAAAGAAGGATATGCTTCCGGGTTTGAAGAATGTAGATTTGGAGAAATGTTCTCATTGCATGATTGGTAAGCAAACCAGAGTATCCTTCAAGAAGCATCCTCCCTCGAGAAAATCTGACTTGCTTGAATTGGTGCATTCAGATGTTTCAGGCCCTTGAAGGTGAAACTTTTAGTGTGCACTTTATTTTGTTACATTTATTGATGATTGGTCTAGAAAACTTCGGTCTATGTTTTTCTGTCAAAGACCAAGTGTTGGAAAAGTTCAAAGAGTTTCTTATGCTCGCTTGAGAGGCAACAGCAAGAAACCAAATGCATCCGTACTGACAATGGTGGTGAGTATTGTGGACCTTTTGATATCTACTGTAAGCAGCATGTCATCGCACATGAGAAGACTCCTCCTAAAACTCATCAACTGAATGGTTTGGCAGAGAGGATGAACAGGACATTGATTGAGAGAGTGAGGTGTATGCTCTCTGAAGCTAAGTTACCCAAGCACTTCGGGTGAGGGCACTCGTGATACAGCCGGCATGTGGATCAATCTTAGTCCCGTCAAGTGTTTTGACGCTGAGGTGCCAAACAAAACGGCTCGGGCAAGAATGTGAAGTATGATCACTTATGGTTTTTGGTTGCAAGAGTTTTGTGCATGTTCCAAAGGATGAAAGATCCAAGTTGATGCAAAGCTAAGGCGTTGCATATTCATTGGCTACGGTGAGGATGAATTTGGTTACTGTGTTCTATGATCCTATCGAGAAGAAGCTTCGCTAGAAGCCGATGTGAAATTCATGGAAGATGAAACCATTGAAGACATCGATAAGATGGAGAAGTCTACACCTAAGGAAGACAATGGTATACGATTTTGAACCTATTCACCGCCTCTATTCGTAACTGAACACGATGCTCGTATCGATTTAGTTTGATCGTAAAGAACCCGCATATGAAGTAGAAGATGTCTCGTTGATGATGATTTAAGAGGAGTATGACATGTCACAAGATGAAAATCCGAGTGATGCCACCGAACCACCTCAAGTTCAAACTCAGGGAGGTCCAATGTGGAAAGACAACCTTCTAGAGGTATTCTCCGATGAGGCGTGATTCTAAATGTATGATGAAGAACCCGAGTGCTTTGCAGAGGCCACGAGAGTGGAAGAGTTATAAGTACTGATGCAATGAAGGATGAGATGAAATCCTTACATGATAATCACACTTTTGATTTAGTGAAGGCTTCAAAGGTAAGAGGGCCTCTGATAACAGGATTCATAGGTGAAGCATGAAAGTAACACTATGTCTCCGAGGTATGTGCCGATTAGTGGTGAAGGGCTTTGAATAAAGGAAGGGTGTGATTTTGAATGAGATTTTCATGTGGGCAAAATGTCATCCATTAGAATCAGGTTGAGTTTGGCCACATTTGACTTGAGGTAGAGCAAATGGATGTGAAAACATCTTTCTTCATGGTGATTTGAAGAAGATATATATGAAGCAACCTGATGGCTCTATTATAGTGGAAAGAAGACTATGTGTGTAGGCTTAGAAAGAGCCTATATGGTTTGAAGCAGTTCGAGGCAAAGGTGTACAATAGTTTGAGTCTATTATGTGGCAAGGCAAGGAAGACTACTTATGACCATTGTGTCTTTGTCAGAAAGTTTTCTAATAATGACTCTTATTATCCTATATTATATGTCGATGACATGCTTATCATTTCGGGAAAATGTTTCCATGTGGATTGATGTTAAAGGAGCAATTAGGAAAGTCATTTGCTATGAAGGACATGGGAGCTGCTAAACAGATTCTTGGTATAAGAATCATTCGTGACAGAAAGAGAAAAAGTTGTGGCTGTCACAAGAACACTACATTAAAAGAGTGTTGCAGAGATTCCACATGGAAAAGGCCAAGGTGGTAAGACTCCTCTTGCTACTCATTCTTGCCGAGTTCTAAACAATGTTCATCAAATGAAGATGAGAAATTATATACGCAACGGACCTATGCATCCGCTATAAAGTTTGATATGTAATGGTGTGCACAAGACCAGATATAGCACATGTTGTTGGTACGGTCAGTAGATTTTTGTCAAACCCAGGTAGAGAGCATTGGAATGTTGTAAAATGGATTTTAAGGTATCTTCGAGGTACTGTTAATGTGATGCTTTGTTTTGGTGATGATAAGCCTACTGTGGTGGGATACTCAGACTCAGATATGGCTGGAGACATTGATTCCAAGAAGTCCACTTCGGGTTATATGATTAAATTTGCAGGGGGAGCTGTGACTTGGTAGTCCAGGTTGCAGAGGTGTGTAGCTTTGTCTACTACAAAGGTAGAATTTATTGCCATTACCGAAGCATGCAAGGAGTTGCTATGGGTGAAGAAATTATTGCAGGAGCTTGGTGTTGTTCAAGATAAATATCTACTATTTGTGGATAGTCAGAGTGCTATTTATTCGTAAGAATAACCTTTCATTCAAGGTCTAAGCACATTGTCATGAGGTATCATTGGATACGGATGCTTTGGATGTTAAGTTGTTGAGCCAAGCAAATTCATACTGATGATAATGGTGTTGATATGATGACTAAGGTGCATTACCAAGAGGGAAGTTTGAAGTTTGTCAGGAGACGCCTTAAGGCCATCTCCACATAGTTGTGAGGGAGATTTGTCGGGCTTCGGGGCTCCTTCCTATGTGGAGTAAAAGCCCAACATTGTGAGGACCCACTTGTCTCACTTATTTAAGTGGAGAGGGGTCAAATTAGGGCACAAGAGAGTGTGCTCATTTTGTGAGAAATATAGCAGCAAAAGAGAAAGGAGAAAAAAGCCTATGTGATTTTCGCACATCCACCAGGCATCATTTTTCAGATTACAACTGCAGATTCGTTCACCGTTGGATCGGGCTGATTTTTGAACAAAAGGTTCGGAAAACGTGATACTTCATTCTCAGACTTAAGCAGATTGTCCATACGATATCACAAAGTGAGATGGTGCTTCTCGGGGCAATATATTCTGCTTTTGGGTCTTTTCTTTTTTTCTTCTTATTTTGCATTGAAGCATTGGTGTTTGATCTAGATTGCTGGCTATAGCACGCTTTCTTTTGGTGCACTTTATTGGAAACTCTCTCGTACTCTACTATCATAGTGGAATTTCTTTGGTCCGATCAATTCGTGGTTTTTACTCCTTACTTTAAGTGTTTTCACGTTAAACAAATTGTGTCTCTTAGGCGCGATTGACTGCTTGCGTCTATATTTTTATTGGTCCTCCTCATAAGTTCTTGCAAGTAAAGGGGAATTTAATTACGCTACCTTTTTGCTCTGTTATTCAGTTTGTTATTGTGTTGGCCGGTTTTCCCCTATCAGCATCATCTCCATACTGATCCATCTCACTGTCTTTCCCATGTGACTCCAATTCTTTCCCACAAGATTCTAATCGATCTTCTAAGTTCGTTATAACCCACTTGCGATCTAATTACTTCATCATCATATTGTTGCTTCAGTTCATATTCTACAGTTTTGATTGGATTGAATTTCAATCGAGTTCTTCCCATTTTCAAGGCACAATATCTTGCCATTAACTCATCTAGTGCAGATGCAGCTGCAATTTCTTTCCTTCCTAAGCTCCAAAACTGCTGCATTTGCTCCGCTTTCTTGCCTCAAGCTTGATCAATTTCAATTTATTACATCGACTTCACGGTCTTCAACATAACATTCTTTTTCTTCTCCAATTCTCAGCATCACTCTCCTGAAACATCATCATTCACAGGGCCTTTTGCTCTCCACAAATTGTCAATTCTTGGTGGGTTTGAATTAATAAGAGCTTCAATGCACCACTTGCATGACAAAATGTTTGTTCCAAAACTTGATCATCACCACTTCTGAACAAAATCCATTTTTCAGAACACTCGATTTTGCTCCAAATTCACGGAAAACGAATCAAATCCTTGAAACGATACACACGGCAAACCTAAACCCCAGGGGCCAAGCATCAAGAACAATCCTAAATTATTACAAACCAGCGGAAAACGCCCAAATACAAAAAAACCAAGACCAAGCTCACTGCGTTGAATCAAGTACCCCAAAATGGAACGCACCGATCATCAAAAACCACAGAAAAATGTGAAAAAACTTCCTATAGAAATGAAGAACAGAGCCAAATATCAGTAACAAACAGAAGCAAAACAGAATCTGCATGTGGGTATAAGTAGAATACATCAAGTAATTCAAAGTTTTTCGAATTTCAGTGAGGAGATGAGAAAATTTCATTCAAGCTTCTGTAGTGAATCTGCACGTGCCTCTGTTCTACTTCTCTCCACTGCAAGATCGACATATCGGGGAGAAATGGGGATACTAACCGTGGAGTGTGGATGAGTTGGGTAACCTTTATTCTAAAATTCTAGATGAATAAATTTTATTTTTTTTATTTTTTTTCAATTTTTTATTTATTTATATTTTTATCATTTTCTAGAAAATATCCATCCCACTTCCTGTTCCTTCATATTACATATTTTTATGATTTTCTAATTAAATTGAAGGCAAATAAGTTAAAGATTATTAGTTGATATTTGTATAATTTGCTCATAGGATTAGAATAAATATATTTTCACAAAACAAAATGGATATACCTTACACAACTGTGTTTTTTTGTCTTCATTTTGAATGTAAATATTCTTTGAATTTGATCTAAATTTAAATAGAGTTAAATATCATTAATAATGGATATAATTTGGTTTTATTATTTTTAAATATTAAATCTATTTATGCCCATCACAAAGACATGGCAGACGGAGAGGAGGAATCCTAGACTCGAGTCTCAATGAAGACAGTTTACTATATTGTAAATTAAATATATTTATCTTTTAAATTTTTGTTGACAGTTAAATACTTTAGTTACAATGTAATACATGTCCTCATGAGACTCCAACCCGAGACCTCTCCTCTCTTTATATGCCCCTTGTCTTTTTAAAACGTTAAGCGTTCCACCACATCAGCTAAGCATGATGAGCATTAAAATATTTAAAATCTTTCTAAATTAGTTTTTTTTTTTTTTTTAAAGAGACACAATTTTATTGATTCAAGTTAGCTTTACATTTGATAGTAACATATAATCAAATTCACTAAAAATTTTAGAGGATGACATAATATTCAGGTTAATAGTATAAAGAATTAGTTCAAAGTCTATGTATTTGATCATCCAATAATGACTAGAATACATATAATTCTAATTCAGACATCATGATTTTGACGTTTTGTCCAGTCGAATATGTTTTCCCATTTGAATCGTCACACAGATGTATAAAACAACTACATCGCCAGAATAAGTCAGCTTTTACAAATCACAAAAAAACAAAGTAAAAACTTTGATACATGTGAAAGAATCACTTTATTGAAAAAAAAATATGATAAAAAAAGATGTAGAAAGGTGAATTTAAGGCCAAAAAAATCACCTCTTTTTTCTTAAGGAAAAGGGGTTAACATAGAAAAATATGAGCGGAGGAGCAGCTAGGGTTTTGAAAAAAATCTTTCTAAATTAGTTTTTTGTTTTTTATATCATAAACTTTTTCACTCTATTATAGTACAGTATTATGTATTCTTTCAAGTTTCTTATATTCCTCTAATTAAAAAAAATACATATAGAATAAAATGCATCTTCCAAATAAAATTATCTTGAAGACACAATCTTATAAATATCATATCTAGCCTATATGTAAGTGATAAATTTAAATAGCAGGCATAAAAGGAGAGAGGTCATATATTTGAGCATTTATGAGGATCATTTACTATATTGTAAATCAATTGTTTGGTTAAAAAAACCGAATCTTACAAATATTTTAAAGATTTTGTGAAAAAATTTAGAAAAATATATATATTTTAAAAGAAAATATTTTTAAATATTCTTAAATCTTTTCAACACACCTAAAATGAATGCACCATTAAGTCATTAATTTTTATAATTAAGTCAAAAACTCTAATTTAATTGGATTCATGAGAGACTAACCTTTGAGATATTGAGAAATGTATTGAGAAGTATTATAGTGATTATATTTTAAGCCATCATTATTTTCTACAAAATTCATTATTTTTATTTTTGGGTTCTAGAGAGATTTATAACATTATACGTGTTTTTTTTTTCACAAATATTCATTTTACATATTATATTATAGTACTTTGTTATGAATTTGATTACGGTTAATTATCTCACATATCCATCCCATCATTTTATCATTTAAGTCAGACCTCAAAGGCATAACTTCAATGTGGACATAACTTTCAAGATGTTGATGAATCTTAATAAGTATAGTGGGGTTATTAGTTGTAACTATAAAAAAAATCAATTTGTCATTTATGTAGAGGTTTTTCATATTAAAAGAATATCTTATGTAACGATCAAATTCTTCACTCAATAGTGTTAAGCTTAAATTCTTTATACATGAACCTTCACCTTTTCGATAGGGCGTAGTGGGACACCACAATTTATATCTTTTTATTTATTAAATTTAAATCAAATAAATATTTAACAAAAAATTGATACAAGATCAAAATTTGTAATTTTTTTACAGTTAAACACTTTAGTAACAAAGTAGCAAATTGTCTTTATTGGGACTTGTACTTGAGACCTTCCACTCCCTATGCTTTGCCTTTTTGAATCGTTTATTATAACTTATTAATATGATGAAGATTCATAATAATTAATATAGTCAAGAGGAAATCGGTAATTGTATGATATGTTGAACTTTAAATTATGTTTTATGGCTAAAAAATGTTAGAAGTGTGGTTTTAGGCTTTCCTCTTAAGGCTTTTTAGACATTTAGTGTAAAAAATAAAAAATATTCCCAAAAAAAAAAAAAATCCTAAATCTAATATAGTTTTTGTCATATGGATCTAAAAATGTTTATTGAAGATACACTTTCTCTAATTTTAAAATTTTTGAATATAAGCTGAAAGTATCTCTTGAAGATACACCTTCATAATTTTAAAAATTTTAAATTTACACTCAAAGTGTATTTTAAAGAGATACCTTCGTTATTTTGAAAATTTTGAATTTAAATTAAAAATATATCTTGAAAAACACTTTCTAAAAATTTTGAAAACACTTTAATAATTCAAAATTGAAAATGTCTTCAAAGAAATATTAAAAATTATTGAAATATTATACCGAAGTGATACACTTAAAAATTAAAAAAACTGAAAATATATCTTAAAAAGACGCCTTTTAAATAGCTTTTTTGTTAACTTTTTTTACTATCAAAAGCCACATTTTAAAGTTTTATCATAGCCGTTAAGTTATGTGGAAAAAACTATACAAAACTATATTATAATTGGGATTAATTTTCAAACTATACTTTTTTTAAGAATTTTTTTATTATTTTTCGGAAACATCCTTCCCTCCTTGAACAGGTGACGTGGCAGCCAATCCGTCTTGGCCTGCGTGAAGATATTGGGAATTCCAGAAGATCGTAAGTGATAAGCATACGCGAGTCTTCCATTGCATTTCGTGGATGTAAATATACAAGATTTTTTAAATATTTAATTTTCATATAATTAAATTAAAAAATTTATGATTTTTTTTATAGTTTTAGTAATAACTTAAAATAAAATATTTAGAACAATAAAATTTAATATATTAATGTATATTATTACAACAAAATAAAATATTTAGAACAATAAAGTTTAATATATTAATGTATATTATTACAACAATTATATTTAAACCAAATAAGGTATAGGACTCACCACTAAAATAATCGGTCCAAAATAGGTTGACTAACCAGGCTCTAGCTCATATTACCACCTCTAAGTATTATCAAATGGTACAATTATATTTTAGTTGAACTTCAACATACAAAAATTATCACAAAATCTTCAACGTTCCATTCAACATTAATCAGTGTTTTAAAAATTAAGATAATGGATATTGATATCCAAAAGCAGCAAATAATCTTAATTTAGTTAAAATTTTTAATTAGAAAATTTGCATTACGCTTGTTACTAATTTTACTGATATTTCTTTCATTATTGAATATATATATATATATATATATATATATATATATATAAGTTTAGTTGACAATTTACAATAACTTTGTGAAAATATTAAAGTTTATTTGGAAAAGTATTTTTAAAAAAAAATTAGAACAATTTAATAATAGATAGAATCAAATTTTCTAATTTAAATTTTATTTATTTAAAATTAAAAAAACTCTTATTCATTTTTTAAATCATAACTTTGATTTATAGGTACTTTATTTTTAATTATTTTAATATTTATATTATTATTTCTTAAAATAAATCTAAAATAAATGATAATATTTTATTTTTAACTATTTCTTATTTATTCTATTAAAAAAATTGGAAAAAAAGAATTTTATGAGAATGCCCATTTAATCAAAATTCTTTGGCTTTAATTGATTTTTTTTTCCAATTTATTGCTATATAAGAAATTCCTTAATAAAAAAAGTATCATATGACAACTTTTAAGAATATATTTATTCCTTTGAAGCTATATCCAAGGAATTTTAGAGGTTTTATGGAGAGTTAATTTGTAAATTTTGAGGATCGGCCTCCTTAAACATAATTCTCCTCTAATGTCACCTCTAAAGCTTCCAACAAGCTTGGCATGGTCGCCTCAAGCATCCCGTCTCCGAAAATCTCCAACATCTTATCTCCTCTGCTCATTCCTTTCATATGTCATTTCCTTGCTTTTACTTATTCATCATGTTTGTGTAATCAAAGATAACGTCTCCCATTTGTGAGTCTAGTCTAACGAGTCATGTCACCTTTGATTTGGTTTACATTGATGTTCGGGGCCATCACCTATCTCGTCAGTTAATGGTTTCAACTATTACATTATCTTTGTTGATCATTTTACAAAGTATTCTTGGTTATATCCCTTAAGATTAAAATCTGATGTGTTTGTCATTTTTCGTCAATTTAAGGTTGTTGTTGAAAAATATTTTCATCGCTTAATTATTTCAATTTATTCTTATGGAGTTCGAGAATATATTGCCCTTAAATCCTTCCTTAGTACCCTTGGAATTCAACATCTCCAAACTCCACCTTACACTTCCAACACAACAACATCGTTGAGAGACGTCACAAACACATTGTGGATACTGGCTTAACCCTTCTCCATCAAGCTCATGTCCCTCACTAGTATTGGTCCTATGCTTTTCAAACTACTATTTATTTAATAAACTGTCTCCCTACTCCAATTCTTCAGTTTTCCTTGCCCTATGAAAAATTATTTCATCAAAAACTAAATTACAATAAATTGAAAGTATTTTTTTCCTTGGCTAAAACAATACATGTCTAATAAGCTTGAACAAAAATCATCTCCATGTCTTTTTATGGTTACTCTCTTCACCAAAGTGCTTACCTCTATTTGGATATTCACACTCACAAAATTTACACTTCTTGTCATGTTCGGTTTGTTGAAACTCAATTTCATTTTTCTAACTCAATGTCTATTCTAATCTACATGCCCTTTGCCTTCTCGACTTTGTCATCCTCTTCCTTTCCTATTGCCTCACTATCCTCCACTACATCTTAGCACCACCACTATCTCCCTAATTGCTTCTACTAGCCCTCTACCGCGGCCATCCATAGCAGCCATGCCTACACTTTCAACGGGATCAGGTACTTCTCAATCTTCTTCACTTCCTATTTCAGTATCCTTCTCCCCACTATCTCCAATTCACTGTGGACCCCTACCCGATCCAATGTGCTTCCAAGCACTCCACTGGCTTTTAAATGAAAAGAAAATGTGAGTTGATTTTCTCGAAGCCTCAAAATCCCGTCCTCATGAGGAATGGTTTTGCCAGAGTCGCCACTTACTTTTATTTTTATTTTTATGTGGGGAAAAGCAAGTAATAATAAAAACCCTTAATACTCCAAGTTAGAAAAGCGGGTTTGCGAAAAACTAAATTTTTGTGGTACCGGATCGCTTACCCATCGGGAAGATACCTCATGCGAGGTAGTATCCCTAAGCCCGAACTCCTGGCCTCTACTAATGAATTGGGTACACAAGTATATAGGTCAAAGATCAAACAAACTTCCCAGGATAGACTCGTTGACATAAATCACATAGTCCTAAGTGGTATTTGACATGCATATGAATTTAACAATCAAACCAATGTATGCAGATCAGGTCCTCTTGCCATGTGTCGCAAAAAGGTTAGTTGATCGCCCAAAGCACAACAACTATCAAAACCAAACACCAAATTCATACCAAAGAGGTTAAGATAATCAACTAAATTCTAAACGAACAAAACAAACAACTTAATTTAAAAAACTAACTCTTCAATCTAACTATAAAATTGAAACTAGTTAACTTATGTAATAAGATTTTCTAATTTAACCAAATCTACCAAGACTAAAATTTGAAACACTAACTTTTAATTTGATAAACAACAAATCTATTTTTTTAAGAGCACAATTTTTCCATCTAGGCCAAAGTTAACACTCAATTTTTTTTATTTTTTTTATTTTAAGTTTATTACTCCTTCTTTTCTTCTTCTTCTTTTTTTTTATTTTTTATTTATTTTTAATTATTTTTTACATCAGAGATGAATTTTACCTAAGCAACAACCAAAACTAATTAAAAAATAACTAACTTGTCTATCTAATCTAAAATTAAACAAATTGTTAGAACATTCATTTTTCCATTTAAACTAAAATCATCTTACCTAATACCCAGAATTTTTCAAAGCAAACGGAATATAAGTTATCAAACTTATCAAACTAAGATCCTAAGCATCAACATAATCAAAAAACATTTAGAAGTTATTTTAACCAAAATTCCATGATTAATATTACCCAAAAGCATCAAGAAATCATTTTTACTAAAATTGTAAACATCAATATAATCTAAAACATTCAGAAATAA
This sequence comes from Tetrastigma voinierianum, assembly GCA_016808115.1. Taxonomy (NCBI): domain Eukaryota; kingdom Viridiplantae; phylum Streptophyta; class Magnoliopsida; order Vitales; family Vitaceae; genus Tetrastigma; species Tetrastigma voinierianum. Next base: position 49,531 of record JAEQBH010004264.1, on the reverse strand, counting down.
TTTTTACGAAAACAACAACCCAAAAGCAAATCCAGAAATAATTCACTAAAACTCTAAACATCAATATTACCCAAAAACATTCGAAAATCATTTTTACTAGAACTCTAAACATCCATAACCTAAAAAATCTCGAAATCATTTTTACTAAAACTCTAAACATCAATAACCCAAAAGCATTCATAAATCATTCTTACTAAAACTCTAAACATCCCTATAACCTAAAAAATTCAGAAATCATTTTTACTAAAACTCTAAACATCAATATAACCCAAAAGCATTTAGAAATCATTTTTACTAAAATTCTAAACATTCATATAACCTAAAAGCATTCATAAATCATTTTTACTAAAACTTTAAAACATCAATATAACCTAAAAGCATTCATAAATCATTTTTACTAAAACTTTAAACATCCATATAACCTAAAAAATTCAGAAATCATTTTTATTAAAACTCTAAACATCCATATAACCTAAAAAAATTCAGAAATCATTTTTACTAAAACTTTAAACATCAATATAACTCAAAAAAAATTCAAATATCATTTTTACTAAAACTTTAAAACATCAATATAACCTAAAAGCATTCATAAATCATTTTTACTAAAACTTTAAACATCCATATAACCTAAAAAATTTAGAAATCATTTTTACTAAAACTCTAAACATCCATATAACCTAAAAAAAATCAGAAATCATTTTTACTAAAACTCTAAAAATCAATATCACCCAAAACATTCAAAAATAATTTTAACTAAAACAACTAAACCTCAATACAACCTAAAACATTCAGAAATAATTTTTACTACAACTAAACATCAATATTAATAAAAGCAACCAGAAATTATTTTTATGGAAAACTCTAAAACATCAATATAGCCCAAAAAACATTCAAAAAATATTTTTTTACTAAAGCAACTAAACATCAAAACATTCAGAAATAATTTTTTTTACTAAGACAACTAAACATCAATATAACCTAAAAGCAACCATAAATAATTTTTACTTAAAGCAACTAAATATCATTATTACCTAAAAACATTCAAATATTTTTTACCAAAACTCTAAACATCAAGAACCGACTAATATCGGGCTTGTTACAATACAAGAACAAAGGACAAGGCCTACAAAGTCTCTTCCCCAAATAATGATCCTTACTGTCAAGATGGCCATGGTTGCCTCTTGCAATCAAGGCAACAAACTATCCATCAAAGCTTCTCAAACCCGCAAGTCGGCAGAACAAGAACCCCCTTCCGTAATCTTGAATATATCCTAAAGAAGCCATAAAGAAACATTCCTTTCTCTAAACCATATTCTAACAACTCATAAAATAAACCAAAATAAATAGATAAGTAAAATAACATAACGTAAAACTACAAGAAGTCGCTTACCTGGAACACGCTGTACGTGCTTCCTTGCCTATTACCAGTCTTGTCTCCAAATACTTTCTTCTCCACCGAACTGTCTACTCTTCTCTCAGGCTTCCTCCCCTTTTCTTTTCCTTTCTTTTGTTCTTCTCCCCTCCTTTATTCGTCAAACCTCCCTCATTTTGAAAAAACTTCCACCCTAAGAACTTTCACCTTCTCTTAAAAACTCGTGCCTCTTTAAAAATATCCGTTTTCTATGCATGGAGAACCCAAGATTCCTCTTTTTTGGGAACTCCTTTTCCCATTCTCCCAAAAAACCCATTAATCCTTATATATTTTCCTTTATCCATGTATTTTTTTATTATTTACGCAATGAAATCACTTCAAAAAATCATAAAACAATAATAAAAAAAGAATACATTTTCCAAATATATTACCCACGTGAAATAAACAAATAAAATAGAATAAAACAATTTGAAATCATCAAACTAACAAAAATAAAAATTAAAAAAACATTTTTGAAATTGTCAAACTATCAAAATAAAAGCATTTTTTTTTAAAAATATTAAATAAATTAAATGAAACAAACATCTTCTTAAAAAAAATATTAACCTAAATAACTAAAAATTATTTTTCGAAAACATTTAATTAAATTAAATAAATAACAAATTTTCAAAAAAATAGATGAAAAAAGTAAAAGTTCCCTTTTTTTAAAAATATTAAATTAAAATAAATGAGTAAAAACTACTTTTTTTTAAAATGATCAAAATAATAATAAAAACAAATGAATAGATAAATCAAATAAGTAACATAATAAAGTAAAACAAAATAAATAAATAAAAAGTCATGTATTAAACGAGCCATGCAAGCCATGTCACCCATGCAAGCTATGTGAGTAATGAATGGCCACCTAAGAGCTTCAACCAAGTGGTCAATGATCAATTTTAGAAAGAATATGTCAAGAGGACAAAATTTTGGTCTACAAATATGCCTCTTCTCAGAGTGAATGAACAAGTAGTTCGGCGAAAGTACGTAGCATCAGCTAAGTGACGAGTGAAATGAACTCTAGTGAAGAAATTCTAAAGACCAACAATTTTGTCCATGCACAATCATAATGAAAGCTAAGGGAATTGGTCACGATGACTGGAGGACTAATGGATCCAAACACGGCATTTAAGAAGATATGAATCAGACACATAATCAAGAGAACTAATGGGATTCAAAGCGATGCTGGGAGGAGATAGGAGAATCCAGACACGATACCCTAGAAGATAAGAAGATTTGGACACAATGCCGGAGGGGAAAAGAAGATCCGAGCACGATGCTAGAGGTGGTATAGGAGAATCTCGACAATGCCGAAATCTAAACATAAGGACTGTGAGGATTCAGCAGATGTCGTAGAACCACCGAAACAGTGCAGATCGATCCGGCGAGTACTCCAGAAACCCAATACAAAAAGGATCGACCAGCAAGTACCGAGAACCCTAGGAACAAAAGGATCGAATCCGAGCAAGTACCGAGAATACGAAAACATGTGGGATCGATCCGAGCGAGCATCGAAAAGGGTCCCGCGAGCACTGGAAAGGGTATAATCTCTGGCGAAAGCCGAAAGTAGAAATCCGTGCAAGTATCTAAAAGGTAGATCCGGTGAGTTTCTAAAGGTGAAACTGGCGAGTACCGAGAAATCCAGCGTAGTACGAAAGGTAGAATCCGGCTAAGGCTTTAAAAATAGAAATTGGGCGAGTACCGTGAGAAGGGTTCGCGAGCACGGAAAGGGTAGAATTCAATAGTGCCGAAAAAGAGAAAACCGCGCTGCACCGCAAACAGAACCGTTGAGCCTATGTTTACAGCACCTGTATGAAAATGAGAAGGAACTGTGCAGCAAATCCAGAGTGTCTATAAAGAAAATATATGGATCCCGTGAGTTTGCATTCTTGGTATGTCCTAAGTTAAAGTGCTCGAGAAGGATTCGGAGAAGTGGGTAGAATTCTGCCAGCACGTGAGAACCACCAAACTAAAAAAGGATAGGATGCCAAAAAACTAAGGCTCTGCATGAACTAAACCGAATCGGGATGCCCTAAAACGAAACCTAGAGAAAAATGGGGAGACTTAGACGCAACCGCCAGACACCCACCATGACAAAAAGGGTATGCCCCAAAGCAGATGTCGAAAGTGCCAATAAAATGACAAGCAAGAAAAACACAAACACCACTAACAAGATGGAAAGAAGGAGGTACGCCCCTGTAGGACAATCTCACAAATGTGACCAAATGTGAAAGGAAAGGGGTTATGCCCCAGTCTAGGGTATCAACGCAATGTCAAAATCCCATAACTGCACATGCGGTCAAAGTCAGAGAGCTGAAAACATCACAGTCATTCATTCATGAAAAATCATCCATTTTATTCCACAACATCCAATATCCACAAAACTGATATAGGGTATGCCCCAATGTGCACATCTGATATGCAAGTGCTCTCGAGCGTAAACCCGAAATAAATTTCAAGACCCAATCGCTCGAACAAGCGAACAAGACAACATATGGTGTGCGCTGTTGTGCACCCTCATTGAAGCTGACGAATATGCGCGACCGACCTAAAGGGGTTCTTCAGAAGCACTCATTGTATGAAGAAACCCGACCGCATGAGAGTCAAGGACCCAAATGTAAAATGGGAAAAAGAATGCAAAATGTAAAAGGCTAAACATGGCCTTATTTTGAATCAAATGTCCACATTTGGTCTTGGGATAGGCAAAACGTGAATGAGAAGAGAGAGGAGAAGAGAAGAGGAAGAGAAGAGAAAAATAAGAAGGCCAAAAAGGTATGGAATTCTACGATTTTGTATGAATGTATGTGAACCTTGTAAAGATACATGCTTGGATCTTAGGAAGTTAACCTAACTTCCAAGAATTCTGATCGTCTGAAAACCCTAAGTAATCTCTACGTTTTGGTGTGGGCTGAGTTAGAACCTCACTGGGAGACGTTTAGAGAATACATGAGTTTTATCAGATTTTTGGTTGTGATTGGTCAAAAAAGGACCAAATACAAAATCTAGTAAAATGTCTGGGGTCGTGATGTGAAGAACAGAATGACCACGCCGCGGCTGAAGGTCCATCACATATTAAGGTCCACCCCATGACGATGGGCAGTTCCTTCGTCGCCAGCCGTGGCCGAGAGTGGGGAAATTGGCCACTTCGAAGCCTGGCTGCGGCTAAGTTATTATTCATAACACATAAATTTTGATGTGGTTTTGTTTGTTTCGTTATTCCGTCCTTCCGAGGACTTGTCTATTGGATTAATGAGGACCCTATAAGTGTATATAAGGGTCCATTCATGTTAAAAATGTAAAAGAAAAAATTAGACCAGACTTCGTCACGGCGAAAGCGTGATGCGGGCAAACTTAATGCCCTATGATAAGATAGTCATATGATAAGAGTCGCCTATAAATACGCTTATAATGGATAATCAAGTTATATGAAAAAGTATAGTTAACATTTAAAAGAGATTGTTTGAAATGAATATCTCATAAGTATACATAATATCAATAGGGTATTCATGTATATGATATCTTTTTTCTAATACCTACAAGATTAAGAAGAAAACATAATAAAAATTGATCGTCATTATGACCGGGTAGTCGGATGATAGGCATGTTTATAGGACACAGTCGCCGCGAAGATAAGCGCTTTACGCGATATCGAGAGGCCCCGTTTGGTCGATGACATGAATCCCGTCTGATGGCTATACGTACTCAAGCCAATACACAGATCACTGCCTCAGATAAAGGATACATCTTCTGCACATACGCATAGAGAACAAAGGATACATTCTTCTGCATATACAGCTCTTCCGCGATCCACTCTTCTATGGTATTTGTGCATGAACATAAAAGAAAAATGAAAAGTATACGCAGTTGAAATGTATAAAGTATATGATATGATATGAGAGGCATAGCATTTGCCATGATGATAGTATACAATTACAAAAACAAGAAAATACAATATAAGATGACACAAAAGTATATGAAATACGATAAAGAGAGAAACATGTTATGGAAAAAAAGGAAAGTAATACTTGGTGAAATGGAATAAATATATGTACATGTTATATGTGTCATAAAGATGTGCATGTGTTTAAAGTGGATGACCCCTGTTGTGAGGTCGCTTCATATGTACACTCCCTACTAAGTGTGTTTAGCACTGTGTTTTCATCCCTCGATAGTATGGTAAGAGGAAACCACAGACGTGCGACAATCCGCATCGCCAGCCGAAGGCCATTTACCAATAGTGCCTACTGAAGACCTTGCCTATTTTTTTGAGGCAAGTATTGTTTCAGAACAATGAAAATTATTGTAAATGTTGAACATTTCCATCTATGGAGCTCAGATATGTATTTTGTAATCCGTTGCTACATAATATAGTACAAGCAATGTTTAACATTATATTAAAAGCTTTCGTTACATATATAAATTTATAGTTAGTGGTATTGGGAGGGGCCCAACTGGGGCATTACAAGTTGATAGTAATGTGAGCATCCCTGATTCGGTTTGACCCGCTAATCGTGCTCTGATCGTAAGAAAGGTGCGACATCTTAAGTTTAGGTCAAGGTCATCTCTTACCCTAACCACTAAACTCAAGAGTCATTGCTTAAGAATTCTCGTTTACTCATGTTAAACCCTAGGATATCTCTACTTCTAAAGAACAATAATTCATATAGGTCCTCATGAAGCAAATCTAAATTTTCTCACCTCTAGATTCGAAGCAAATAATCAAATAGGTAGTGATCAACAAACTATTTGTAATGAAAACTATATGAATTACCCAATGAAATAAACAACTATATAAGAATTAATCCAAAGTTCCGAAAATCAAAGCAAATCAAGACTACATCATAGCCATAGGAAAACAAACTAAAACATACTAAGAACGAAAGAAAACATAAAGGGAGGACATAAGGTAGAAAAGAGGAAAATTTGGGTTTTGATGAAGAATCTTCATCTCCTCTCGATCTCCCGCTCTGAGGCTTCAATTCGACCACAAGATTCCTATCGCTGCTCCCTAATCTCCAACCCTCTCCTCCAAGAATCGTGGCCCTGTGGGTTTTTCCTGTGGTGTTTTCCCTAATCTCCAACTTCACAACTCCTCTCCTCGCTTTCCTTTTCACTTCATGAGGCCATAACTTTCTGTCGCCTCTAACCCAAATTGAGCAATATTTGGTTCAGCTGAAAAGCTTTAAAGAGCTATCAAATATGGATAGTTCTAGAGAGAACATTTTAGAGTTGATAATAAAGACTAATTGCATCAAAGTATGGAACGTATCGATTTTGAGTGACTCTTCTCTTCTTCCTTCTTCTAAAAGTTTCATAATTTGATTATTTGAAGTCCAAATTGAGTGAATAAGGGCTCTTTTTAGAAAGCTTGAGAAGTCTACTATCCATACATATAGAGATTGGAGCCATGAGAGGTCATTCTACATCTGAAAATATTGAAATACAATAGCCGTTGCTGCATTTGGAATTTGGTCGATTTCTCACAGATTTGATGCCTTGTTCGTTCGATCTCTTTTTCACTCCTTTAGCTTCGAACTTGCCCTACATCTGAAAATGAGATAAACAAGCATTTAAACCTTTGAAATCACATAAAAAACATGTGTATGATAGGAGATTAATGATAATTAAACCGATGATTACAACTATCAAGATCTCTTCAATAGAAGTCTTTATACAACAACCCGCTAAATTTCCTCGATCGTAATCATCCTTCCTTTCTCGGCTTCTACAAGCGTTGTCTCAAACATTTTTCTATCAAGGACCTCTGTGTGGATCTTCACTATTTCCTTGAATCGAGGTGTTTCCTCACACCATATAGACGCTTCCTTAACCCAAAGATAAGTATATCTCGAGATTTACTTGAAAAGCACTAACACGGTTGGAAGCAAAAGAGTGTGCCACACCGATGACTTCCACTAAATTCTCCAACTTAGTGATGGTTCTCCTCCCACACGCTACCAAGTTCAAAAGTAAAGTTGTGTAGGCGCATTACAATACCTATCCTGCACACGCTATGCATATCTCCCTTTCGTTGTCAACAACTTGGCTCAATTCATGCATTGCCCATCACAAATCCATTGTTCAAGCGCGTTCTCCATTACCTGAAGTCCACCATTCATCATGTTCTTTTTCTCAAGTGTCATCAACCTCTTAATCTCACAGCCTTTACAAGCGTTGATTGGAATGGTGATTATGATGATCGAAAATCAACCGCACACGTTCTATCTCTTAATGGGGTCTGCTATCTCTTGGTGCTCAATAAATAGAAAATGTGGCCCGTGCTTCACCAAAGTGATAGAATGTCGAATGGCCCGCTTGCCTCATGTAATGTATGTGAGTACTTTGGAACCAAGTGACTCTCCGTGTTGAAGACTATATGTGTGCCTCTTTATCTCAAATATTTTTTTGTGATAACGTTGGTGCAACATATCTTTCTATCAACCTTGTTTTCCACTCACGAATGAAACAATTTTCTATAGACTATCATTTTGTTTGTGATCATGTGGCTCGTGGATCGTTTACTGTCGCTCACATCTCCATAAAAGACCAGCTTGCATATGCTCTCACTAAGCCGTGGTCATCACTTCCATTTGGTGATGCCTCATCTAAGATCGGTGTCTCAATGGGAGCATCGTCTTGCGAGGGCACAGTAGAGAACCATCCTTATTAGACTTCGATCGCTTCATCATCCAATAAACAATCCGCCATTCATCTATTGTAACAAACAAGTTCAAATTTAAATATACATTTGTAAATATATATCCCTCATACTGCTCCACCACACTTTATATGTAAAGTTAAAAACCTACGAAATCATATTTCATCTTCTCATCTTGTTACTTATTATAGACCTCTTTTTTGAAGGCATGTTTTGAAGTAGTGGTTATATTGATGATGCTTTTTATTTCGATTCCTAAATATTCTTATGTTCCGGACTCCCAGCATGTTCTTAATCTCTTTTGATCGGTTATCTTTGTTATTTTCCTCCTTAGCACCCCACCCCAGTTCCATATTTTTCATAGGTTCTAAGCTTTTATCACGAGAGTACTTTCTCCCTATTTACACTATATTGACACATTGTGGACAATTTTTAAGTATTTAGGGGATGGATAGCCATATTTATTGAGATAACTTTATTTTTTATGGAAATTAGTGTCTTCAATCCAATTTTTCCAAAATTTTGCATGATTGGTTGTGTGTTTATTTTACTTTTGAATGATTGTGTGTTGGTAGTTGTTGTTGGTGCCTTATTTATCTCATTAGGTATTGACTTTGATATTTTGAGATTAGTAGCGAGGTGGGATAATTTGAGTGTTTGCTTGATGTTGGATTTAAGGATCCTTTGGTTGTGGGCGACTTAGTTGCGCGGAGTTATGCTTTTTTACCCTATTTCTACTTGGAACTTGCCACACCTGCGAACACACTAGATCCTCAGCCAATATATGTTTTGAGGCACCGACACACACTTTTCGAACACACTTATCCTTTGTAATTTTATTTATGACTTTGAAAGCGAGTGTTGGGACACCTTCGAGGCTAATATTACTTACCTACTAAAAAAATCATATGAAAAAATTATGAAAATCAGAAAAAGAACAAAAAAGAACAAAGAACAAAAGAACAAGAGTTATGAAATATTGAGTGATCGAGAATCTTAGTCTGAGTCAGGGCCTAGCCGTTCACTAGCTAATTGAAGTTTGAGAGTCAGTGATTTCACTACTTGTTACATGAGACAGAATATGGATTTATTTCATAAGTAGGTGCCTTGGGACTTGTGTTTTTCAAGTTAAGTGTTGGGACTAAAGTTCAAGGGGAACTTAATGCCTAATGCCCTTAACCAACTGGTGGAGTTATCGATGTCTACGCTACGCTGGACCATCTAAATACCGCGCCTTGGCATTGCACACCTCTGCAGCAGCCTTGGTTATTCCCCAATAAGGTGTGCTTTGACATGCTGGTCATCATCTGTTTTGCAGGATTGAGTTGAAGGTTTGGTTGGGGGAATTTGACGCTGTCTATGCTTTGGGGAGCTAGTCACATTAATACCAAGGTCACCTAGAAGGTTAGATAAGAATTGGTGACAACCATACCTTGTTCACCATACCATTGGAGACCTTGTCCATTAGAGATAATCGTACCTTGGGATCGGTGAAGCTTAAATTTAGATAAACCCTTAGTCAATGCCTTTTCTTGGATAACTTTGGCACATTCAAAACTCCATCTTTTTTTTATTTGATTGCTTTGGTTTGATTGTTTGGTTTTGTTTTTCATTGGGTTTTTAATTATTTTTCATTATTTTGATCAATACTCTCTCTATATTTCACTTTTCCATTTACAGGGGGACTGAGTCACGCAAGTTGGTTGGGGTGTGATTACACTCAAAGGTGACATTTTGAATGCTTAATTCACATGCTTTTGGGTCACTTTTGGCGACGATGTCTTGCCAGCCACTTTGACGAGTTATTCATTCTAGAACTCTTGAACTAATGCTCGCGGAATGTTCTGTTAAGAAGCCTTTTAGGTGTGATTTTTTAACTCTTGGGAGACATGGAGTGAAACGTGCGATGTCCGAGTCAAATGAGACTTGGGAGAGGAAGAAAAGCATATAAAGTTGAAGGAGACAATTTACGCTCTCACCCGGCCCGTTGAGGCTTAGCATGTTACAGCCGATCTTTTTCGATTTATTTCTATTTTTAGGCCTCCTAACATGTTGTAAAGGATATGGGGCTTATGTAACTTGCCCTAAAAGGCCGGAGCGTGATTTCGTCATATATAGATAAAGGAGGTAGGATAAAAAAAACATATACAATTACTAATTCGGTGTTACTTTGTTATTTCAATCTTTTAGTAAAGCCTTTTCCGTTCGTTTGTTTGCATTACTGTTTGTATGCATGAGTTACCTTCAATCTGCATGCTTCTACCACACAGAATAGTGGTAAACAAATGCATTGGGGGATAATGCGGATAATCTAAGACACAAGGTTGGGGTTGATCAACAAAATTTTCAGAAACTTTTCTCTTGAAGGCACATTAATTCAGTGCTGAAAAAGTCCCAAATAGGTCGGACCAATCAAGCCTTCAAGCACCTTTAAATAATAACTACACCTTTGAATTAAAATGCTTTGCACCAGTGGATTTTCTCTGTCTGTGATCTTGGAAGTAGGTTAACATAATTAAATGAAGGACATTTAGGAACCACTATAGAACAAATCATAGTCATTATGCCTTACCAGGTAGTTAAGTACTCTATGATTAGCAACCAAGCGAATCTTAGTTAGAAACGTTAGATGTACAAAATCTTCTAGCTGCATAGCAAAATTATGTGTTGTATATCTAAAGTCTATTGAACTCTAATGATCGAGCATCTTGTGTAAAACTTGAGTACACTTTTCATGGCATGTGAGGGAATCATTATTGTTCTCTTCAGAATTATTAAAAAAGTAAAATGGTAGTATTCACAAAGTGTGCTTCTATTGATAAAGCGAACCTTAACCAATCTCTATTAATTAAGAACTAATTGACTTATCTTCCATAAAACATACTTTTATAGCGTACTGTCATACTAGTGCATTAAATTATATATGTTAGAAGTTAATAATTTTAATGCTTAACATGACGTGATTCAAGTGGTGTGTATCGCTCAGAGGAGAATTAAATAGATTATGATCTCTTGATTAGGGATGACAATTTCGGTAGGTTTTAGGTCACTTCTGATGCTTGCATTGAGAGAAGGGTTTGGAGTTGGTGCTAATTGGGTTTGGGATTAAAGTAGAAATGACAATATCTGAGAAATTTGATCAATGAGCCGGCCCATTTGGCTCAATTTTGAAGGGATGGAGTTATAAAATTTAGGTCGAATAAAGCGAGACCAATTTGCCCGACTGTTTAGCCATAGTCCATATGAGTTTGACCTGGAGTTAACTCGATTACCAACAGCCCCAAATTTTTTTATTCAATTTTTTAGTAACTTGCTAAGTAATTGAGATTTTAAGGATTCATCTATAAAATTTGATCATTTTGGCTATCTCTTTTGTAGCATTGAGTTTTAAAAAAAAATAATTATAATATATTAAACTTTATTTAACTATTTTATTTTTCTTCCCTTAAAAAATATATATATTTTATTTTTTCAATTTCTAAATTGCCTCCATTTTATTCCCATAATTTATATGATAATTTATTTAAAAAATCTTGTATAAAAATTTAGAATTAAATAAATTACAGATTAATATTAAATATGACATTTATCTCATTAATCTTATTTTAAAATATTTACAATTTCTATTTTTTTATTTATCTTTTAAAATTTATTCAATCATATATGTTTTTTTTTTTTGATAAAAATGAAGTTGTACTAGTTTATAAATTAAATTAAATTTAATAACTAAATTATCAGTATATTTTAAATAATTTTATTAGTTAAACTAGTGTTAATAATAAAACAATGTTATTTTAAAAATAATTAACAAAAATTATATACTAATTTCTTTCGATTATATCTTTTAGTAATATAGATTTTTAAGCAAATGATATTATTTCATTATTAGGCGATTGAGATGAAATTTTGGAAAAATATTTTTATTCAAACTTAGAAGCGAGGGCTTATGACCATTAACATTCTAAGTGTGGTAATAGATGATATGAATTCGCCACCATTGGGGATATACATATTTGTAGCATTGAAATAAATGTTATTATTGGATATAACGAGGATGATGATAAAGACCAAAAATTTATATGGATTTGTTGATACTTTTGGAGTTGTTTTTCTCAAATATGTTATTAAAAGTTATTCTTTATTGATAGTACTAAGCTAGCTAATTAATTTGGTACTTTGATTATAACAATGTTCTAATATTATTTATTTATTTAAATTTGTTACTATTATTATATTATTTAAATTCAATAATTTTATATATGTTATTATTATATGTCCTTTATGTATTATTTTATTTTATTTTAATAATAAATTTGTAGTATTAATTTTTTAGCATTTTTTTTATAGTTTTCACTTGTTTAACCCATTTTGATTAAGTAACTCACATGAATTGAGTTGAATGATAAAAAACTAACCTAAATAAAAATAAAATTAATTAATATAACTCTGTACAGCACTAATTAAAATCCATAGCATGGTGGGATGGTTATGTCCTTATACGATGGTAAAAGTTTCATCTATCACTTTGCCACCATAAATATGCATTTCTTTCACTTTCTCTCTGCTCCTTCTGGGTTTCATATCATCACCTGTTGAATCTCATTTAGGTTTAGCTACGCCAATCTCATTTGGAGTTTTATTGGCAGTTGACAGGGTGTGAGTTTAGGATGTTTTTCAATCATTCATTTATGTGAATTTGGGAATGTGGGTAAGCCTTTTATTCTCGAATTTGAAGTAATTCAAAAATCATTGAAACCAGTTGCGAGTCGTGAAGTACAGTGGATGGAAGATTTTCAGAGGTGATTTGCTCTCTTATTTGAGAAACATATTTTTATACCAGTTTATACCTCTCCCTTCTCCTGATCTGGCCTTTTTCGGGGAGAGAGCAGTAAAGTTTTTTGGCAGAGCTTTATCTCACTTTTGGATTAACATGACTCAGTGGATCTCCAGTTTCATTCTAATAGTTTATAGTTGTGTTCTCACCTCTCTTTTTATCTTTCTTGTTTATTTGATGAGCCCTTGTCAGTGTTTGTTCTATGAATATTACAGTTTTTTCATCTTTCTATGTCTTCCTAGATCCAGCTTATGGCATCATTGTGATACTTGGCTTGAGGACCATATCTACTCTAATTTGATACAATTTTAAGGGTCTTAATGAAATCTCAATTCTCACATCACCTTTTCCATGATGGATTAAACTTTCAATGCATTTTTGTTTTGTTATGGAATTTTATTTTGCAGGTCTCTTTTTCGACAACCAAACAATGAGATGGGAAGATGGCATTGTTGATATAAAGATGTTGTGTACTTGTCGATTAAATAATGACATCTTTTCTTGGGTGGTCGGGTTGAGGAATGGGATTTGTAGGCGACAACGGGAATACCTACCCACGGCATAGGTTTGAAAACCTTTTTAAAATTTGGCTCGGGTTTGGGAAACATTCTATAACACATTACGACGAATCCGGTTGCCATTCTACTCTTGATGGTTTTCAAGCAACATAGTCTATTAAGTCGAGTGAAACCATAATATAATTGTAAAAAATTTCATAACTTTAGTTAGAAGCACCAAAATGGTTGAATCTTCATCTTAGTTAGAGCTTGAGAGAAGATTAGATGTAGGTCGATTTGCATTAGAGTCCTTTATAAAATCTTTAGCTTACAATTTTCTATCATTTCTCATATTTATATTTTATTGTTGTTTATTGATTCTTGCATATTAACATCCCCACAACTAAGAAGCAACGCATAACTAAGTAGCAACACACAATAACAATATGTACCTAAAAGCCATTCTCATGTAAAAAGTATCATTATACAACACTTCTTTAATGGAAAATTGCACATAAAGTAGTTGGTAAAGTAGTCTCGAATTCTACATGAACACATAAATAATACTGTAAGACAAAACATGCTTATTAACTTAAAATGACTTTTGATATTACAAAGCTTGAACATCTGATGAAGAAGATGTATTTGTATCCTAGCAAGATTACGTTTGGTGAAGGTAGCATCCCGAGCCAGTCGATTCGGTGATGTCATATTAAACCTCCTCGTAATTCTCTTGAGCACATAAATCCTTGACACTTTCTAATTCTTTTCCTAACTCCATGGCAGCTTCTATCATTGTTGAATTACGATTCATCCCATTCAAGTTTATGCATCGTCTTGCGAATGAAGCGAATGCATTGATCTCTTCGCCCATGCGCCTCTTTTACAACTCGAGTATCAAGAAGATCTGATAAATGATTTTCTTTCATGGATGATATGAAATATGTGGCTAAACTTTTTCTCTTCTCGGATCTAGTTTTCCAATATTGGCTTTTCCTAGTTAAAAAAGCTCAATAAGAACTATTCAAAACTATAAACATCACTTTTCAGTAAATTGGCTTGATTGAAAGTACTCGAGTCGAATATCAAGGTACCTGTGCTTGGGTGGTCAAATGTGTTTGGTCGATGGTAATAGATTTTGAAATTCCAAAATCTGCCACTTTTGCTCGATGTTATCATCTAAAAAGTATATTAGTCGATTTGATATCTAGATGATAAATTGGTGTAGCGGTACTGAATGTAAGTAAAGGAAAGGCTACGGCAGCAGGTAGCAATTCATGGCTTGCATTTCCCATGTAATCGGGGAATTCTTCATTTTGGTCATGGATATGTTCTGAAAGGTTCCATTAGGAATGAACTCCTGTAACAAGTACTTCGACTCTAAACAACAGCCTAATAGCTTAACCACATTTCTATGATTGATTTGGGATAGAATGACAACCTCATTGATGAATTGTCTAAGTTTGTTTTCACCCATTATCTTCAACTTTTTAACTGCGACAATTCTTCCATCCATCAACATTCCTTTATAAACAATACCTTGGCCTCCTTGACCAATAACCCGATTTTCATTATAACGATCAGTGGCTTTCTCTAACTCCTTGGAAGTGAACAATGTGGTTTTATCAACATTTCCTGCACTTGAAGATAATTTTTGTTCTAAGAGTAAACCACCGTTTCTTTTAAAGCATTTCTCCTTGTACTTAATTTTGTTTCTCCTTCTTAGTACTCTGTATATCCTCCATGCAAAGATCACCAAAAGCAATGTCCCAAGTCCTATTGCTATGCCTACACAAATCACAACAAAGAAAAATGTTACTTTGTCTAGTAATTAAAAAAAACTGCCTAATCCGCTCCGCAGAATGCTCACGAATATAGATTTATATCACTCATCGGCTTATATATAAACATAGGAAATATGATCTTCTTGTAAGTATATTAAAATTTACGTGATAAAATGCTATTTCCTTATAATTTAATAATCTACATTTTAAAGGAATACTTTTAAGTTCAATTAATTTCAGCAAAGGATTTAACATTTCCTCTTAATCGCTTCCTTTTTTGTTATGGGTTTGCCAATATTATTAGTCCATAATTACAAAAACATGTAATCTAAGTACTTGTATGTCACTTGTGCCTTTGGTAAAGAACATTCATTTGTAAATCTTTATAACAATCTGTTTTTGTTTCCTATGTTCTTATGGGAATGCTACCATATTATAATACTATGTTGGTTTTATTCAAACTTGGATTATTAGTTCTTTTACTAATTCCTAATCAAGCTTCCTTCCTAAGCGGAGGAAAAATGGAACCAAGTTTTGAGGTACTATCTGTGCAAAATTATGGTGGCGTTGTGCATTTGGAAGCTAAACTAAGCTCAAAATACCATCACATGATTCCATGTAATTTACAATTTGAAAGTTGCTACTTGAATATCAAAAGCGATATTCATGAAAGCGAAAATGGATATTTTAATATTTCATTTTATTTCTCTTTGAATGATAATAAACTCACGATCTTAATTTGTGTGTAAATATTAAGTTCGAAATATTATGTATTTCATTCCATATTAAGCAAGGTTTGAAATATATAGGTACACATTTTTACATAAATATGATAAAACGAAAATTATATAAAATTCATAAAACTACTCTAAAAAAGTTTAAAATATTTTTCTTTTCTCAAAAGCACATTAAAAATTGATCAAATAATTCTTATCATTCAATGAAAATAATTTGAAAAATATATTATTAAGGGGTAGACATTAAAAATAAATTATTATTATAATTGAGTTTTATTTAAAAAAAACAGATAATGTTATCTTTTAAAAATTATCATGAAAATAATTATAATATTAAAATTTTAAATATATAGTATTGGAATTTATCCATTAAAAATAAATTATTGTTATTATTATTATTATATTTGTTATTAATTTATAATTAAAAATATATTAATACTTTGTCTTATCTAATTTATAAAATATAATAATTTTACTAATTATTTGTTTTTTGAAGATTTTAAAAAATGAATATGAAAACAATAAAAATGATGTAATGTGATAAAATTTATTGGTAATATATTACTTGAAAGGCATATAATATCGAAAGCTTAAACAACTTGGTGGAAAGGAGCTGATTATGATATATCCCAACATTTTAAACTGTGATATTAAGTAACAATATGAATAACGATAGAAAAATAAACTAGCAACTATATCCTTACAAACAACTTAAAATAGTTCTTTTAGTTTTATTTGTATTATTCACTGTCTTGATTGAAAAACTATATTTTATTTTAAATTGTTTTCTAGTAAATGTTTTAAAAACAAAGTAAACTAACAAATTGTTTTTAAAAAATATTGAGACAGAAAATTTGACTGTATATAACTGCAAATTTTTACTGAAATTCTGTATTTTTTAATAAAAAATAAGAAGAAAATCCTTTTTACTGTTTTTTTCTCCATCATTTCATTAGTAATTATTTTTTCTCACTTTATTTAAAATATTATTAAATATGGTTTAGGAAAATATCAAATTTTACATGTGTTTGAAGTGTTTTTGAAAATAATAGCGAAAATTTATTTTTAAAAATTGTTTTATACTATCCTACGAAACAGAACAAAGTTGAGAAACTTAGAGCGTGGAGTTAAAAATATGTATAAGAAATTTAAAAATGATTTTTATCTGTACAAAGAAAAAAAAAAAAAAAAAGATAGCATGCTATTTTGTGTATCTTAAATAACTTCTTAAACAATTAGTACTTGTTTTTTTTTTAATTTTCACAAAGATATCCATAGTATTCTGAAAAAAAATCTCTTTTCAAACTTGAAGACCGATTCAGTTAATTTTAATTTAATTCTCTTTTGGTTACCTTTTTTCTTTTTTCTTTTTTCTTCTTCCTATTTTTGAAAACAAAAGATCGCTTCTATGTAACATCATGCCTGAAACTTAGTTTCTGATCTTAAATAATTATTCATTATTTTCTTAAAAAAGGATTAATCAATTTTTTTAAAAATTTTAATTATTAATTTTTCAATTTAAAATATATTTTCAAAATTATTAGCTTTAAAACCATTATATTATTCTAAAGGAAAAATTGTTATTAATTTCCTTTTCCGATTTGTAACTGAGAGTATAGGAAAAAGAGAAAAAAGAAAAGAAAGATAGCAACATACCTGGCAACACTGTTATTCCGCGGTGACTTGGATCAATGATTGTCTCGTTGATATATGTCGTAACTTCATGTTCAAATAGAGAAATTTAGCTCTTAGTTCAGCGAAATGATTCAAAATTAACAATAATAAAAAGTAAAAATTAAAAAGAATCGGTAAAAAGAAAAAAGAAAAAAGCAAAAGAAAATCGTGTTCAGGAGGCCTGGGAGGATTTTGCTTGGTATTTTTTTTGAAATAAGTTAAAGATATAAATTCAAAAAATGTTTGGTAATCATTCTCATTTTTTTCTTAAACAATTATTCATTTTGTACAAAAAATATTCTTTTTCACTTCATATATTTAAGGGTGCTTATTAAAAGAAATGTTACTTAAAAAAAACAATGAGGGCTCTAATTTTTATAAAATGAGGCTAAAAATTAAGGTTAGTTTATTTACAGTTTTTGGAAACTATTTTTTTTGTTAGTAAAATAATGTTATTTGTGTTTTTAAAAACCGTTTTCAAAAAGAATTTTGAAAAACAAGAGCCAAAGTGGCCCAAATTTCCGAATTGGGTTTGGAACTTACGATTAGATAGTTTCCCTTGACATCCATGGGGAAGATAAGGGTTGCCTTTATAACCCTGTTGACAACGGCAGGTGGGACTTGATGCCTGAGTGTCAGGTGAACAACGAGCATTACTTCCACAAACAGATGTGGATGTGTTGAGGTTTGAGGTGGAGGCATTGCATGTTGAGTTGTAAATCCGCCAGTCAAGCACTGTAGCGAACATATCATATCTTTCACCTCGTGTGGATCTTACATTTTCGCTAAACCATACGTGGTCCACCATGAATGCGTATTTGCATTTATCATGATGATCAGTAAAAGCAGTACTATCAGGAATAGGTTTCCAAAGTTGTATTAGAAGGACCGGAGGCCAGAAGGGACTTAAGGTTGACAGCATTCAAGCCATAGCAAGTGCTGTCTGTTGCCGCAGTCGTGCCATTTTTGCAGAAGGACATGCACCCCCCAACTACTTCATCATTCTTCTGGCTGATGTAGGCCAGGGAGCTACAACCCACAGCAGTGAATCTAGTAGAGATGTCGGAGAATGAAAAGGGGCCTCCGCCTCCCTCCCACGGCCGTGTGTCATTTGATGATGATTTGCCGGGACAATCCTGATAAATCAGTACTGGGTTGTTGACCCGGATGGTGCCATGATCTACTGAAACATTCAGCACCTCCACATTCATTCTTTTCAGGTAAGGCTTGGGAGGATGATGGGTGGAGCTGTTACAACTTACTTCAAACCATTCGTCGAAGTAGCAACTATTCGATCCAATTCCGAAGGGGTATGGAATGTCGATGTCTCCACACTTTTCTTTACAACCAGGTTTCGCTAGAGTTGCTCCTCCTCCTGCTGCTAATACTTTGCTTAGCCATAGTAACAAGCAGATCTGGAGCACCCATTGAACACTACTCATCATTCTCCACTATATGCTCTCTTTGGTTGGTAATCGAATTGAGACTCATGTTTATCACAGCGGGTAAAGTAATAAAGCATCTTGAAAAAAACATACCTCAAATATCTGATGCTAGCTAGTCAACCGAGGAAGTCAAGCTTGGTTATTTCCTACATGTTTTCTCCGTCGCCATAATGGAATTATGGAGCAACCTGCAGCCGGGACCACTGCTACACGTTTTCCATGCTATTTGGTGGGGGTCTTCGCAAGTAAAAGTAAATGGAAATAACCGAGGAGTCAACATATAAATATATAGTCCGTGTGTGTATTCAAATAACGGCTGCTTTTTCTAATATATGGACTTTAGGGCCACTTTCACAATGCCTTTTAAAAGTGAGGCTAAAAACACTTTTAAATGTTTAGGATAAAGGTGTTTAGTAATATTTTAAAAACGTTTTTGAAATCTAAGAAAAACATTGGATTGTTTTTGAGAAGCATTGAGAGTATTTTTTTTCCAAAAAAAAAACATTTCGAAAAGTTTTTGGGTATACTAAAATAACTATTTATTTATCCTTAAATATATATTTATTTTTCTTTAAAATATCTATTTATTTTATTTAAAAAACTGAATAATATGATATATTTTAAAAATTCAAATAATTCAAATCTTTTGTAAATATTTTAAAAAAATTCTATAACCATAAAAATAATTATTTTAAGTTTTTATTGATACAAATGTTTACATATTTATTCATTAATTCAAATCTTTTTGTAAATATTTTTATAATCATACAAATTAATATTGTAGGTTCTTATTAATACAAATGTTATGTATGCTCATTTATTAATTCAAATATTTAAAAAAAAAATTTATAATCATAAAAATAATTATTTTATGTTTTTATTAATACAAATATTTATATATGTTTATTCATTAATTAAAATATTTTTGTAAATATTTTTAAATTTTTTATAATCATAAAAATAGTTAATTTAGTTTTTAGTAGTATGAATTTTTATATGTATTTATATGTTTTTGTAATAAATTTTTTTATATTTGTTATAATATCTATTGTTGTAATTATATTCGATGAGACAAAGACAACAAATAGATTATGAGTCGTGGGTATGTTTCAAAACTAGAGTTATAGGTATCCTACTCACTATAGTATTATCAAATTTGTAGGCTTTAAATCAATTTATTATGGTATTAACTCGGGTGTTGTATATCTATGGTTTTTAGCGAATTTGTACATGTATTTCTATTCGGAGAATTTTATTTTGTAATGATAATTTGAACTTCAAAAAAATAAAAATAAATAAATAACAAAATCTTCCAAAATATGTCTAACGATTGTTAAAGTTTTAGAATTAAGATAAATAAAGCGATATTAAACATGCCTAAATAATTTTAATTGAGTTGAAAAAATTTTATTAAAAAAATTGGTATTATATTCATTACTTTAATTTTACTTATATTTCTTTTATATTTAAAGGCATACATTAAAAATACATAAAACTTAGATTATAATTTTCAATAACTTTGTGAAAATATTAAAGTTTTGTTTCAAAAATTATTTTAAGAAAATCTTAAAAATGATAGGATATTTGATAGAATGAAATTTTGTTTATATAATTTAAAATTAGCGAAAGTCCTTCATAGGGATAACTATGGCCGGTAGAACAATAGTTGGAAATGAGTAGTGCTCCATTCTAAATAGGGCATCTTGGTGTTCATGTCTCTTGATACGTAATGGTAGGCTGAGATAATCCTTGACAGATATAAGTGTGCTCCAATTCACAGTCCTTGATGTTTGGACTATGATCTCGTTCAGACTTTTAGTGCAGTATGTCTGAAGTCCCCTTATAGGACTTAGTGCGTTCACAGCAGATGTAATATATTTGCAATAAATTAAAAGCACACAATCTTTTATGTGGTTCGGCAACCTGCCTACGTCTATGGGGTTGTGCCCAGATGCAAAGATTTTCATTGTTTTGATTTAAGGTTTACAATTAGTATTATGCAATACGAGACTCCCTCTCTACCCACAAGTACCCTTCTTGAAACCTAATCACTCATAGTGGAATTCAGAATTAATTTCCTCAATTCCCCTCTCTATTGCATCGCACACCCATAACCCATAACCCATAATACATCAATATAAGATGAAGAAAATAAAGAACATCATCTTTCACATAAGGTGAAAGGCTTTTAATGTTCAATACCTCAACCAAGTATCTGCACTTTGCACTCTCTCAGCACATCCGGACTTCGCTTGTTCTTCTTCAAGCCTTGCTCCTGAAATTCGTGATGAGAGCTTCAAATGCCCTGAATTTATAGCCTTGCTAATCAGTCTTAAAAGTATAGATAAGGTTGGATTATTCTCCTAATATGACTCCAACCCTACCTTTTATTTTTTGCTCTTTCCTTTAAGCTATCACGAGAAAATAGGTAACTTGTTGATAAAGAATCCTCATCAGGATAAAAATCCTAGAAAGTTTCTAATTCTGGTTTGATAGCTTAGACGTTCGGATCTTTTGAGACGTGATAGTTATCGCTTGCCAAAATAGATCTAGGCCCATCGGTTACTTGCTCCCAAAGTTCCTTAGCCTCTAAGCGATAGACTCACATGCATCTCACCATTTTTGTTTCTAGTTCGGACATCCTTATGTTTGGCCAGCGTCCTGTAACATAAGATAGCCTTAGTCAGAACTATTTCTTGACCCTACCAGGGCTTGATTCTATTTCATCAAATCTTTATTAAGCTTGATCTCTAAAGTAGCTACTTGCTTATAGAACCCTTGAGATGAAGATATAGATAATTTCAAACTCAACATTCTCCCCATTTGGCTATGTCTTCGGTAAAAATATCCTTTAAAGAATGAGACAAGAAGATGCACTGAAGAGGGAAGACAAGAAGATGCACTGAAGAGGGAAGACAAGAGGCACTTGACACGTTTAAGATGAAGATTTTCATTTCATTCATTGTTTGTCCTTTTTACATGTCTTGTAACGCCCCAAAAATACCCTAGTATTTTTATGATATATATATTTTTTATTATTATGTGTTTAGGGTATAAAATAAAGTAAATGGAAATTTTTTGGAATTTAAATCCTAAGAACGAAAAAAATATATACAACGGAGAATTTAAGTGTAAAGAGGAAAATTTGGAAATTGTAAAATGAGGACCTAAGGGCCAAAAAATAAAATAGCTTAAATGCTAATGTGAGTTAAATGAAGTGGGAAATAGGAGACTTAAATGTAAAAATGAAATGGGACTTATTTTGAAATCCAAGAATAGGGAAGTCAAACAAGGCATAACCATTAAATGAGATTAAGACCAAATGTTCTAAGATAAAAGGCACATTTGTGCATTTCGTTATTGGAGAGCAAAGGGAGAGAAAAAGAGAGAGAGAAAGAGGCTAGGGTTGAGAGAAGACCAAGGTTTGGTGGGAGATCTTCCCATTTATGGTTTCCAAGTGATCAAGAAGAAGAAGGAAGACCTGGTGTTGAAGAATCAAGAGATTTAATGGTAAGAAACTAAACCCTAACTCCTTTTCTCTTGTGTTTGGGTTGGGGAAAACCCCAAATGTGGATAAAAGTGTTTTGTATTGGTTGTAAATGGGATTTGGTATTGGTTTGGATTGGTTTGAAGGAGTATTTGTAAAAAGGAAATGTTTGGTTTTTCAAAGGAAATGTTGTCAAAAATTTATTTAAAACCCCTGTTCTTGTTTGGCTATAGATTAATTTATAACCATCCAAATGAAGTGATTCCAATTGGTAAAGAACCATAAGAGATAGAGATACAAATGTATAGAAGAGACAAAGAGCAAATTTCAGCACTAAAACCCAAAAATAGGCTTAAGGTGAGTTTCGGGTAGCTCATGGGTATGCCTGTTTTGGGAATGTAGTTGTGTTTGGCCATAAAATGAGTTTCACTCATCAATTTGAGTGATTAAAAATTATGGGTAAAATAGAATTCTAGGGGAATAATTTACTTGAAGAAAGTGTATGCAATTTGTAACCCCAAAGTGCCCAGAAATCTGTCAAAGTAGAGCTATGTGCAAATTCTGGTTTGCAAATTAGAGTAGTCTAGATGTTAAAGTTAAAAAGCTGTACCAATTGGTTTTTATAATCTGATTTTCAGGTGCTAGGGGTTGGTTAGGTCTTGGTCTAAGCTAATAAAATCAATGTTTAAAGTTAATTTTGGACAACATTTGGATTGGTTTTGGTGACACGTTTTAAAGATCTTCTTTGTTTGAAAAGAAAGAAGCATGTTTTGCCTGTTGTGTTATGTGTAGTTGAGGCCCTTAGAGAAGAAATTTTAAATTGAAAAATTTTAAAGATGTCATTGGATATATAAAGGATTAAACTGGAGAGTTTCATAATTTTTGAAGACCGTTTGAATAATTTTTGGGTAATAAAGTCCAGAGAGTACAAAATTGGAAAATAATGGTCCTTGCATGTGGTGTTAAGTGGGCATTTGTTTGAGGTTTTTGACTTAATCTTCCTTTGAGGATGATTTAGTTAGGTAAAATCTTGTTGGAAGGTTACAAGAGCGGGGCAGATTTTAGTATTTTGGTTATGTGATGGATTAAAGTTTGGGGAAACTAACAACCATCTTGGGCTTGTATCTTGCCCTTATTTCTTGTGAGATTAAAAAATACGATATTAGGTCAGAAAATCAACCCTAACCAAAATCACTAGCATACGAATAATATTGTTCTTTAATTGTATTGGAATAGGGTGACGAGGAAAACTGAGCGAGATCGGGTGAGGATTGGAATCAAAGTGCAAAGCTTTTTGGTTCGTTCTACACCTTTCTCTCATTATTTCGAATCTCCATCTCCAAAATGTTTGAATTGCATGTTGAATTGTTTTAAATTGATTTGATGCAAATAAATTTGTGAAATGAATTAAGGATTGATTTAAGTTAAGAAAATGGAAATAAGATAAGTAGAATTAAATTTATGAATAAAAATGCAGCAAATGATTATTTTACTTGTAGTGGGAGAGCAAGAATTGAGGAGCTCGTCAAATATGATATTTCACCAAGAAGATAAGGATTGTGCCGTAGATAAAGAGGTAATCCCAATGGAGCATGAAGGAGTTTGATATTCCTTAACCAGTTCTTATACAAACTCCAAATCTGGTTGGACAGAAGGCAAAGGAGGTAAAAATTTGGGATGGCTAGCGAAAACCAAATTGGCCTTGAAGACAAGGAAGATATGGTTGTAGACTAGTCGGGGATGAAGCAATTAAGAAGAAAGGCGAAGCAACCTCACGAAATAAAGTACTCTACAAGTGGCACTAGTAAGGCCTAAGACTCTCAAAATCACGAGATATGGTAGAGAATAAGCAAAAATTTGATTCAGTGAAATATTTACAAATCGGGGCCTCGAAAATAAGTGTACCAATACTCGATCTACCAAACCTAAGAAGAAGGACATACAAGATCATTAGAGGGCATCGTACAGGAAATGCCGACATGAAGTCCTAAAGTCTTGTAAGAGGCTAGGTTCCTATCAGAGAAAACTCAGGAAAATATGCAAATAATCACATTTGTACACAAACCCGCAAGGCACCACCAGCTACATGGTAAGGCTCATCAAATACATATTTACTCATGACGTGGCGAGGCCAATAGTAAAGTGCCTAAGGCATAAGGGCGACCTAAGGCAAGATGTCTTCGCTTAGGAGTAAATACTCCATGGCTGATTTTCAGTTTGAGAGAAAAATACATATACGCATAAAGAGGGAACATGGAGCTTCGACCATTCAACGTTAGATGGAATCCTAATAAACGTCATGCCATTTAGGATAGTGGCCAGTCTGAAACCCAGGTAATTGTTTCTGCGTAGAAAAGGAAGAATCAAGACATCAAGTAGACCTGATGCATCGGCAGCGGATAGGTAGGCCTGTGATAATGGTAATATCTCTCAATGTGATGGAAGTAGGGCGAGGGTGCGAAAGGGGATTATGCACTCGTGGACCCAGAATTTTAGTGCAATACTCATCAATTCCACGTCAAATGAAGTGTTTCTGGTAGTAAAGATGAATGGCTGCTCAAATCCATTCTTTATCAAAGTCCTCCCAAATGCGAGAGACAATCTAGTAGCAAATCCAGCCCGTCCATGAG
Source organism: Tetrastigma voinierianum (assembly GCA_016808115.1). NCBI lineage: Eukaryota > Viridiplantae > Streptophyta > Magnoliopsida > Vitales > Vitaceae > Tetrastigma > Tetrastigma voinierianum. The sequence goes on along the minus strand of JAEQBH010004264.1, from coordinate 24,374 downwards.
CCCTTGTCCATGATGTGGACGGGTACAATGATAAGGAAGGGGATTGAGTTGGAAGCCATAAAACCAGCACAAGAAACTCCTAAGAAAACAAATCTAAGAAAGTTATAGTCATGACAAAGATTTAAATCTCAAGCTATAAAGCCGAGAAATGTTCAACAGGGCAAAGCAAGTTCGAGGAATTGAAGAAAGGTCACTCAACTTGAGTTGTTGAAAACAATTAATATGCACTTTCAGAAATTTTTTTGAAATAACCAAATAGCTTGAAGATTTTTTTTTAAAAAGTGCATTCAAGATGATTTTAATGCCACTCAAGAAAATTTTCATAATAATTAAACGACTTTAAGAGAATTTTTTGAAATTGCATTAGTTTATTTTAGAGTGCATAAGACATTTTAGAAACATCAGCGGCTTTAGAAAATTTTTTTCAAGAGTGCAATCGAAGACATTTTCAAAATATGCACTTAAGAAAATTTTCGAAACAGCCAAACAACTTCAGAAGAATTTTTTCGAAATTGCATTCAAGAAGATTTTCGAATTCTACACTTAAGAAAATTTTCAAAATGGCCAAACGGCTTTAGAAGATTTTTTTTTTTTTTTTTTTAAAGTGCATACAAGATGTTTTTCAATCTCTGCACTTAAGGATTTTTTCGAAACAACAACCAAACAAATTCAAAAAACAAATTTCGAAGGAGTATTCAAGTTATATAAATTGCATGTCGAAAGCCGTTTGAAATAGCCAAATGGTTCAAAGAATTTTCGAATGCATTTATGAATATGTTCAAGTTCTGCACCTAAGAAAATTTTTGAAATACATTCAAGATTATTCTTTCGAAAAAATATGCACTTAGGAAAAGTTTTCGAAATTGCATCAAAGAAAGTTAGTAACTTTTGTTGGGAAAAAATAGGCTTTCCCACAAGTGTAAATCAATGGAAGCAATATGGCATAAAATAAAATAACATAAAATAAATGAGCACACAAGATTTACGTGGTTCCCTCAAATAGCAAGAATGCGTCCTGACGGCCGGTAGGTCAGTTTCTTATTTATCGCAAAAGAGTTTACAAAGTGGACTTAAAGACTCAAGCCTTACAACACTACAACAAAATTGGTCACATAGCCACATTACTAAGATGACGTTTTTGTAAACATCACTTAAAGCGATATAAACCTTATTTAGCGATTCCGCAAATGTTGTAATACAAAAACTTTTAGTGATACTTTTTGCAACCAATTTAACAAATGGTGCAATAGAGCAAATATTAGCGACATCTTCTGCGACATTTTTTAACAAACATTTGTTTATGTTTGTGACATATAACCAACAATTAAATAAATTGTAGCTACAAATTTATTTGTGCCAACGTTTTAGCAATACAAATTTATATATGGAAGTAATTTATTTGCGACATTTTCAATGATGTTTTACTCCAAATATTACTCTAGATTTATATTTTGTGATGTGTATGGTGACTTTTTGTCAAAATGTTGCAATAGAAAAAAATATTAGTGACATTGCTTGCAACAATTTAACAAATATTGCTATGTTTTGTGACATATAACTCACAATTAAACAAAATGTAGCTACAAATATATTTGTGCCAACGTTTTTAGCGATACTTGTATATATGTCGATAATTCATTACGACATTTAAATATCATTTTATAAATCGTAGCTATAGACCTAGACTTTGCGACGCATATGGTGACTTTTCGACAAAATATTGCAACAAAGACAATGTTAGTGACATTACTTGTGGCAATTTAACAAACATTGCTAAAAATATATCATAAATATGTATTAGTTCAAATGTGAAGTATTTATTTTTTACTAAAAACGAGAATGGTCTTAATGAGCAAAAAAGTAATATTAAGTTAACTTTATGTTAATTTTTTTAAAAATATATCCGATTAATTTAAATACCTATTAAATTACTTATGTATATTGTCAAATAATTTATATGATTAAAGTCGGGCTTTGTGGAATGAAGGAGAGTGAGAGAGATAGGCGTAATAGTAGAAAGGTAGGGTTCAATTGTACTTATTGATCTCTGAAGATATACCAAAACACCTTAGAGGTCACAAATTAATAATTTTAATTATTTAAATTAATTAAAGGAAATATCAAAAAGTTATCCCATGAATAAAAAATTATTAAATGAAATATTAAAATAATTAAAATTTTATTTAAAATATAATAAAAACACTTTTAACAAAAAAAAAAGTTTTAAAATTTTAAAATACCTACACTTAATTAAGTTTATAAAATATTTTATATTATTTTGTTATTATTTTATCAATTTTAAGTGTTTAAAATATTTTTAAAGAATTTTAATTTTGAACCATTTATATTTTATGGATATTTTTAAAAATATCCATTAAGATATTTAGGATATATATTTTTTATATTAAGCACGATATTTAATCCGTCAAATATCATTTTCATATTTTGATCATTATTTATATGTTAGAATAATATAATTGATTTGAGTTTAAAAAACGGCAAGCTATAAGCGATTTGAGTGATGTGAGATGCTCACGTGTTCAACAAATAAAGCTTTAATTGTTTTTAATAGGATTTTAAAAGCAATCACTTTTAATATAAGTAGTTGTCTACAGTAAGACTCGAACCCCTCATCTCCCCATGTCTCTTGCCTTTAAAAGGCTTTAACCAAGCGAGTTAGACATACAGACAATTGTTTTTAATAGGACAAAGGTGATTTTAATCAATTAAAAGCCAAAATAAAAGTTAACTTTAGTTTTACTTTAAAATAAATATAAAAGAAAAATATTTAATTAAAAATAATTTCTTAAAAATTCAAAATAAAAAACTAATATTCAGTTTTAGAAATTTTTTTTAATTTAAAAAATAAAATTAAAAATTATTTTATTTAAAAAAGAATATTTTTTAATTTTTGTTTTCATACAAGCTTCAATTTAAAATTTAAAAATTAAATATATAATGTCTGCTTTAGTTTTAAAATAGATTGATCTTTATTTTTATTAAATTCATTTTTGTTATCTGTTTTATGGTTTAGAGAGGGAAGTGCGACGGAGAGTAAGAGAGATGGAAGGAGGAAGTTGGGCTCTGTGGAATGAGAGGAGAGTGAGAGGGTGGCGTGCGAAGGTATGGTTCAATTATGTATTGATTTAATTAATGGAGCAGAGAAATTCCAATTTACGGAATAAAGAACAAAATCGTAATTTTGATTATAAAATTATAATTGGTTAAAAGTCAGTAATTAATTCTCTGAACCTCGGATGACAAAGCGGTTATGCGTTGGAATCGTCTCGCGAGAAATCTAGTTAGCTATACGTGGAATTTGCAATTTCAGAAGAGCAGGCCGGATTCGGCCTTTTTCGAGGCATCGTTTCGGTGTAAGTAAAATGGTTTTCGATGTGTCGAAAGCCACATATAACATGTACTCATGTATCATAAGTAGTATGAGTAGAGAAATAATGAAATGGAAGGCGAGATAATCTGAATATCGAATGCGGTAAGGAGGGCGTAAAGGTCATTACTTAGGTGGTTTTAAAGCTCTGTTGACCATTATCCAATAGTCTTGAAATGCTAATTAAAAAGACCAAAACAGAATGGAATGAAAACCTGCAGTGGCCATTTTCTTAAGTTTTCTTTAGAAAGCACCTCTCTAAAAATCACAGGCGTCAGGCCCAGTTGGCGGACTCGGGCGAGAAGGAAAGCGATCTCGCGGAGCAGGCTCTGCGTGGACTCGGTTTTAGTGAGTTTCTTCGACTCTTCAAGGTAGGATTTTCTCCTACTTGGGTTTATTCCATTTTAGTGTTTTTCGAATGTTTGAGTTGATTAAGGCCATTGGGGGCTGTTGGATCGGTTCCAAAACATGGGAATGAGAATTAATACAATTTTGAAACCAAATGGAGCAGCCAGCCAGCTGCTCCATGCGTCAATGGTATGAAAATGGGTGTGTAGTGGTTTGAATCATGTATTGGTTTGGATTTGAGGCCGGTAGTGGCGAGTGAAATGCGGAGTTCAAAACATGAACCTAGGATTAGTGAGTGTAGGAGCAGTAAACCTAGAGGTTTCTCTTGTTCTAGGAATAGTGACCCAAAAATGTATTTTCGGGAAAATATGTGTTTGATTAAGTAATTCGAATCGAATTGCTTGTGTTTTTATATTAGCCCAAGCGAGCTAATTTTGATGTTTGAGATGATAATTACCTAACGTGTTTGTGTGATTTAATTTTTATGCGAGTATATTCATGTTATATATATTTGCATATGATTAGACTGTTTTGGAATTGGCTGTGAAACCCCGAGAAAATCCAATTTTCTCAAAAATGGGTAAAATCGTAATTTCGGTAAAAATCCGAAATTTTCTAGATCTCAGGATGTGAAGCGGACTTCTCGGGTTGAAATGCGATCTCCGCGAGAATTTAGTTACCACGTCCGAATTTCGTTAGATTGAAGGTGGTCGGGATTCAGCGCTTTCGGAAGCGTGGGGTGTCGGATGACACATGGCAAGATAAGGGGATGCCACTTGGCACCATAGAAATGTGACACTTGGCACTAAAAAGTAATGGCTCACAATTAGCCATGTGTGAGATTTGATTTCACGTAGTACCATGTCGCTTGAGGCGTGATGTCGTAAGGGAATTATGAAATAAGGAAAATGATGGAAATTTTATGTACGCATGTGAGACTTGAGGAAATGGAGAGGCAATTCCTGCCCGGTGTCAGAATGATGATTTATAAAAGGAGGAGAGAAGGAAAGAAAGAAAATGGAGAGAAATAAGGAAAATGATTCGAGGGGAGAGAAAGAAAAAGGAAAAGAAAAGCAAAAAGAAAAGAAAGGAAGGAAGCCAGCGTAGGGAGGAAGGAAAAGGAGATGCAGTGGCTGGATGTTCTTCATTTTAGAGAGAGAGTGTCCTCATACAGGTTTGTAAAGCGTCTGGCCAGGTCGGTTCTTGAGCCAAGAAGGGAAGTTGATCTCTGGAGAGGGCAGCCAGCGTGGACTCCGGTTTTAGGGAGTTTCTTCAGCTTCGAAGTGAGATATTTTCTACTTGGTTTATTTTGCTTTAAAGGCTTTTATAATGGTAGGGGTTGCTTATGGGAGGCCATGAGGCCATGGAAATTAGTTCGTAGAGTTGCAAGAATTATGGATTTACGTGACCGGTTGCATATTTAATGGGAGTTAGGGTTTACTAGAGCGAAAGTTTCTAGATGTTGTGATTTGTTGATGAGATAGCAATCTTTAGGCAGGATTGGTTCGTGTTTGCTAAGGGCGGAAGTGAGGTACTGCTGTTGAATGGTCCCAAGTTGGTAGGTTGTGTGTTATGGCTTGCTTGAATAACATGCGGTGTAATGGAGAAATGTTATGTTGATGCATGCTTTTTGATGTATTAATATGATGTTTTGCATGGAGGTAGATTATATGTATAAATTATAATTTTCCATGGTTTGTAAATGTCTCATGTAGTGCTCATTCATGCAGCGCTAACATGAGAAAATGCATTGGCATCATGCATTTCATATGCACGGTCACATCGCGTCGGTCGGGTGTGGGTGCGAGTGCGGTTTATTCATCGGTGTTGGTGGAGTGGGTCGTGAGCTCGGGAAAAATGGAGACGAGTCAAAGGTAGAGTGCGAGTGTGTAAATGATCAAAATGATAAAATTCGTGTTTTGGGCGGAGGCTTGGTAGGGTGATCCCCCGGGGGTGAAAAGTCCCACATATTATTCACGGTTAGACATGAATCCGTGATGTAGAAGTTATTGAAAATGTTGTTGAAAAAGGCGTGCGGCGTCCTACGGTGTAAACCCGGAAATCCGTGGCCCACAAAATAAAGGAAAAGAATCAAAATCAGTTTTTGATAAATAAATTGGAGGGTTTTCCAATGGTTTAGTCAGGGTGTGTGGCTAGTTTTATTTCGCATTTTGGCATTCCCGGGGTGTGAGGAGTCGAGTTGGGACTCGGGTGGTGGCGTGAGGGTAGCGTACCGTGCGTGATATAGACATTTCATATAGAAAATAATTGTATGAAATGTGATTGATTGTTTATATATGCCATTGCATATGCATTTTAGGTAAGGGAGTAACCCTTGTAGGAATTTTCTCTTTTGGGCTTTGCTCACCGGAGTCGATTAGGACCTTTCGGTGCAGGGGACTATCAGCAGGGACGGTCTGTGATGAAGTACTTTTTGAGAAAGTAGAAATGTGGCTTTAAGAAAATATTTGTAAATATGTATAAATCTTTTTGTAGAGCAAACATGAAAACTATGAGAATATAGTTGATTATTTTGTTATATGGTATGGATGTATGAGCCCATGTGGCTATTTTACTCGGTATCGTCGTCTACGAGATGTATAAATTCCAGCGAGGTTGGCCGGGTGATCAACGGACCGGAGTTTTAGGCGTCACATTGGCATACATGCGTTAAGTATCTTATTTGAGACATCACAGGGTATAGAGGTTAGTGCATGGTATAAGTCTAGAAATGGTTCGGAGGTAGTCTAAAATGTGTGATCGGGTAGTCCACAACCAAAATATCAATCGTCGGAGCGACCCGATTGATATTCATCGGAGGAAGTGATCCACGGCTTCAGTAATGTATCGGCCGTCGGAGCGGCCCGGTTGATATACACATTCATCGGAGGGTAGTCCACAAACAAATAAATATATCTCAATCGTCGGAGCGGCCCAATTGATATATATTCATCGGAGGGTTGCCCATTATTAAAACTAATATTCTCATACAAGGCTTAGGCGAGTGTGAGAGAGTCGGTGAGGACTCGGGATCTGAGTTGGTCATGTAGACATTCAAGTAGGATCATGCATTTGCTTGAATGGGTGTTTACTTTGGAACATTGCGCACTTAGGTGGTGAGTAGCCCGCGGGCCGATTCTCCCTGCGAGCTTTAGCTCACCCCGGATTCAATGGGATCCCCCTTTATTTTGGTGCACGGGAGCATGCGCGGGAGGCGGCACGTCATAGAGGTGGTCTTAGAAGAAAGCTAGGGTTGTGGCTTTGATGAGTTTGGCTATATTAGAGATTCTCTAATTTTTGATATGTGTTGTATAAGTGAATTATTAACTCTTTTGAAACTATTGGATATAGTTGTTGTAGTATGAGGAGTATTGGTTATGGGCCCAAGTGGCAGTTTTACTCATATTGTGAATATATTGAACTGTTTGGGACAGGTATTTGCAGGTTTGTAATTGGGTGAGCTCCTAGTACAAAGGAGACTCGGAATTTTCTAAAGTGGCGTCGGGTAACTTGGAGCCTCCACTTAGCGGGTTGACGGGTAGTCAACGGACCCCCGGGTTTTGGGGCGTCACATCTACGAAAGACTCTCACATACCAAAACATGCTTAAAGGTCACAAATTAATAATTTTAATTATTTAAATAAATTAAAGGAAATATCAAAAAGTTATCCCATGAGTAAAAATTAATGAAATGAAATATTAAAAATAATTAAAATATAATAAAACACTTTTTACAAAAAAAACACTTTTAACAAAAAAAAAAAAAACGTTTTTAAGATTTTAAAATACCTACCTTAATTAAATTTATAAAATATTTTTATATATGTATTTTGTTATTATTTTTATCAAATTTTAATTATTTAAAATATTTTATGAATTTTGATTTTTGAACCATTTATATTTTATGGATATTTTTAAAAATATACATTAAGATATTTAGGATATATTTTTTTATATTTCCTTTTTTGATATTTCTGTCAAATCAAAATATATTTTCCATATTTTGATCGTTATTTATATGTTTAGAACAATATAATTGATTTGAGTTTAAAAAAAAAGACAAACTATATAACTAATTTGAGTGATGTGAGATGTCCACGTGTTCAACAAATAAAGCTTTACTTGTTTTTTAATAAGTTTTTTGAAAGCTTAATCACTTTTACAATATAGTAAATTGTCTCTATTATTTACAATATGTGCTATTATTTTTCATTTAATAACACGAAATCTCTACTTTCCCCAATAAATTATCTAAAAATATTATGTTTGGATAAAAAAAAATTTATTTTTATCATTTTCCTAATATTCTATTTGAAAAAGAGAATTGTGTTATTTAAAGATCGTAATAAAACAAAATCAAATATTTGAAGAATGACCCAAGCAATAGTATTAAATTTTAAAAAGAAAAAAAAATCATAAAATATAAGTAAAAAAAAAACCACCATAACCTAAAATATTAATTTCTCTGGACATCATGACAATTTGAAAAAAAATATGGTGGTGTGCGGCTGAAAGAAAAATGTGAAATTAGGTTAAAACTATTTATAATATATATGGTGGTTTGGGTCGGTTCGGTTCAGTCGATTGTCACCTCCTAAGCAGCAAAGGCGAACCAATGTGTGATTTTATAAAATTTCAAACCAATCCAAAGCCTATTAATTTTACAAGCTAGTGGTTTTAGGTTTAGTTCAATTCGGTTTTGTGGTTTTGATGGTTTTTGGGTTTAGGAACACCCCTACTTTTATTCTCTAATCCTTTGTATTGTTAAACTCGGTCAAAATTTTTCTTTAAAAAACCTCAAAATTAATATTTTTAAAGAACATAGACAATATCTTACAAATAATTTTCTATAATAATATCTTTACAACTATTAATATCCTTATAAATATTTAAATTATTTCCATAATAATTTCAAGTAAATATAAGATAATATTTTTGAATAGATATTCTTTTAGAAAAAAATTTCAGGTCTTAACTTATTTGTATGAGAAAATTTTAGTATATCTATTTTTTTTAAAATTAATATTATCTTTATCTATTTAAATTTAAATTATTTTTAAAAGTAAAATTAGTCATAAACTCTAAAAATAAATATTTTTAGAGATAATATCTTTCATATTGGACATCTTTAAAATTATTAACATGATAATATCTTTATAAATATTTAAATTATTTTCATAATAATTTTGTTAAATATATAATAATATAATAAATTTTTGTACGAATATTTTTTGGAAAACTGTGACTCATTTATATAAGAAAAAATTTAGAATATCTCATTATTTTAAGATTAAAATTATATCAATTTTAAAATAATTTGAAATATGCATATTTTTAATGTATATAAATTTTCAAACTACAATTTTACTAAATCTCTCTATTTCAAAAAAAAATACCCATCTTTAAAACTGCCTTTGGAATATATGCCTAATAAAAAGTAAAAAATATAAATACATAAATAAATAAAATTTTTTGATTTTTTGTTTTAAAATAAATATTTTTAAAGAATATGAATAATCTCCTAAGGAAATATTCTTTCACATGATACTACAATACAAATAATTTTTTTAATTATATTTTTATAACATATTTTTATTTCTTGATAAACTTATATTTATTATTTATTATTTTATTAATATTGAATTAATTTTCATATATAATATTGTAAAATGATTTTAATATATTGATTTTGTAGTATTAATTTATTTTTACAATTTAAATTTAATCTTAAATAAATAAATTTAAAATAATTTAATTCTTTTATTAAAATTATTTTTTGACAATGATATACATTTTTTATTATTTTCTACTTATATTGAAAATAAAGATTGTTGGTTAGAGTTGGATAAAGATTTTAATTAATTAATGCAATAATTTCTTAGAAAAAAATACAAATTCATATTGAAGAAAAACAAGAACATAGAAATTATATCATATGATGTTTTGCACATCATTTACTTAAACTAATACATTAACTACAAAGTGGATAGAGTGGTCTTAGTGATGATAATTTTAGTAATTGTAATAAATATGATAGTGAAAATTATGAAGGTGATTTACCATCTTATTAATTTTTATATTGTATATTTATCATTTGGTTAATGTATTTTTAGTATGTAGCTTTTATTAATATTGTTTTATTTTCTAATGTAATATGATGATCTATAATATAATATTTATTAGTTTACAATGTACTTTTATTTATTACAATTTTATTTATTTAGTATAATTTTTTATTTATATTTAAATATAAATAAAATTATTTCATACATCATATTCTTAAAAAAAATTTTCATTTTAAAAATGAATATTTGAAGAATAAATAATGATTTGGAGTTGAAAATAAGATTGCTAGAATCGGGTCTTTATTCATTTCTATGCCAAGTTAGAGAGTGAAAAATAGAGATTCCTGCCAAGATGCTTATCCTTCACGAAGAAAAAAAGAAACCATTCATGTAATCTAAGGCCTCTCTCCCTCCCCTTTGCCCCTCTCGCCCGTGGAGCGACCAATACGGTCAATTTGTCAGTCTCATTCTCGCATTCAGGGAGAATCGCCACATAGCCAATGCTGGATCGAGATATGCCTGCCTTCAAATCGTATCCAAATCAGGTTCTTCCTGTCATTTCATTCTAGGGTTGTTTCTCATCTATTTTTAAGGTTTGTTTGTCAATTGTTTCTAGAAACTAAGTAAAATAATAAGTTTTGGGAATCCGAAAGAAAAACGAGATCTATATTTTGTATCCTGCTTCTACTCATTTTATTTTTCCTTTCCTTTTTACTTCATCCTTTGGTTTGCAAGAAACCAAGGAATGAAATAATTTATCTCGGTTCTCGTGTGGGAATGAAAATATTCACTAAAGCTAATACAAGAATATTGGTATTAGTTTAGTTGAGATGAGGTTTTTCTTTTATGAGTTCCAAAGTAATGTCGTATCTCGCTATTGATTTTTTATTTTATTTTATGTTCCCACTTTTACCGGGAACCTGACGGAACTATACTTCCAATGTAGTAGATTAGGATCTTGATACGTGGATTTTCCTTTTATTATGGTTCAGTTTGTTGATAATTTTTGTAAATTAATTTACAGTGACGTTAGCTTTCAAATTTATGTAAAATTTTGGCATTTATGAGAGAGTCTCATTCGCACTAGAGACTACTACCCATTAAAGGATTTTGGCGAAATATTCAATTCTTCATCCACGTTTCCTATTCTCGAGATTTTCTTAATCGGAAATCTTGTGGCTCCGTAAAAGGTAGTCACAATGCCGCTGCAAATTATTAATTGATTGTTTTAAATCTGAATATTTAAAATATGGCAAAATCGCAATTTCTCCGTCCGAATCTGGTGAATTGTATATCGTAAAATGTTTGTCCGTGTGTTAAAATCGTGGGTGGTTTTTGTAGCAAAACATGCTTGAATTTGGCAATCTCTCGCATTAAATTGCCGCAAAACAAGAGAAGCTCGTGATCTTAAACAGATGCGCAAGGAGATAGGATCAATTTCTCGCAGATACCCAAGAATACGGGTACCTCTTCAATTTCTATGATTCTTGTTCAATTAATCGGGATTCTCTTTCGCAGCTTATGCACCTACCAAAATCCAAAAAAGGAAAAATTTAAAAGAGGTGTGGGCTTGGCCGAGGAGCCCAAACTACATACTAATTTTCCTAAAATAAAAATATCCTGGTCTTCGTAAAAGGTGAAATTGACGATAATAGCAAGTGTGAAACTGTGAGTCTAGCCCAGCATCGCTGTGGTGGGCGGTGGGTTGAAAGGCAGATTATGCTCTTCTCGCCTTCCTTCGATTATTCTATCTCTTTCTTTCTTTTTTTTTTTCTTTTCTTTGTTGTTCGACTTTCCTTTGTAGATCGATTCCTTCCATGCTCATGAGTTTTTTTATTGGTAATTTTTGATATATTTTATTGATCCATAATGGTGATGCTCTGCTGGGTTGTGTTTTTGTGAATCCTCGCTTTTGGTTTTGTGATGCTGATGATCGTTGTTGGTGTTTTTAGGTGTATGGTCTAGTTACGCTTTGTGGCTCTGCCTGTTTGGATCGAAGCAGAAAACGTAAGGAAAAGCAAAGAGAATTATTATTATTATTTTGATTTTACCGGAGAGATTAAAAAAATTTGAGGACTGATTACACTTATTTTCATAGTTTTCTTGGAGGTATAATTTTTATCACTGGAGTCTTGAAAGTATTATCATTATTAATGGTTATTATATTGTTTTTTGTTTGTTTTGTTCACATACGATTGTTGATGATTGTGAAAACCCTAAGAACGAAACAGGAAAATATGCACAAAAAAAAGGAATTTCCCAGTCTTGTATCCTATGATTTTTTAAAAAGAAAAAAAAAAGTAAACATAGAGAGAATAAACAATCTGTTGATCGAATGATTCCACGAGGCTTATTTGAAGAAGAGTTTTCTCAAGTATTGCGGATGATCTCGCCTTTGATATTTGTCGTGTTTTCTTCGCCTCAGAATCATGCCTTTTGGAACTCGTATATATTCATTTCGATGGGTTTAATTGTTTAAATCAGAATCTCTGTAGGGTCAACATGGAAGCCAAACTTCAACCGCCCTGTGTCTCTGTTTCCTTCCTTCCTTGTTTGTCAGGGGTTTCTTCTAAGAACCACGTATGGGTTGTTTAGAGTCGAGACTCAAAAGATAAAATTGACCAAAACGACCAAACTTTGCTACACGGCTTGAGTCCAATGAAGGGGGATCTAATAAAATCTTCCATTAGGAAGTATTACCTGGTGTTGGGGACCTTAGGATACCGATATTGTAGCATTGAAAACTACATGCATGCACAATACTTGGTGAAATTCTGGTACTCCCTCAAACGCTCACTCAATATTTGACACGGTAGCCCAAACCTCGTGGGTTCCATCATCCAAGTGCTATTTCTGAGCTTTACTCTTCTCGCGGCAACGTGGACAATATAACCCAGAACTCTCTTTCATTCAAGTTGGTTGGAAGCAGGATAATGATCCTGAATTTTGTCATTTTGCTGTAGGTTGCTTGCTTTTTCCACTCGAAGTACAAGTCAAGCCAATCGGAAAATTGTATAGTGAAGAATGGTTTGTTCTTACATACATCACTGTGTTTTAAAAAATATCATTATGATCATTTTTTTCTCGAGAGTGATTTTAATTGGTCGGCATTGTCGCTTGTGGTAATATTAATCTTATTCGCTTGTTCTTCATAATATTTACTGTACCTTACCTATAGGTTTTGGAACCATTAGTCTAAATTTATATCTGGAAAATTGGTCAGCATAACAACCTTGTCATCCTTCGCGTGTGGGAAATCAATACATTCATTATGGTAATCGAGCTATCTCGTGTTTTTTTAGTGAAGACCACAAAAGTCATAACCTACCGCGCGTAATCGTGTAAATCGCGCTTTTCCTCTTATATTTGATCAATCATTTTGATCATGGTCGCTCTATGCTAACATTGTGAGTCCTCAGAATTTATCGGGAAGTAATAAGAGAGCCTAAAGGTCAAGCATTTGCAGCCAAACTTGATGGTATATTAGGCTTCTGATTTCAAGAGATTGCTGGAAATGCCGTCTCGTGGTGGTATGTCGACAAATTCTGATATTCGCGTGTTGTATTGTTTGATCAAGAAGGCTTACTTTAATGCTTTTTGTTGTTATATAGCATGCACCGATGACTGTAACATTTTCTAAGGTCTTTCTGGGTTTGATTATTCTTGAATTTTTCCTGTATATGATGAGGCATGTGCATGTATTTACAGGATGGTGAAACAAGGTCTTGTTAACGAGCTAGTTTTTTCATTCTAGCTGAACCGCGATACAGAAGATGATGAAGGAACTTGTGTTTGGTGGACTTGATCCCAGTCACTTCAAGGGTGAGCATACATATGTTCCAGTTGATTACGTAAAGGCTATCAAGTGTGTTTGTAATCAAGAATATTATTCTATCTTATATTGTAAAACATGTCTGATTTTATCATCAATTATTTTCATTTTGTTTATCTATATTTCTTGTTGATAGTTTGACATGGGCGATGTTCTTATTGATGGTAAAACAACTGTAAGACCCCCTTCAAGCCTTACCGCGGTGCTCTAAAAAACCAAGAAGTAAAAAATCGAGCCAAGAATGAAAGACGCTGGATTTAGAGATCCTTTAATGGTGTAAGCGCATAATAGTACTATTATTACGCGTTTTGACATGCTATTACCACTACTGTGGTACTGTGGCTGAGGTTGTGAAAGAATTGCAGATTCAGGACTTCTTTGTCGGGCAGTCCAACCCGTATGTATCAATGCTCTAGAGTTTGGTTATTTGGTTTTTTTTCTTCTAGAAATTGTTGTACTAGTTGCTACTTTTATATTCATGTCGGAGGACATTTAAGATTTTTTAATTTAGCTTCAAAGTTATGCAGTGGAAATAGGTATCTACTATGCAACGTTATTGCATGTGTTCAATACCCATGGTTCTGATTTCTGCGTTCAGTTTTGGCTTAAATTCCATATGTACCATCTGAACTTATATAAAATCTGCATGGTAGGCTGAAAAAATTTAATTAGTTTCTTCTTCTCCCAAAACAAAAATAATACCTCATTTTGGTAGCTTCCTCATGGTTTAGAACTGTCAAACAATCGTTACTGGCCATTCCGCTTCTTTCCTTTTGTCGACTTTTGTGGAATGTTTACTATTGATTGGAGAACTGTTTACAATAGAGGAGAATACGCTTTATTATTTGTGTCGGGTTTGGGTTGACGAATGTTGACACGATCCGTACATTGATACGACATGAACACGACCCATCGACACGAATTGCCACCCTTATTATATATATAATTTTTTGCATCTTTCATATTCTTTCTGAATTTTTTGAGGCATCCTTTTATTAATAGTTCTAAGGTCTTTTTATATTCAAAGCAACAAAAGGTATATTGTTTCAACCCTGTAAGCACTGTGTAAGTTTTGTTATAAAAGCATGTTCTTTTTATTCTATTAATCTGTAAAATTAATTTTAGTAAGAAGCATGTTCTCAATTATTTTATTAGATATAACCTTTTTTTATTATTATTTGTGCTTATAATAGAATAAATCTGAAAGGGGTAAGTGATTATAAGGTCATGAAATGCCACATACTGGGACTATTTCATATGCCTGATGGGCTGGAAGGCAGGTATTAATTTTTACTATAAAGAATTTTATTTTCTTTCCCTTGAATTATCCTGATTTTGAAATGTTATTTATTTATTTGAAATTGAATTGAAGTGATGATTAATTTTGTGTTTACTACAGTTTAAGAAAAATGGGCGTCGACCAAACCGAATAAAGATCTTTTTGAAATATCACAAGCATAAAGATGGATCGCATGTATCTTCTAATCTGGCAAAGAACTTAGTAAAATTTATTTTTCTTATTCTTTGGTTATTTTGAATAATTCTAAATTTTAGCTGATATTTGTATGTATTTAGACGACCATTTTGTAGGAAAAATTGAACAACTTTAACCCGTCGATGAAGAAAAAGGTAAGAAACTTCCGTTTAATGAGGCTATAGTTCCTTTAAAAGAAGATGCAATTTCAAACCTTAGTCCATATAAAATGGTCGTGGTCCGAGGAATGAGTTTCAAAATCACTCCCAAAATGCTTGAGAAAGAGGCTAGTGAAGAACAGATGAATGAGCCCAACAAGGAGCTTGCACAACAAGTTGCAATTTTGATGGCTCAGGAAAAAAAAATAACAGATATTGTTACTAGGCATGATGGTGCTACAACCGAAGAAGTTGCGATTTGAAGAAATACTTTGCTTAATTTAATTTATATAGTTTAATATTTTATTTTAGTTTCTATTTAGACATTTGACTTATGTGTTGATTAAGCATGCAGATAATGCCTTGATATTATTTAATGGCATAACGCGTTTTATTTTTAATTTATATCATTATATAAACGTTTTTTTTATTGATAAATTTAAATGTCTTATTAATACTTTATTTCTACAAGTATGCATATTTTATTGACAATTTCTATTTCACTAATATAAATATCATATGGTATACATATATTAATTACTTTAGACGTAGGTAAAGAGATTAATAATAATGATAAAAATGAAAATTATATGCGTAAAAAAGATGATGAATAATGACATTTTTAAACGTCTAATATAATTGTTTATGACAAATTGTCATAATGACACTTGCGAGTATCACAAACGTCGGTAATAATATCATAATAAACCGATATCCCGACAATTGTAAGTATCAAAACATTATGCTTAAACTACACAATAAAATATCATTGTTGCAATGTATTACAACATATATTAACGTTGTAATTGAGTTGTTTTATCGACATTTAAAAACGTAAGTAGTACTATCGTAATAAACATATATGACAACATTTGGAAGTATCAAAACATTATACTTGAACGACGATTAAGTATATGTGGAAGCATTTGAGCTATGATTATGATTAGTAGCGTCTGATTATGTACAATTTATATATCCTCTCGGTATGTTAATTATATATGGTTGGTTATGACTATGTACTATTGAGGAAATAATGGAGTTATGATTTATGCTAAACTAAGTGGGAGAATGTGTTAGGATTTTAATTGTGGACTAAGTATAATCATATTACAATTCTTTAGTCTATGTAATTGTGCATGTTAATTATAAGTCATTTATGGGATGGTTTAATATTAATTAGCTATGGGCATATGGTTCTATCTTTTCCCTTGCTTTGATATGCCCATTTGACCAAAGCTTAATTGTTCCCTTGTACTCTATATATAAGAAAATAGAGCCTTAGAATTCATAAGGATTTGGTAGAACTCACTTCGAGGGAAAGGAAATAACTATCTTCAACCCTACCCTTCTTTGATCTCGCCCCCTATAGATTTTTTTGGAGATAAATAGAAGTCAATAATTCTATAACCATACCAGGTATGTTTTCTACCAAATACGAATTGATATGCTTTATTATTTTAATAAAGTTATTATTTTGTAACATATTTATTGAGTCTTTTGATTATTGATCAATTGTTTTTGGGATCAATAAATACTCTTGATTTTATAAAATATTCTAGCAGTTTTCATATGTGCATTGATTCCCTTTAAACCATTTAAATTGTGTTCATTTGCTACTTAAAACTCAATTTTTTAAGGAAAAATTAACCTAGAACATAAAAATTAAATAATTTCAAAAATATGTAAATTTCTAAGTAATTTTATTTATATTTGATTTTCTTAAAAATTTTATACAGCACCTAATGATTTTATAAGAAATGGGAAAAATAAATTTCATGCACTCAAGAGAATACGTATTTTAAATAGTGTTATTTAAAATAATTGGCATTTTATATGCCTTTTTTATTAAAAGATACTACCGACTATACTTGTATGACTTTAATATATAGTATATATATATATATATATATATATATATATATATATATATATATATATATATATAATGCTTCACTCCCATTCACTTAATAACGTTTCACCCCATTCATAAACAACTCCCATGGATTTTCAGGTGAATCTCGATTCACAAGGACTTAGAGGATGTGGGTGTTGTTCGAACCGCTTTCGCCGACAACCCTACATTATGGATGAAGATTAAATTGAAATCGAAATAGAAGCCGAACATCGCTTCAATAAATAGCCTATGCTTGTAGATCTGGTCGAAAGTGCTTTAACCGAGGGAAGAGAGATCGCGCCATTTTCGCGCTGGGCAAGATTTCGTCGACGATCAAATTCATTGATACGAACCCCGACAACTTGTGAAGAGATCCGTGATCGAATTAGCTTAGAATAATCGCTCTAGTGTCAACTTGGATGGATGACCTTGACCCGTTACTTTTATGGAAGCAAGAACCTTGATATATGTGAGGACGCCACAATCGATGATGAAGATCTGATTGATAAGTCTTGATGAACGTCACGGAATAACCGATAAATTCAAGGAGTTCTTTAAAGAACCAAAGAGAAATTGAAACTCTCAATTTTATTAATGCATAAACATAAGAATGTAGGGATAACGAGCCTATAAATAAGCCCAAACATACGAAGAATAGAAACTAAAATTTGGCCACAAGGAAAGTAAGATATTTGGCCAAAAACTAGAAAGGAAACAAGATAATTTTTAGGATAAGACTTGGTAATAAAAATCATGGCAAATCAAACAAATCACCCAAATAGCAAAGCATGAATCAACACCAAATCAAGAACAAATCATCTCCAAAATAACAGCAAATCATGAACAAATCATCACCAAATTAGTAGCAAATCAACACCAAATCTGGAGCAAATTTTTTTTAAAAAAGAAATAACAACTCGTATTTGACTAGTAAAACACACTTTCTAAATTAAATAAAGCAACTTTTACTTTGACTTGGAGAATAAATCTTTCTAAAAATAAAACAACAACTCCAAATCGCAAGAGTAATAAAACTCAAAAACTCTTAGCGAAATATATTAGGTGTTGCCAAGGCTCTAATAAATTCTTCCGAACTGAATTTTCCATAATTAAGATTGAATTCTCAATATTTGTTGTGGAAGTCGCATCACGAATCCCGTGCTTTGATTCTCACTAATTAGATCAACACATACATAGTAAGGGGGAACCAAGAGAAGGCGAAAAGGGCATTAGGCTTGAATATAGATGGTATATGCAGGGGGTGACAAATAATGATGACAATGACAAAGAAAGCTGCAAGCGTAATCTTGCATCATAATTTTACTCTAAGCCAAGAAGGTTCTCTGTGGTCTGCTTCTGTAAACTTGTTTCAGGGTTGGATGATTCCGGCACTCATTAGTTATACAACTCATTTACCTTAGGTCTAACTCATTAGGTCCAACTCATTTAACTTCGATCTAACTCATCTACATTAGGTTCAAACCCATTAGGTTCAACCAATTTATTTAGGTTCAATCACATTAGTTACCCCAACCCATCTACCACTTAGGACACACACCTTCAAAAATAAAATCTCAAATACAACATGATGGATTGAACTTATATCCTTTGTGTTGTGAGTACACACCTTAAACCACTAGTCTACAGCTCTTTTTGTGTCAAACTTTTGCCAATTTAAAATAATATTTCCACATTCTCCTAATCCCTTCAATTTTAATTTTTCTTACTAATTTTCTCAAAATAAATATTATTATTGTTTTAACTTTCACCCTATTATTTCGTTTTCTAGATAAAACAATACTTTCTTTTATTTCCTTAAATATTTTTAAGTCATTTTCTTTTAACTTCAATTTCTAAAATCATTTTCCTTAATTTTTACAAAAGTCATTTTTCTTAATTTCAAAATTTCCAAAATCATTTTCTTTAATTTATAAAAAACAATCAAATCAAAAATATTTTTCTTTAATCTTCAAAAGGCCAAAAATCATCTTCTTAATTAATAAAAATAAAAATATATTTCGTAATTTCAAATATTCAAATTTTATTTTATTTTTTTATATATTTCAAAATTATTTAGAATTCAAAATTTCCCAAACTTCGCTTTTAAGTTCTTCAAGTCAAATTTCTATTTTCAAAAATTATATTTTCAACATGATTTTAAAATTCTAAAAAGCACGGTTTACTCTATAATTTCAATAAATGGAATCATGTGGAAATCGACCTAAATAGATGGGCTGGGCCTTGTGGGGCTCAACATCTCATGTTTGCTTTTAGCATATAATTAATCACTCGATTCCATAACGTGATTTCTAATTCTATATTTGTTATTGTATTAATATTGACTTCTTATTATAGCATTATCGCCCAAGGTAGACATTTTTTCCCCATTTGACTATGAAGGTTATTTACAATGTTTAAAATCGGACTGACTGAACCGCTGCGTTATTGTGTTCACTTGCTCACTGGTTTAATCGTGTCTAAACTCGCGGCTGAACCTAAGTGACGTAATAAATATATTATTTATATTTTAAAATATATAATTAATAATATTTAAGATATTATTTATTATTTTTTATATAAATAAAGTATTTTAAAAATATGTATAATGTTTAAATATGAAAACATATTAAAATGTGTGAATAAATTATTTATATAAATATATAATTGTTAATATCTAAATTAATCACTCATGATGAAGAAAGTGGTAGAGTGGTTCCAACTTTTCCTTTCCATGTTCGAATCCATAAAACTCGTCAGATGAATTGATTTTTTTAGGTTACAAGTTCTAACCTTACAAGCTTTCTAATTTAGCAAAACGACATCGTTCGATAAAAAACATTAAAACGACATCGTTTTTTAACTTGAAAAAAAAATATTTATAACTGGTCGGGTCTCGACCGGGCCGGGTTCGATCAAAACAATTTTGCGATCGAACCGACCGATTTATACCGGTCGACGGTCCGACCGGGTCAAACCGTCGGTCCGGCTAAACATTAGTTATTTATTTATTTTATTATAAGTTTGATGTAATCATGTAATTATTATTGTTGTTTATTTCTATCACTCATTGCTTGATTAAATAATTTTACTTATAATTTTCTTAATTTAATTACAGGCTTAATTTGTAGGTAATAGAGGTGCTAGAGCTCCACCGCATTCCCAATAGGTAACCTAACCCCCGAACTTAAACTCGGTTTTCACAAACTTGTTTTTCCTATTATGAGCCATATTTATGGTTTTATTTCTTATTTTGTCTTCTCTTAAAAAAATAAAATAAGTAGCAACTCCAAATATATATATATATATATATATATATAGAGATAGAGAGATATATATATATATATATATATATATATATATATATATATATATATATATATATATATATATAGTCAAGATTAAAACTATTTAAATTAAGGTCATTTGTTTCCTAGAAAGTTTGGGACCTAAAAGTAGAAAAACAAATGAAAATAAAATGAAAAATGAATCCAATATATTATGTTCATTTTACTTAAAACTAATTTTTGTAAAAAAATTAACTCGTGAACATAAAGATTAAATAATTTAAAATATGTAAATTTAAGTAATTTTATTTATATTTGATTTTCTGAATTTTTTTATAACAAAAATCAAATACAAGAAAATCATTTTTCTTATTATTATTTTTGATTTTTAAGAATTTTCCTAAACCAAAACCCTTGGGGTTAGAGAAATTTGAAAGAAAATGAAAGGAAAATAAAAATAGAGAGAAAAATAAAAGGGAAGAAAAAAAAGAAAGAAACTAAAAATAAAGTTAAACCCAATCTATTGTTTTTATTTGTTAATTCAAACTAGTTTATTTATTTTATCTCATCAATATCTAGAATAGATAATTTGGGAATATGAAAAATTTCTAACTAATTTTAATTTTTATTTCATTTTAAACATTTTTTTATTAGGACAATTAAATATAAGAAAATACCCTTTTAATATTTTGTTTCAGTACTTGCAGTAACTAAAACAGGTCCCCAAAGTCTTTTGGAAAAAAATCTATCATGTAATTAGACTTCATTGGTCAACCCAATTTCATTATAGTCAGAACTGGTAACGATTCATACATTGACAACCATGGCGATTAATACATAGGCATTGGCGTTTGACGACTGAACTAAGAAAAAGTACAAATATTTGCTTTTCTTTTACCACTAATAAGTAAGGGTTGAATCAACCGCTTACTCTTACTCAAATAAAAACAAAGTTAATATTCTTGATTTTTTTCTATTCAACCGGAAAACAAATTCCACCTTAATTGGACACACTAAATGATTATGCTTAAAAGATATTAAAAATAAATAAATAAACCTTGTAGCTGTTGGAAGGAGCAGAAGCGTGGATAATAATAGAAAGAAATATTTATTATATACCATCACTCTATTATTTTAAATATTACATAATCTCCTATTTATAACAACTCAAACTAAAATCAAATCAAATCAAATTAAAAACCGTCTACCAAAATAAATTTTCAAAACATGAACACTAAATATTTTCAAATATTAAAATAGAAACTAAATATAAGAATTAAAATAAAACATTCTTCAACATCTTGGAAAAACTAATATAATTTCAAATAGTTTCCGAACAAAGTTTACATTCAAGATGGGTACAACAGGACGTGGGAATGAGTAAAGGTTGAATTTGATGATTCGGTGGTGGCATTAGAGGTTCAAACACGTCTCGATTCTCTAAGCGCTGCCGCTGCCTTAGGATGTTTGCAGAGCGAGAGGAGCATCATTATACACTGGCACAGGCATCTTTATAGGAAGAGGAGGCAATAAAGCTTGTGAATTAAGGTCATTAATTGCTTCCCTCACTGAAGGACGAGCATTGCTATCAGGGTGAGCACACCATAGACCAACAATCATTAGTTATCCGGCTTTCTGGGCTCCCTTCCTATATGGCAGTCTCAATATCATGGAAAATTTCCACTTGTCTCACTTATTTAAGTGGTAGGGGTCAGATTAGTATACGCAGAAATGCGGCCTATTTTAAAGTGGTAGAAATATGCTGTTAAAGAGAGAGGAGAAAAAAGCCTATGTGATTTTCGCACATCCACCAGGCATCGTTTTTCAGATTACAACTGCAGATTCGTTCACCGTTGGATCGGGCTGACTTTGGACAAAGAGTTCTAAAACGTGATACTTCATTCTGTACGGCTGGATCAAGCCGATACGATATCTGAGCATGGAGATAAGTGCTTCGCAGTTTATATTCCTCGCTGGGGGGTCTTTCTTTTTCTTATTTGCACTAAACATTGGTGCTTGATTCTAGATTGTTGGCTATAGCACGCTCGGAGTGGATTGGTTAACTTAGAATTCTATTGATCATAGTGAGCTATTTCTTTATCCGACGACCGTGGTTTTTACCTCTACTTTAAGGGGGTTTTCCACGTTAAAACAAATTGCCTTTGTGTGCTGGCACTTATTTTGCGCCATATTTTTATCGGTTCATCAGCAAGTTCTTAAAAGTAAAGGGAAATTAATCGCGCTACCTTTTGCTCGTTATTCAAGCCATATCACATGGCTTGGCTTCCCTATCGTGAGTGGTATCGGCCAAGTTGTTAAGTGGTCATTTCACTTGCTTGAAAGATGGGAGGCATATGAAAAATGGTATTTTGAATGGAGCAAAACTATCACTATTGGAAGGTAAGATGAAGGACTTGCTATTTGTGAAGAATATGCATATTCCTGTCTTTGGCGCACAAAAGCCGGAGTCCAAGGTTCGATGAATAAGGTTTCAGTACGAGCGATGCGCTTTATCGACACTTTGTAGATTTAACCCATTTTTATAATCTTATTAAGCCATGATACACATGCAAGAACTATGTATAAACACTTGAGTCCTTGTATGCTTTCTAAATCGTGAGCAACAAATTATACTTGTTGGAAGAATTTTGTTGAATTGAAGTACAAGGATGTAACTCCATTTACTCGAGCACTCGAGTGAATTTCAAGGGGCGCTGCGATCACTGTCACCGTTGTGCATCAAGCTCATGATGATGTGTCAAATTCATTTCTATTAATAACCTACCTGATTCTGGAGACATTTCGAGTTTCCATGATTAAGGTTTCATTCAATGGCATTGTCTTCTGCAAATGGCAAAGACTAATGCTCTTAATGAAGAGATGAGAAGGAAGGCGCAAGGTACTTCTACTCATTCAGAGGTGCTTGTTACTGAAAAGAGGGGGAGAAGCCAAAAGGAGTTGAAAGGTGGTAGAGACAAGAGCAGGAGCAAGTCCAGATCTCGGACAAGAATATCGAAAAAGCCATTATTGTCACAAATATAAGGTAATATCCAAAGGAACCGTTTATGGAAGAAGGAGAGTAAAAAACAAAAGAGGTAAGCAGAAAGAGAAGGATCATGATGATCGGATCGTGTGAATACCGCTACCGCTGATGTCACGCCCGATCCCCGCTCCGACCCGATCAGGAACCGAACCGGCCGGGTGCGAAACTATACCGGGACTCCTTATTTTTATAACTAACAATCATTTACAATTAAAAATGAATCCACTTACCGAGGTATCCATTAAAATTCTATTCACATTTACTAAGTCCCATTTCTTATACAAATACACATATATACATATCTAATACAAACATCGTAGATCACGGAACAAGCAATGTGAGCACCTATCTCCGAGACGGGTCTGCATCAGCCGGTGTGGAAACGTCCCCGTCCCTCTTTATCTCCTCTTCGCACCTACAAAGATTGAACACCCGCATAAGCTTTACGCTATGGGACATATGTACAATAACGACACACACAATCAAGTGTCACCGTCTTTACATTTACTTTACTTCTATGCAACAACAAAGTCTATTCTTATTTGACTTAACTCATCTCATATTATACATGTAGATTTTATTCTTTTCCGATTCCTTATCATTTTCTCGTTTATCATCAGGTCAAGTCTTTTTAAGGTGTTGTAACTTTGCATCTAGCCATACATGTGTATGGCATATCATATCCTATCATATTCAAAACAACGTATTCATATGCAATGGCAAATCGAACCATAATGTCATATTAAATAACTACATGGTCAAATCAAACTAATACCCATACATATTAGACTTACCATTATCACTGGGCCAAGCCATTAATCACCCCGTTAGAATTTACGCTTCATGATCCGATGCCCATAAAAAATATTTTGTTTCGTTATATTTAAT
>JAEQBH010004263.1:0-101281 GCA_016808115.1 Tetrastigma voinierianum | reverse complement strand
ATATTTGAAACTTGTATACATTTTTTTTGTGGTTCTCAATTCCTTCTCTCGAAATATATTTTACAGGAGAGAAAGTGAGGGTTTTTTTCGGGTCGACTTCATCTCTACTCAACTTTTTGA
The DNA here is from genome assembly GCA_016808115.1 of Tetrastigma voinierianum. Lineage (NCBI taxonomy): Eukaryota > Viridiplantae > Streptophyta > Magnoliopsida > Vitales > Vitaceae > Tetrastigma > Tetrastigma voinierianum. The sequence continues at coordinate 101,161 of JAEQBH010004263.1, read as the reverse complement.
TTCCTGCAATCAAGTGGGTCTCTCCGATTCCTAATTCTAATAGTGTTATCATTTCGAACGTTCTCTCTTTTTATCCTTTCACTTTGTTTTAGCTGATAAGTTACATAATCAAATTGTTTTCATTTCTAACCATGGCATCATTATTAAGTATATAAATTTGAGGACCTTACATTCTAATTTGATACAAAATTTAGGGTCTTAATGAAATCCCACCTCACATCATTTTTTCCATGATGGATTAAAATTTCAATGCATTTGTTTTGTTATGGAATTTTATTTTCCGGTCATTTTCTTTTCGCAACAACCAAACAATATGAGATGGAAGATAATATTGTCGATGTAAAGATGTTGTGTGCCAACCGACAAATAATGACATCGATGTACCTTATATAATGACATCTTTACCTGGTCGGGCTGGGAATGGGATTTGTAGACGACAACGGGAATACCCTACCCACCCGCCCCGAGTTTGGGAAACCTTCTATTTGCCTTGTCCCAAACCCGCCTGGTTGCCATTCCTACTCTTAATGGTTTTGCAAGCAACATAGTCTATTGGAGTCAATTGAAACCATAATATAATTGTAAAATTTCATAACTTTAGTTAGAAGCCTCAAAATGGTTGAATCTTCATCTTAGTTAGAGCTTGAGAAGATTAGATGTAGGTCGATTTGCATTAGGTCACTATAAAATCTTTTGCTTACAATTTTTCTATCATTTCGCTCTTTTATATTTTATTGTTGTTTATTGATTCTGCATATTAACATCCCCACAACTAAGAAGCAACACATAACTAAGTAGCAAATAATAATAATATAAAATTTTAAAAGCCATTCTCATGTAAAAAGTATCATTATACAACACTTTAATGGAAAATTGCACATAAAGTAGTAGGAAAAGTAGTCTCAAATTCTACATGAACATATAAATAAAGCATGCTTATTAACTTAAAATGACTTTTGATATAATAAAGCTTGAACATCTGATGAAGAAGATGAATATATCCAAGCAAGATTCGTTTGATGGTTGCATCCCAAGGCCCAACAATTCGTTGATGTCACATTCAACTCCTCCTCATAATTCTCTTGAACACATAAATCTCCTTGACACTTTCTAATTCTTTCTAACTCCGTGGCAACTTCTATCATTGTTGGTCTGTTCTTCCCATTCAAGTTTATGCATCGTCTTGCCAAATGAGCCAATACATTGATCTCTTCTTGTCTGCCCTCTTTTAAGACTCGAGTATCAAGAAGATCTGATAAACGATTTTCTTTCATGGACGATATGAAATATGTGGCTAAACTTTTCCCTTCTACAGATATTGGCTTTTTCCCAGTTAAAAGCTCAATAAGAATCCATATTCAAAATCAAACATCACTTTTTCAAGAAATTGGCTTGATTGAAAGTACTGGGTCCAAATATCCAAAAGTACTCGTACTTGGGTGGTCAAATGTGTTTGGTCGATGGTAATAGATTTTGAAGTTCCACCCGCCACTTTTGCTCGATATTTATCATCTAAAAGTATATTAGTCGATTTGATATCCTCGATGATAAATTGGTGTAGAAGCTGAATAAGAAGAAATCACTTCAAGAACTTCTAAGAAATGATTCGCAAACGCATTTCCATGTGTAACTGAATTTTCATTTTGGTCATGAATATGTTTTGAAAGGGTTCCATTAGGAATGAACTCATACACCAACAAAGGTACTTCTGACTCTAAACAACATCCTAATAGCTTAACCACATTTCTATGATTGATTTAGATAGAATGACAATTCATTGATGAATTGTCTAAGCTTGTCTTCACCCATAATCTTCAACTTTTAACTCCATGATAAATTTTTCCATCCATCAACATTCCTTTTATAAACAATACCTTGGCCTCCTTGACCAATAACTCGATTTTCATTATAACGATCGTATTTTCTAACTCTTTGAAGTAAACAATGTGGTTTTATCACATTTCCTTCCACTTGAAGATAATTGTTGTTCCAAGAGTAAACCACCATTTTTTTTAAAGCATTTCTCCTTGTACTTAATTTTGTTTCTCCTTTTTATTACTCTTACACCATGCAAAGATCACCAAAAGCAATGTCCCAAGTCCTATTGCTATGCCTACACAAATCACAACAAAGAAAAAAGGTTATTACTTTGTCTAGTAATTAAAAGAAACTACTAATTAACTCATTGCACGTTACTAAATAGAGTATATATATCACTCCTCTTCAACATCTATAACAAAGGAAGTATGATCTTTTCAGAAGTATATTAAAATTTATGTGATAAAATGCTTCTTCCTTATAATTTAATAATCTACATTTTAAAGGAATACTTTAAGTTCAATTAAATTTTGTAAAGTTGTTTTTTCTCTTCATCGCTTCCTTTCTTCTATGTGTTTCGGTTAATACATAGTCCATAATTACAAAAACATGTGATCCTAGGAGTACTGGTATGTCACTTGTGCCTTCTGTAAAGGAACATTCATTGTGATACTGCAACTATCATTTTTGTTTCTATGTTCTTATGGGAATGCTACCATATTATAATACTATGTTGGTTTTGTTTCAAACTTGGTTATTATATTCTTACACTAATTCCCTAATCAAGCTTCCTTCCTAGCAGAGGAAAATGGAACCAAGTTTTGAGGTACTAATCTATGCAAAATTATGGTGACGTTTTGGTGCAATTGGAAAACTAAATGACTCAAAATACTATCACATGATTCCAAGCTTAATTTACAATTGAAGAGATTGCCCTAGGAAAATGCTACTTCGAATATCAAACAGTATACATGAAAACTGAAAATTAATATTTATCTTCATTTTTATTTCTCTTTGAACATAATAACTTTTACGATTTTAATTTAGAATAAATATTAAGTTGAAATAATTATGTATTTTCATTCAATATTAAGTAACAATATGAATATCTTTTTTCAAAAAAAAAGGTAACAATATGAATAACAATATAAAAATAAACTAGCAACAATATCCTTAATTACAAACAACTTAAAATAGTTTTTTGGGTTTTATTTCTTATTATTTGACCATGATTGAAAACAATATTTTATTTTAAACTGTTGCGATAAAATATTGTCGGAGTTGGACCATATATTGGATTGTTGTTGTTTTCTAGCAAACGCTTAGAAACAAAGTAAACTAACAAATTGTTTTTTAAAAAATAAGAAGAAATTATTCTATTGATTTTGTAAAGAAACACTAAAAAAATCAATATTTTCATATAAGCTGAGCACCGGCTGCATTCTATGTTGTTACCTGAAACTACAAAATTCATGTACAGAGCTAAAAAGCTATCTCTCGTTCCTAGAAATTCAGAGGGAAAGAAGATTTTAAATTTTTTCTTCAATTTAGGTTTATTGTGAAAATATATTGAGACAGAAAATTTGACTGTATATAACTGCAATTTTTCACTGAAATTCTGTAATTTTTATTAAAAGAAGAAAAAAATGTCTTTTTAACTGTTTTTTTAAATATCTCCTTTTTACTGTTTTTTCCTCTCTATCATTTCATTGGTAAGTCTTTTTCTCACTGTTTAAAATATTATTAATATGGTTTAGGAAAATAATAATTTTACCAGTGTTTGAGGAGTGTCTTTGAAAATAATGACGAAATATTATTTTTATAAAATGTTTTATAATCTCCTCTGAGACAAGAACAAAAGTTGAGAAACTTAGAACCTAGTTAAAAACTATTTATCAAAAAATTTATAAAGAATTTTTTATCTAGACTATTTTTTATTCAGTGATTTCCTGTTTCTATATAATTATTTTAAATATCATTTTTTTAAAAGATTATTTTTAATAACTTAAATTAAATAAACATAATTGAAAAATTATTAAAGATTATGGTGACAAAATATTTTATTTTATTTTATATGTGTGATTCCAAGAAGTAACTTTCAAAATTGGAAAGAAAATAGCTCTAAGTATATCTCTAAATTAAAAAAGAAAAGAAAATAGCATGCTATTTTTGTGTCTTTAAATTACTTCTACCAATTAATACTTGTTTTTTTTTTAAATTTTCACAAAGATATCCATAATATTTGAAATATATATATTTTCTCTTTCAAACTTGAAGACCCACGATTCGGTTAATTTTAATATAATTCTCTTTTGGTTACCTTTCCTCTTTTTTCTTTTTCCAATTTTTGAAAACAAAAAACAAAGATAGCTTCTATGTAACATGCATGCCTGAAATTTCGTCATTCATAAAAATTATTCATTTTTGTTAAAAAAAAAATTTTGATTAATATTTTTTCAATTAAAAATATATTTTAAAAATCATTATCTTTTAAGATAAATCTTTAAAAAACCATTATATTTATGTTCAAATTGTTATAAACGAAAAAATTGTTATTAATTTTATTTTTCTGATTTGTACTAGAGGGAAGATAGAGAAAGAAAGAAGATAGCAACATACCTGGCAACACTGGTATTCCGCGGTGACTTGGATGACTTGGATCAATGATTATCCCATTGCAATCATACGTTCCGTCCCCATTACGAATGCATACGTCCGTCTCGTTGATATATGTCGGAACTTCATGTTCAAGTAGAGAAATGATTCAAGAATCTTAGCTCTTAATTCAGCGAAATGATTCAAAGTTAATAATAATAAAAAGTAAAAATTAAATAAAATTAAAAGAATCCGTAAAATAAGACAGAAAAAAACAAAAGAAAATTGTGTTCAGGAGACTTTAAGAATTTTGCTTTTTTTTAAAGTAAAACATAAATTTTTTTAACGTTATCATTAGTATGTTTTTTGCTTACAATTGCTCATTTTGGTACAAAAATGTTATTTTTTACTTTATATTTAAGTGTGTCTATTAAAAGCAATGTTACTTTAAAAAAAAACAAGAAGGGTATTAATTTTTACAAACTGAGGTAAAAAAATTAGGGCCACAACAGTCTGTTTGATTACAATTTTTTAAAACTGTTTTTAATTCTCAAAAATAAGAACAACAAAGAAAACACATTTGATTCTCATTTTTTTGTCTTAAAAAATCGCAAAGAACACTAAAATCAGAGAACACTATTTGATTCAAAAACATGAATCAAATTTACCGTTTTTGAAAACTGTTTTTATTCTGAAAAAACAAGGGGAACAAGAATTTTTTTTTTTTTTTTTGTTATGAAAAACAATGAATTCAAAAAACAATAACAGTTTTTAGAGAATACCAAAAATAGTATTTTGTATGTTTTAAAAAATTGTAATTAAAAATAATTTTCAAAAACAAGAAGGAGACCCTCATGATTTTCGAACGGGGTTTTGGAAAAAAGTACTCTTATAATCAAATAACTTACAATTCTCTTGACATCCTAGGGGAAGATAAGGATTGCCTTCATAACCCAGTTGACAACGGCAGGTGAGAGTTGATGCCCCAGTGTCAGGTGAACAACGAGTATAAATTGCCACAGACAGCCGTGGGATGTGGGTTGGATGTTTGAGGTGGAGGCATTCGAAGTTGAGTTGTATATCCGCCAGTCAAGCACTGCTTGAACAAATTCCATATCTTTCACCTTGTGTGGATCTTTACATTTTTGCTAAACCATAAATTGGTCCACCATGAAGGCGTATTTGCATTTACCATGATGACTGTGTAGAAGCAGTACCTGAACAGAATAGCTTCCAAAATTGTATTGAAGGACCGGAGGCCAGAAGGGACTTGGGTTTGACAACATTCCAAGCCATAGCAAGTGCCGTCTGTTGCCGCAGTCTTGCCTTTTTTGCAGAAGGACATGCATCCCCCGATTATGGAATAATTCTGGCTGATGTAGGCCAGGGAGCTACAACCCACAGCAGTGAATCTAGTAGAGATGTCGGAGAATGAATAGGGGCCTCCGCCTCACTCCCACGGCCGTGTTTCATTTGATGGTTTGCCGACAACTGATAATCAGTACTCGGGTTGCTGGACCCTGATGGTGCTATCATCTACTGAAACATTCAGCACCTCCATATTCATTCTTTTCAGGAAAGGCTTAAAAGGAGGATGGGTGGATTTGTTACAACTTACTTCAAACCATTCGTCGAAGTAGCAACTATTCGATCCAATTCCGAAGGGGTATGGAATACTGACGTCTCCACACTTTTCTTCACAACCAGGCATCGCTAGAGTTGCTGCTGCTGCTGCTGCTGCTAATACCTTGCTTAGCCACAGTAACAAGGAGATCTGAAGCACCCATTGAACACTACTCATCATTCTCAACTATGCTCTCTTTGGTTGGTTCTCCAATTGAGATTCCTATTTATGCAGGGAATTAGTAACAAAGCATGTTGAAAAAGTAAGCCTATTTTTTATTTTCTCTCAAATTTTTCTTTACTTTCACTCCTCTCCATTTTCTTTACTTACTACTTTTTGGTTCTAAGTCCCGATTCCAAACCAAGCCCAAGTGTCTCATACTAGTCAACTGAGGAAGCAATGCTTTAAAATCGATCGTCATTGAACCGAAATGCTACTCTGCTCATGCATTATTTCACTGATTTAATTCAAGCACAACTCGCTGCAGACCGTGACATCATAAATATATAATTTATATTTTAAAAAAATTAAAATTAAAATTTACAATTGAAAAATATATAATTTAATACTTATAATATTATTTATTCATAATTTAATTTCTATGAAACATATTAACATAATATGTATAATATTAAACATAATACTTTTAGGGGAAAATAGTATAAAAACTCGAAATTTGAAGATTTATGATATTAAGTCCGGATTAGGTACAAAGATAAAAACTCAATCTCGATTTTTATCGCAAATGGCCCCAAACAACCCGAATCGGCCTCCAGTTTACAACAAAAAATAGAAGTGCATGGTTTTATGTTATTTTCTTAGTTCAGGCTTAATTTGTAAAATCCTTCAAATTTCAAGATTTATTATGATATTTTCCCATTTATTAAATTGAAAAGATAGAATAAGTATTTTTTAAAATAATAAAATTTGTTTTTGTTATAGAATTACACAAGTTGTGGGTTAGCCTAGTGGATTCAGCAGGTTACCATCAATGGATCATGGGTTTGATCCCCTGCTGCTACCATAAAAGCTCTTTTTTTTTTTTCTATTGAAACATCCTATCTTGTCCCACATCGGACAAGAATAAAGTTGTACAAGCCTTTATAGGACTTGCTCACTTTTCTATTTGTCATGAGTTGGACCACGCGTGGGGTCAAGATGCATTAAATGCTTGACAGTTTGCTGTTCCCTTCCTTTAATACAGTAGATTTTTGAATCGTTCGGTTCAACCAAAACCACCCGGTTCTGGCGGTCTGGGCTGGTTCAATCGCCGCTTACTCGTTCACAAAGGTTCAATAACCATTCGGTTTTGAAGCTTCAACTGATCGAACATGGCCGGTCAACGGTTCATCTCCACAACTCGCCGGGTCCGGTCCTATTTTTTAAACATCACATAGTTTCAAGAGACCCTTTTATAATATAACATTTTTTTTAATACACTTTAGTTTCAATGTAGTAAATTATTCTAATTCAAATTTGGCCCTGCTTTTAAACATTGTGAGGAAGTCTAAGGGACCCTTTTTTTTTTTATAACATAACATTTTTTTTTAATACACTTGGGCTTTCAATGTAGAAGAAATTATTCCTTACAGATCGAACGCCTTCACCGCGTTTCCTTTTAAAATGTTTGAAATAGGATTCAGGCATGATGAGTTGATATAAAACATTTTTATATCTTTAAAATTACTTAAAAGAACATTTAATATTTAATTATAAAATACAATATCATAATAAAGAAAATTTTTATTACAAAAATATATAAATACATATAAAAATTTATATTAATAAAACTCTAAAATAATTATTTTTATGATTATAAAATTTTTAAAATATTTACATAAATTTGAATTAATGAATAAACATATTTAAATATTTGTATTAATAAAACCTAAAATAATTATTTTTAGTTTTTTGTTATTATAAAAATATTTACAAAAAGATTTAAACTAATGAATAAACATACATAAAATTTGTATTAATAAAACCCTAAATAATTATTATGATTATAAAGAATACCAAGCCAACGGAACACACAAAAAGCAAAAAAAAAAAAAAAAAAAAAAAAAAGAGGAACCTACCTTGGAGTTGAGAAAAAACAAAAAAAAATTGATGTGGTTGAGTGGATATTCTTTTTGACAATTAAGTATTTTGTTATAATATAATAAATCATTCCACTACGACTTTCCTGGACGTCTGCCTTTAAAATTCGAATGCTTTATCAATTAAGCTTGGGGAGATGGTGATTCTTGATTCAAAAAAAGAGAGTGAAAAGAAAAAAAGTATAGGAAAAGAAAATAATACAATGGAAAAATAATTAGATATTAAGAAAATATAATTAAAATTTTAGAAGGAATGTAATAAGTATTATAGGAATATTAAAAAAGTTTTGACAGTTTTTTTAAAAAAAAAAACATATTCAAAGTGCTTCTCAAAAAAAACACTTTAAGTTCTTTTGATGTTTCAATAACATTTTCAAAATTCTATCAAACTCGTTTTTTCTCCAAAAAAAAAAAAACTGTTAAAGAGTTTTTTTACGCCTAGAAACACTTTTAAAAAACACTGTGAGCTAAGCTTAGTTATTTCCTACATGTTTTCTTTCCCGCCATAATCGAATCATGGAGCACACAACTGGGACCACCGCAAGACCAATAATAAATTAGATAGATACATGTCTTTGCAAGGAAGTCGGTAAGATATTTCCTAAGATAATTATGATGATTTTGATGGACAATTAATCTTTTGATTGACCGACTATTTGGTAGGGGTCTTCGCAAAGTAATTGGAAATAATCGGCCGTTAACTATAAGAGTCAATAATATATGATAATTCACATTTTCTAAAAATCCAAATTTAATTTTTTTAAATCGAAATTAAAACTTAATTTTAATCGAATAATTAATTTGATTTTGTGAATTTAAAAATAAATTTTAATTATGATTTAAAAGAATTGAATTTGGTTTTTTGGAAAATTTGGTAGGGGTCTTTGCAAAGTAATTGGAAAGAATTGACTGCTAACTATAAGAGTCAGTAATATATGATAATTCACATTTTCTAAAAATCCAAATTTAATTCTTTTAAATCGAAATTAAAAATTAATTTTAATCAAATAATTAATTTGATTTTGTGAATTTAAAAATAAATTTTAATTGTGATTTAAAAGAATTGAATTTGGTTTTTTGGAAAATTTGGTAAGGGTCTTCGCACAGTAATTGAAAAGAATCAACCGCTAATTATAAGAGTTAGTAATATATGATAATTGACATTTTCTAAAATTTGCTCTAATTCTTTTTTAAATCGAAATTAAACTTAATTTTTATCAAATAATTAATTTGATTTTAGAATTTAAAAAATAAATTTTAATTGTGATTTAAAAGAATTGAATTTGGTTTTTTTTTTTTGGAAAATTTGAGTTATTAACTTTAAAATGAATAGTTTACTACCTTATAAAACTTTAAAATGACAATCCTGAATCAAGAATTTTGGAAAAAAAGAATTTCAATTTTGAATATTAAAAAGGAAGATTCTTTAGTTTTTTACTACAAATTTTAGAAATGTGTTTAAATTATGGATTTTAAGATTACTAATTTAAGTAATTAAAATTTATTTTTAATTCATAAAATCAAATTTGTCTTTCTCAAAAAACTAATAATTCTATGTGTAATTTTGCTAAACTTAAAATTTATTTTTTTATTTAATTAAATAATTAATTATTTAATTTAGAATGTAAAATCAGATTTTATACAATTTTAATTCAATAATTTTTTTTAAAAAAAATTGACAATTATTATTTTTAATTTTAAAATTAAAATTCATATTTTCTAATACCTGAAAATTCAAAATTATTTTTTATTCATTATGAGAATTTATTTTCTCAATTATCATGGTTCAGATTGTGGAGCAGGATATCGTGGCTAGAAGTGCTATTAAAATAAAAGTATGTATATTTAAAAGAAAAGTTTTTTAGTTCGGGATATAAATGGTAAAATGGCGAAAGTTCATGATTTAAATTGTTATTTCTACATAAATTGATATTAAAAATGCTCTAAATATTTTTTAATAGAGAAAAACAGATAAAATAAATTTGAATGAACATGTTTGGTATCTCATACTAGCTTTCTCTACCTGAAGCAATCTAGCTTGGTTATTACTATATGTTTTCTTGGTCCCCATAATGGAATTATGGGCACTCCAGCTGTGGACCACCGCAAGACAAATAGTAGCACTGTGATAGATACACGCCCTTGCGAGGAAGTCGTTAAGATAATTACTACGATTTTGATGTACACTTAATCTTTGATCGATCACTATTTCCGAGAGGAGTCTCTCGCAGCACGGAAGTTAATCGATCGATAACTATAGGAGTTAGTACCCTCAAAAAAAAAAAAAAAAAAAATTCTATAGGAGTCAATAATATATGATAGCATTGATACTCGGTATGTAATCCAATAATTGAAGGCTAATTTGTTTTATATATGGACTTTACTCAACCTATATTACTTAAAATCTCGAATTATCAAATATATTAAAAGAGAACATGGCCCACAACGAAGAAGCCAATTCAAATTTTGGTTTGGAAGTCTTCTAGACCAAAGAAGACACGTTACTTTCTTTGTAGCTTCATGTTATGCTCGTCTAAGTTATTTTTTTCGTCCCAAATTAAAATTTGGTTTGTCCAGTAATGGGTTGGGTCTAAATCCAAGCTCATCAATATAAGTCCAGATAAAAGGGACCTCGATCCATTTGAACAAGTCCATAGAAAAGTCTAGGGTATTTTTTGAAAATTTTAAAATTTTTTGAAGTCAAACGAATTTGATGTAGCTCGGCTACGAAAAATAATAAAATTAAAAAGAAAGCGAACAAATAAATAGAACGAAGTTCTCAAGTTGTTCAATAATATATCAAGTCTACCCAAAAACAATAACATAAGGTGCTATTTATAGGCATCAATAGAAAATCCTAACCGATAAATCCAAAAATCATAACAGATAAATCCAAAAAGTACAATTAAATAAATAACTAAAATAATAAAAATCATCATTGAACTTAGGCTTCCTATTTTGTCTAGGCCTAAATTTGGGCTTCCTATTTTGTCTAGGCCTAAATTTGGGCCTACTCCATGCTCAATCATTCCTTCCAGGTTGAAAAAAAACTTAACTCCAAAGAGTGAGAGGAAAGGTAGCAATCCAACAACGAAGGATCCAAATGACGAAGATCATCATCCTATATCTAAACAGCATCAGAATTAGGACGATCATGTCATTTGAGAAGGAATCGATGAAACCCACCATATATAGAAGTCAGGAACTCATCATTAAGGATAATATCCAATCATTCCTTAGAATAGTGTAACGGCGACACTATGCACTCATAGCCTTCCACTGCGTATTGTGCCAGCTAAAAGTGCCTCTAGCGTAGCAAATCCTCTACATTGAAAAACAGGGCTAATATCCATGTCATTAGGGCAACACCAAGAAGATATGCATTAGGATCCCATTTTACTTAATGATAAGGGCCCATGGCTCTGCATAAAGTTTTTGAAAACGTTTTTTGGAATTCTTTCAGTGACGAATGCGAACCATGACATAGTCACCGACATTAAATTCTTAGAGATCTACGATGCACATCGCCGCTTATACTCTTTTCATTTTAGAGAAATTTTTCTTCAATCTCAGCATGTAAGTCATGGATGTGTTTTGCAAAGTTTTCTGCAGGTTCAAACACACGAATATGAGGTGGTAAAGGAACAAGATCAATGGGTGTGCAGGGTGAGTAGCCATTAACAATTTGAAAATGACTTTTACAAATTGAACGGTTAACATAATTGTTATAAGCAAACTCAGCTGTTGATAAAATTAAATCCCAAACACCTTGTTTTACCTCAACCAAACACCTAAGCATATCACCCAAACTACGATTAACAACCTTAGTTTGCCCATCAATTTGAGGATGAAAAGCAGATGAAAATTTTAGAGTTGTGCCAAACAATTTCCAAAGGGTTTTCCAAAAATAGCTAACAAATTTCTCATCCCTATCAGATACAATGGTGGAAGGCAAATCGTGCAATTTAACTTCTCTAAAAAATAATTTAGCAACATGTGAAGCATCATTGGTTTTGTTACATGGAATAAAATGTGCCATCTTAGAAAACCTGTCAACAATAACCAAAATTGAATCATGTCCTCTACCAGTCCTAGGCAATCCAAGAACAAAGTCCATACTAACATCTTTCCAAGGTTCATGAGGGACAGAAAGGAGTATATAAGCCGTTGTTTTGTTTTTTAAATTTTTAATTAATCGATATGCTTCTACATTATGCAATTATCCTAGCAGCATCCCTTTTTAGAGAAGGCAATAAAACCTATCTTCAACTAATGCAATAGTTTTATCCCTCCCAAAATGTCTAGCTAAACCACCTGCATGCATCTCCCAAATTAATAAATCCCTAAATGATGTCCGAGGTATGCACAATTTATTACTTTAAAACAAATAACCATTTTCAACAAGGAAGCCTAAATACTCCTGACGTTTACCATTACTAACCTCATTATAAATAATACCAAAGTCAGGACATGCGGAATACTCATTTTTCAATCTATCAAACCCAATGACATGAGCACTCATACAATGAAGTGTAACAGTTAATCGACTAAGTGCGTCAACGACTTTATTTTCAATACTAGCACGATGATTAATCACAAAAGAATATTCATTAAAAAATTCAACCCACTTAGCATGTCGAGCATGCAATTTATTTTGTGAGTTTAAATATCTTAAAGCTTGGTGGTTAGAAAACAACACAAATTCAGTAGGCAATAAATAAAACCTCTAAAAACAAAGACTCTACACTATAGCATAAAACTCTTTATCATATGTAGAATATCGTCTTTTAGCCTCATTGAGTTTTTCACTAAAGAAAACTATAGGGTGACCTTCTTGACTCAAGACACCACCAATACCTACACCTGATGCATCACAAGCAACCTCAAAAAACTTTAGTAAAATCAGATATCTCAAAATCCAGGCCTCTCATCATTCTCGACCTTAATTTCTCCTCGAATGCCTAGCTAGCAGCATTAGACCATTGAAACTCCTTATTTTTTAACATTCTGTGATAGGAGCCATAATAGTGCTAAATCCCCTTATAAATCTCCTATAGAAAGAAGCTAAACCATGAAAACTACGAGTCTCGGTGATAGATTGTGGTTTAGGTCACTCCCTAACAATTCTAACCTTTTTGGGATTAGTTGAAATACCATGTTCAGACATAATAAATCCTAAGAAAAGCACATGTGGTTGCATAAAAGTACACTTCTTAAGGTTAACATAAAGCTTAGCCTCTCGAAGAGTGAGACAAACCTATTTTAGGTGTGCTAAATGCTCTTCTTTGGATTGACTATAGATCAATATGTCATCAAAGTAGACCACCAGAAATTTACAAATGAGAGGTTGCAGGACATGGGTCATAACTCTAAGAAAGTACTAGAGCATTGACACTAAAGGCATGACTAACCACTCAAACAAACCATCTTGTATTTTAAATGCAATTTTCCACTCATCTCCTGGCCTAACACGAATTTGATGATAACAACTACGCAAATCTATATTAGAGAACCAACTATAACCAGTTAATAGATCCAACATATCCTTAAGGCAAGGGATGGGAAATCTATATTTGATTGTGATCTTATTGATGACTCTACTATCCACACACATTCTCCAAGATCCATATTTCTTAGGTGTCAACAAAGCTGGCACTGCACAAGGACTAAGGTTATGCCTAACAAATCCCCTTTCTAAAAGTCCTTTTACTTGTGTAAGACCTGAGAAATTCCAATTTCTGGAAAAAGGGCAAAATCGTAATTTCGATTACAAAATTGTAATTTCGGTTAAAAATCCGGTGAATTTATTCTAGGATCTTGATGATGAATGGATTGCCCCGTTGGAATCGTCAAATCTAGTTACCACGTAAAATTGTGAGAATTCCGAGACAATGAGTTGGCACGCTTGAGGCATCATGTCGTGTCAGAACGATTTTCACACGAAGTCATATATAAATATGTACTCATGTGCCATAAGGGTATGAGTAGAGAAAATGATGAAATGGACAACTCTGAGATAGTGTCGAATGTCAAAACTGGGAAATAAAATGACGTAGTGGTCATTTTTGGAAAAGATTTAAGTCACTAAAAGACGAAATTGTAAATAGTGACCTTCTTCATTAAGTAAAAAGAGCCAAAAACGTGATTTGCAAACCAATGAGATCCAGTAGCTTTTTTTTGAGAGATTTTCCTTAGAGAGAGAAACTTCTCTCTAAACATACACGATCCGACCGGCTTCAGCCTTCTGATTGAATAGAGTAAATGTTTACAAGATAGCTTCGCAGGTACCGGATTTAGAAGCTTCCTTCAAACTCCTTGAGGCAGTGGTTTCTCCTACTGAAGTTTTACTCCCATATTCAAGCTTTACTAATGTTTAAGTTGAATGAGGCCGTGAGGTTGTTGATCAAGCCCCAAACCTGGACCCACCTGATACAAATTTTTGAAAGAAAATATGTACCGTGGCCGCTCCATGGCTGACGGGGCTATTAATTGATGCATTTTGTGATAAATTATGTGTTGGTTGGATTGAGGCCAAATGGTCATGGAAACCCTGCTCACTCAAGCGAACCGATGAACGGATGCAGAGTCAACCGTGAAAACCTGTGCTTTACTTTTCATAGGGAGATTATGACACAAAAAATATATTTTTGTGTGAATATGTGTTTGGTCGAAAGGATTTAAATTAAACGCCAGGTTTGATCTAGCCCAAGTGAGCTAATTTTGATGCGATGAACTGTATAATTACATAACATGATTGTAAGGATTCAATTATGCGAGTATATTCATGTTTATATATTTGCATGTGATTGGGATCAGATTGAACTAGCATACATGCATTCCATATGCACCTAACACCCTGTGGATTATGAGTGAGTGCATGAGATGAGTCTAGAGAAAGGTTCTGGAGGGTTGTCTAAAAACATTAATTATCTGAGAGAAATTAACTTAAAATATCAATCGTCTGGAGTGGCCCAATTCGATATTCATCGGAGGGTAGTCCACAAACAAATAATATATCAATCGGGCTTCTGAGCGGCCCAATTGATATGACACACTGGAGGTCCACAAACAAACAAATAAATATAAGAATTCCCTACATACGAAGCTTAGGCGAGTGTGAGAGAGCCTGAGGACTGATCCGAGTTGGTCATGTGACATTCAAGCAGATCATGCATTTGCTCGAATGTGTTTAAATTGAAACATTGTAATCGGCACTTAGGTGGTGAGTATCTCCACTTAGGCTTATCTCCTATCGAAAGACAGCTCACCGCCGTGGGACCCCTTTATTTTTACGTGCATGTGAGCGTGCGTAGGGGACGGCTCGCTCAGAGGCCGTGAGATTAGAAATAAAGTTTCGATTGTGGCTTTGACTTGGACGTATATTTACATGTATTAGAATTTGAGTATTTTAATATATGTTGTATAAGAGTAATTTACTAACTTTAAACTATCGATATAGTCGGGTATATTGTGATGAGTATTGTTTATGGGCCTGTGTAATGCTTTTACTCATGTTGGAAATCATATTGACTGCTGGGATGTGTATATATGTAGGTATCGCATTGGTAGCCCCGCACAAAGGAGACTCCGCCCGATTTTTTGAAGTGGTGTCAAAATCCGACATTCACTTAGGCCCGCTGCTGATTCGTAGTCAACCTGACTCTCGGATCGGTGTCACGCCTTGTATCAAAGCTTAGGTATACGAATACCTAGGGAGCTCGGGTTTGGGTATCTATCACCACTAGGTGGTTTGATGTGGAGTATAGGTACATGGAAACCTAGAGATTGAGGAATTGGGCTTAGGCCATAGTTGAGTGAGAGTATCACCACTAGGTGTGGTTCGATGTTCGGTTTAGGTATGGGATTACCTAGGAAAATCACGGGACAAAACTAGGACACTACGTGCACATGTGTTGATGTGTTTTGTGTGATTTGGTGAATTATTGTGTGTTTGGTGTGCATGACATGTTTCATGTGTTGATATTTTTGTGTGTGCTTAAGTGGTTAGCACATAGGTGTTGGAATATGTTTGGGAGTTTTTACAGTGTGTAAAAACTGGAACAAAGAGAAGAAATGAAAATAAATTTCATAAATTTAATTGGCTTAGAGGTGAAGAAATTTGACTTTAAGGTTTTACAAAGGTAAAATCAAGAAAATTAATAAAATAAATTTACTAAATTTATTTGGGTTGCTGAAAATGAGAAGAAATTTAAAGCAAAAATAAATTTCATAAATTTATTTGGTTAAGACAGGAGAAAATAATTTTGTAGGATTTACAAGGTGTGAAATTGAAGAATGGGGTAAAATAAATTTTTTATAAATCATTTGAGTGTTCAAGAAAAAAAAAATGATTTTTTTATGATTTTTCCAATCGCCGGAAATAAATTAAAAATACAATAATAATAATGAAAAAAATCATGGCAGAACTGGGGCTAACGCTTCAAATGATATTGTGAGGAAATAATTTGTATTGCAAGAGAGTGGGTTGTATTGCAGAGATTTAGGCTTGAATAGCTTGAATTGTATTGCAAGGAAGGCTTAAAGTAAAGGAAATTGTATTGCAATACAGTCATTGTATTGCAGAGAAGAAGGCTTGAGAAGAGGGAATCAGATGCAATACACTATGTTGTGGCTGCGTAGAAGGAAGCTCGAGGGTCGACTTAGTTGCAATACACTCGGGAGGTATTGCACAGGCGGTCGGGTTAGCTAAGAAATCAGACATGCAATACGCTAGTAATGAGGTGTACTGCAACTTAGCTAGGCTAATTTATATCGCAGCAATGCTGGGCTAGGTCAGACAGGACAAAGGCCAAAGGCTGGGCAGCGAAGCTGGCGCAGAATGGCGCGAGGCAAGGGCGCAAAAAGGCCACAGAAGCGGGCGACCGCTGGGCGCAGCATGGCGCGCGATCACATCGCCCAAGATACTCAAGAGTCTGTCGCGACACCACCACCGTCGCGACACTGGCCACGAGCGGCCACGACATGGCCACGGTGCGCGCCCGGGTGTGCCTACCGGGCCGTGCTGTGTTTCAGCACTGACTCGCTTTTGACTGGTTTTCGACCAAAGTTGTTTCGAATCACCGTTGACCCTGCCTCATGAACACTGTTCATCACAAAAATTTTCGAAAAAAAAGAAAATTTTAAATTTAAATAAAATAAAACAAAATCAAATAAAATTTGACAAAATTTTCGAAAAATAAAATTTTCAAAAAATAAGATTTTTTTGAAAATCAAATTTGTTGAAAACAATGTTTTAAATGCAAAAATTTGATTAAGTTTCAGACACCAGAAATGCAAGGACAATGTGTATACACTGATTTATGTGTATGATTAGTGTCTCGGGGCTGTGTTGATGCCTTAGAGATACTGTATTGAGATTTAACCGCCATGTTAACTGTAAATGGCTAGTAGAGGACGAGGACGAGGACGTAGAGGGCGTCCACGGGGAATTGGTCAGGCACCACCAGTGTTTGATAAGCAGACTTTTGTCGAGGTCAGTAGTATTGATAAAAGAACATATCGCACAGTTGGCATAATAGGTAAACAGGAAGATCCTAGTAATCTCCAGAGGTTTAGGGCGCATCATCCTCCGACTTTCACAGGGGGAGGAGATCCGATGGTGACAAACCATTGGCTCATACAGATCGAGAAGGTGTTAGAGGCTATGGAGATTACCTCTGACGCAACCAGGATTAGACTAGCTGCGTTCTAGCTAGAGCGTGAGGCCCAAGTATAGTAGAAATGGGCAAGGACCTCTAAAAAAAAAAAAACCTTAGAGGAGCCGTTATATGTGAGTTCTCCCCTAGGGACTAGGGCGAGACTAGGGATGATATGTCGAGGTTGTGAACTGGAGATCTCAGGATCACCACAAAGGGACCCGAGGATTATGGACATGTCGAGTTCGATGTCATCCTCGGGATGGATCACGGAGCAGCGTACAGATCATATCGATCAGGGCGCAGGGGAGGGTTACCGCCATACAGATCTAAAGATAGCATGGTGATTTCATGGGACAAACATGATATTTCGCCCTGCATGCTATGTGAGTCCGTGTGTTAGGACGCTAGCTGGTCACTAGCGAGCCTTACCTTAGAGGACGAGGTGAGACCAGACTTAGATCTACCTCGAGTGGTATGAGAGTATGTGGATGTTTTTCCAGATGAGTTACCTGGACTACCTCCACAGAGGGTAGTAGACTTTGGCATGAAGCTACACTCCTGGTAATTCTCACCCATTTCTATGACTAAGATAGATTGCACCGGTTGAGTTGTAGAACTCGTAGTCCAAAGCATAGAGCTACTGGACAAGGGGTTCATTAGACCGAGCACTTCACCATGGGCCGCTCCGGTCCTGTTTGAGAAGAAGAAGGACAAGACCCTTCGACTGTGCATTGACTACAGGCAGTTGAACAGGGTTACGATCAAGAATCGGTACCCGTTACCGAGGATCGATGAATTGTTTGATCACTTGAGAGGAGCGCGAGTCTACTTCCAAGATAAGACCTTGCAATCGGGTTACCATCACCGAGGGTTGCGGAGATCTGATATCCCTAAGATGCTATTAGGACGCTGCGAGTGGCACTTTGAGTTTACGGTGATGCCCTTCGATTGATTCACGCGCTCAACGACATTCATGGATCTCATGCATAGGATATTCCAACCCTATCTAGATCAGTTTGTCGTAGTCTTCGTGGATGACATTTTGATCTACTCCCAGTCAGAGTGGGAGCATGAGTATCATTTGAGGATCGTCTTATAGTTGTTAAGAGACTATTAGATGTATGCTAAGTTCAGTAAGTGCGAGTTTTGGCTTACTAAGGTGAGGTTTTGGACACGTATGCCGCATCGAGCTTGTCACGACCCAGAGAAGGTTGAGGCAAACATGAGTGGGTAGAGACCGACCGTCAATCTTCGAGATACGTAGTTTCGGGATTACCGGGTATTACGAGAGACTTGGAGAATGGGCTGAAGTTGTCCATTCAAGCGTGGATCGTGAGGACTTCGCCTACGGGACATGGACTCCATGGCTGGGACAAATCTCGACCATGCAGAGAGAGAGATCGAGGACGCCTGAGCACTCCTGGAGGCGGGTGCTGGTAGCGAGAGGGAGGACTGTGGGCCCTTCTTCTAGTTCCTGGGAAGAGGCGTAAGACTTATGTTTCACACTCAGTTTCGTGGACTAGGCCAGGATTGAGCATGAGAGTGACGGATTGCCCCGCAGACGTGGATCCTGAAGACTTGGGACAATGCAAATCCTGCCAGCCGTAGGACGTGGAGAGAGCATTTGCCTCATTCCTCCACACCCTAGTACGGGTCGAGGAACCAGCTTTGGTTTCAGAAGCATACAAGCACTCCCAAAGAGCATAGATAAGCTCTGAGGGGCCAGAGTGTGGGTCGGTTCAGCAGAACGAAAGCGTGGTGGACCTTAGGTGGCAGACGACAAGGTTGGGATGTCAAGCTGATTACGATGAGTCGACAAACACGTCACGCACTTGAGACCTTAGCCTGGTTGTCATACTCAACACCTGCATTGGATTTGGGCTAGAGGTTACAAGGCCTTTAGAGAAGCCAGCATAGATGTTCTTCCCTAGGGTGTAGGGTGAGTTGACCACAGGCCTGATTATGAGTGAGAGATCTCCCGAGATCTCCGTCATGGTGGACCCAGATGCCGGTGTCACAAGATGGCATTGGGCGTCAGGTGCACCCAACACCTCGTCGAGTCGGGTGTGGGGTGCATCGGTATCGGCCATTCACCACTCTTGGTGAGTGAGGGTTGAGTTTGTCTTTGAGACTACGCCCAATGAAGACTCTTAGTTCGCATTCAGAAATGACGAGTAATTAGGAGTGTGTAAAGTAAAGCAAAAAAGGGGCTCAGAATCCTCAGTGAGAACTCGAGTTAGGTAAGAGACCCGGAAGATATCCCGAATTTCGTGAGAATGTAATAGGCTTGAAGTGTGTCAAGAATTATGTTGCCCAATGAAAACGCACCTAGCCAAGTATCACATGTAATTTAGAGTCGAGGATGAGCCGAGAGTGACTCTGAGATGAAACCCACTCTGACAAGTTATCACGTGACTTAGAGTTGAGGATAGAGTCGGGAGTGACTCGAGATTTGATACCCCTTGAGATTGCATTGGTGCTGCTTGAGTCAAGAAGGGCTCAGATATGGATGTCATTCATGACATGGACTAGGTTGACGGTCCATTGGATAGTCAGTGATTGTGACCTTGGGAAGATCAGCGTTTACACACAAAGTAAGGATTGTGTAGGGCTACACGCTGTGTGGATTATATACAGGTGATAGAGGACACGCTACGAGCATACGTCCTGGGTCATAAGGGTAGAGGATTAATTGCCCTTAGTGGAATTCGCCTACAACAATAGTTATCAGGCGAGTATACGAATGGCACCATTTAAGGCATTGTATGGGAGGCCATGTAGATCACCGTTATGTTGACTACAGGTGGGAGAGCACCATCATCGGTCCCTGACCGATTAGAGACACCTCCGAGAAGGTGAGTTTGATATTTGACAACGCTCTCACGGCCAGCCGGCAAGCAGTAAGAGCTATGCCGATGTACACGCCGAATCTCTAGAGTTCGAGGTCAGGATCATGTTTTCTTGAAGGTGATGCCTAAGAGGAGCGTGGTCAAGTTCGGTAAGCGTGGAAAGCTATCGCCGAGGTTCATTGACCTTCGAGATACTCAGAGGGTAGGCACTGTCAAGGCACTCTGCTGGCGTTAACGCCTGAAGATGTCGTGTGTCCATGAGGTATTTTACGCCTCCATACACCCTAAGCATACTCCGCATTCAGCTCATGGTGGATCGGGGGCAGATTGAGGCTGACACCGATGGGACCTTTGAGGAGGGACCAGCATTGTTGATAATCTGATCGTGTGTTTTGCGACGCAAGACCGTGAGGCCAGCGAGGGTGCTTATGGCGCACTATGGAGGAGGAGTCAACGTGGGAGCGCGAGGACACGATGGCTACCTATCCCTTCTTGTTTAAGGATGAAGGTACATGATTTAGTCGTTTAAGATTTAAATGATCGTTACATGACATGGTAGAGTGCACGTAGAGGCATATGCATATGATTGTGATTGTCTAATTTTGGGACGAAATTCCTTTTAAGGAGGGGAGAATGTAAGACCCGAGAAATTCCAATTTCTGGAAAAATGGCAAAATCGTAATTTCGATTACAAAATTGTAATTTCGGTTAAAAATCTGTAATTTATTCTCTAGATCTCGGATGATGAAACAGATTGCACCGTTGGAATCGTCTCGCGAAATCTAGTTACCACGTAAAATTTCATAGAATTCCGAGACAGTTCGAGCTGGCACGCTTCGAGGCATCACTGCTCAAAATGAAAACGATTTTCGATGCGACGAAAGTCATATATAACATGTACTCATGTGCCATAAGTGGTATGAGTAGAGAAATGATGAAAATGGACAGCTGAGATAGTGTCGAATGTCAAAACTGGGAAATGAAAGGACGTAGTGGTCATTTTTGGAAAAGATTTAAGTCACTAAAAGACGAAATTGTAAATATTGACCTTCTTCATTAAGTAAAAAGATCCAAAAACGTGATTTGCAAACCAGTGAGATCCAGTAGCTTTTTTTTGAGAGATTTTCCTTAGAGAGAGAAACTTCTCTCTAAACATACACGCGATCCGACCGTCGGCAGTCTTCGGGACAAGGAGGAAAGCTGCTCTACGTGGAAAGAGCTTCGCGTGGGTACCGGATTTAGGAAGTTTCTTCAAACTCCTTGAGGTAGGGCTCCCTATTTGAGTTTTACTCTCATATTAAGTGTTTTACTAATGTTTGAGTTTAATGAGGCCGTGAGGGGTCGCTTTGATCGGTCCCAAACTCCGTGGACCGAATTGGATACAAATTTTGAAAGAAAATTTGAGCAAATGTGGGCCGCTCCATGGATGATTTGGGTTATTAACGACATTTTGTGATAAAATTATGTGTCGCTGGATTGAGGCCAAATGGTCAGAAACCCTGGTTCACTAAGTGAACCGATGAATGGATGTGTGTTTGAACCGTAAACCTAGGTTTGCTCATAGAATACCGACACAAAAATATATTTCGCGCTGAATACGGTTCGTCGGAGCCGATTTAAATTAAATCGCCGCGTTCGATTCAAACTCTAAGCGCTAATTTTGATGTGATGAACTATATAATTACATAACATGATTATGTGATTTGAATTATGCGAGTATATTCATGTTTATATATTTGCATGTGATTAGACTGTATTGGAATTAGCATACATGCATTCCATATGCACTGGAACACCCTAGGATTATGTGGAGTGAGTGCATGAGATGAGTTCAGAGAAAAAAGGTTCTAGGGTTGTCTAAAAACATTAATTATCGGAGGGTAGTCCAAATTAAAAAAATATCAATCGTCGGAGCGGCCCAATTGATATTCATCGAAGGGTAGTCCACAAACAAATAATATATCAATCATTGGAGCGACCCAATTGATATATACACATCAGAGGGTTGTCCACAAACAAACAAATGATATATCAATCGTGTCGAGTGGCCTAATCGATATATGCACACATCTGAGGTTGTCCACAAACAAACAAATAAATATAAGAATTCCTCAGCGAGGCTTAGGCTAGTGTGAGAGAGAGCTCAGGAGGACCTCTGATCTGAGTTGGTCATGCAGACATTCAAGTAGGATCATGCATTTGCTTTTGAATGTATGTTTAAATTGAAACATTGTGAATCGCACTTATGTGGGTGAGTAGCCCACTTGTGGCGATTCTCCTATCGAGCATTAGCTCTCACCCCGTCGTGGGATCCCCTTTATTTTACGTGCAATGTGGAGTTGCAGGAGGGGACTACACTGGCCCTAGAGGCCGTGAGATTAGAAGAAAAGTTTATTGTGGCTTTGACTTGACTATTTACATGTGGTATTAGAATTTGAGTATTTTATATGTTGTATAAGAGTAATTTATTAACTCTTAAAACTATTTGATATAGTTGGTAATATTGTGATGAATATTGTTTATGGGGTCTACAAAATGCTTACTCATGTTGGAAATCATATTGGACTTTTGGGGACAGTATGCATCGCATTTGGGTAGAGCTCTCCGTACAAAGGAGACTCTCGCCTCGATTTGAAGTGGTGTCGTAACCCGACATTCAATTTACTATATTCCACGGTTGACTAGAATAATCCGACCCCCGGACGGTGTCACAAACTTGCCTATTCGAATTTCTCTCTCAGATTCATCATATAATGTGGAAGGCTAGGCACTTGAGAACCCGAACAAATCTATAGCATGTTGGACATCTCTAAAGGTGGTAGTTGACTAGGCAACTCATTGAGCACCATATCAACAAAATCATCTAGCAAATTCTTCACTACCAAAGGAACATCGATTAATCAAAGAATCGAGGGAACTTTTGCCACAATGCTAAAGCACATACCAGTCTCAAACTCTCTCTTCAAACTTCTACATTTTAAAATATGCAAATTCCTTCGTGAAGTTTAGAGATGTCACGTGCTTACTATCGCAACCTTTAAAGCTTACTTGCTCAAATAATGTTCTTACTCTTTGTACTAAATAATAAATGTTATCTTTACCAAAATTGGTAACATTAAGATCAAAGCCAAGGGCTTACCTAAAAGAACATTGGCAACATCCATGTGGTAACACTCACAATAGATTTCATCCTTATAATCCTCTATTTAATAGAGACTAGGACACCTTGAAAGACGTGCAAAGTATGGTCATTCACCTGCTACTCTAAAAGTCCGATTTTGATGGTTCTACTTTAGTTTGACAATTTAACATCATCCTTAGAAACCGGTGACATTCATTGAACTACCCCATCAATCACTAATCTTACATTTCTTATCTCCCACTGCATATGACTAAGGTGAAAATACTAGTACGCTTCAATGATCATTATCTACAAGCCAGGATAAAGACACACGCACCACACCAACACACACGACGCTGATCACAATCTTCATGAAGATCATTTCATCACCAGACAATTTAAAGGATCAACAATTTGTCTTCCCTCATCCTCTAAACTACTAGGTTCAACATCTAATGCCAATGCACGCTGGGACAATGAGACAATAATATGACCCTTCTTGTGATGACACTTATGACGCACAATCGATGAATTACTAATTTCTTGGGGATCAATAGAGAAGCAATAGGGAGAGAGTTACGCAAACTAGACTCTTGGCTCCTAATGTTATTGGGCCTAGTATTATCGTTTGATGACATGGACTAGGACTTGGACTGACTTGTGTGTGCAAAAGAGGAGGATCTATTAAATTTCTTGACTTCTAAGGTTTTTTTATATGCATCATCTATAGTGTGTGGAACATGCAATTTAACCATCCTTTGAATGTCGAACCTCATGCCATTAAGAAAACGAGTGCAGATAGCAAATTGATCCTCAGCATGGAACTCACTACACTTAAGTTTAGCTTCCTCAAATTTAGCAGAATATTCAGCTACACTAAGAGTCATTTTTTTTAGATTAATCATGGTGGAGAACAATTGACTCTTATATGAGGGAGGAATGTACTTTTCTTACAATTTTGCTTTCATAACAACCCATTGGGTGATAGGTGGTTCACCTAGACGAATCATGTCTTGCAACACATTCTGCCAGTACATTTTAGTTGAATTGGTTAATTTTATTTTAGCAAATTGAACCCGTTCACTATCAGTCATTTCATACCAATCAAAATATTCCTCAATAGAAACTAACCAATCAGAGAAGGCATGAAGATCCATTTTACCATCAAATTCAAGAGCACTAACCTTGACTTTTTTTGTGACGTCCCTTTGAGGTTGTCTAACCTATCTATCCTGATCTCTACCCCAATTACCAGTAACCCTACACTGGTATCATTGAGAAGTGACATCTTCTTTCACTTGATTTGGTGGGTAATTTTTCCTTGGTGGTTGGTAATCTAATGGGAAGTTGACATTAGCATGTTGAAACCGATCACCTAGGTTGAATCAGCGTCTCCTCGCCAGGTACCTCAGGTCGATCATAATCAATTACTACCTAAGTTCATTTTACCCAGATTGTCATGCAACCATTTGTAATTCGTATGACTCAACCCTAATGCAGCAGGACTCAACGCTACTGCTCTAACAAATAAGGATAAAAATATAGGTTTCAATGGATATATCGGTCTTGGATTTTACGGATATGTCGGATATATCAATGGATATATATATATTTTTAAATATCGATAAATCCGAAATTATTCAAAATTAATATACTTGTATTTATTTTTTATATTAACATTAGTTTATCCTAGTAATTGATTTATCTTAAAAATTGATATTTTTAATCTTTATATTAAGACTTTATCTTCTTGAAAATTATATATATATATATATATATATATATATATATATATAGAGAAAGAAGTATATATATATATATATATATATATATATAGCAGTATATATATATATATATATATATATATATATATATATATGCTTTATCTTATCAAATTAATTTTAATTTATAAATAATAAATATTTTAACTATCTAAGTTTTTTAATCAACATATGTTTCAGTATTTTCAAAATTAAAAATATTAATGTGAAAAAAATAAAAAATAAAGTGACATTAATTTTTTTAATAAAAGCATTAATGGAAGAAATGAAATATTTAATATTGAA
Organism: Tetrastigma voinierianum; assembly: GCA_016808115.1. Classification (NCBI taxonomy): domain Eukaryota; kingdom Viridiplantae; phylum Streptophyta; class Magnoliopsida; order Vitales; family Vitaceae; genus Tetrastigma; species Tetrastigma voinierianum. The sequence continues at coordinate 75,330 of JAEQBH010004263.1, read as the reverse complement.
ATTCTAATTTAATTAAGTTAAATTTATGGAATAATGTAAAATAATTTTTAAATTTAAGTTATATATAAACGATATAAAAAGTAGTTTCTTAAAAAATGCAATAAAATAATTAGAATTACTATTCAAACAACTTTTACACTATACTTAAAGAATGAATAGTTGGTTTGGTGGAGAAAGGCGCCGCCTCTCTCATTTTGGTTGGGTTCGAATCCCATCAAAAGCCAACATTTCCAATTTTTGGTTGGTTTGACCAACCTTAGCTTTGACCGAAAAAATCTGATATATGCCGAAATATCAGTAAAATTTCGAAATATCCCTGATATTTCGATGCTATTTGTAAAAAATTGTCGAAATATCCGCACCGATAATCTGAGAGCGATCGTGCTCCGCCGGGTTCGATACATCCATATCGACGAAATATCGCCGATATATCCCGAAATTTCAAACATTGCTAATAGTTTCATCAACATATTCACCTATTTCATGTTTACCCATATGTTTTAAAAGCAAGTTCATTTTTTGATTTATTGCATGAGTTTGTCAACGAGCGTATTCACCTGGAGTTAATTAACCACACATCGAATTTAAATTACTTACTGCTACGCTGACTAAATCAAATTGTGTTTTATCGGGCATCATGATGACGTGGTAATACAAACTGGGATTATCATTTAGGATCTTGAGATAAAACTTGTAGTCTTAAGTCAAAATTATTAAGTCTCTCAGTTGGATCATTTAGGTTAGGTGAAGAAGAAGATTCAACAGTATCACTTTTGGTGGCTGACATGCTAAGATAGAATCTAAAATTTCACTGAGTAAGAAATTTTATAAACTATATGCTAATGCAACAAACACAAATCTAAAAAATGTAATACAATTATATACCACAGATTGCACGAGTCACGAAAGAATAACTAAAAAAAAAAAAACAAAGGTATTTTTTTTTAAATACTCTTTATGCTCTATCAAATAAACTAGAACCTAAAACAATCAAACAAAATATACTTAAATATCACGAATATTACTGAATTTTCAAAGTAAAAGAAAATGTACCCTGTTGAAGAACCTTTAGGACGCCTACAATTCCTTAGCGAGGTTGTAAGGGAATCAAAGAAAGTGTGCAATTCCAATAGTAAATGTGGCCTGTAATAATCTCAAAGAATCGTAAGTTATTTATACCACGATGAAGACAAACAATGGCGACGGATGAGTAGATCACGCAAAGAAAGGCGAGGGAAGTCATGGTACAAGGCGATATTAAAGCCCTAGAATGTTTTCCAAAAGACCTCCTATTTAGATAGGGCCAGAACCTATCCAATCGAAGGCACGATGAGCAGTAGCGGCTTTGGGCTTCGCCGCGGTGACGTTGAGATTAGGCACACCGTCGAGCCTGTCAAGCCTTGATAAAGCAACAACAATAATTTCAGTGAAGGAACAACCAAAAAATCAAAACTTTAAGCGATATCGAGGTTGGCTGTGAAGAATATGGGCAGCCTATCAATTCATTGTGAAACCCCGGAAGATCCAGATTTCTAAGGAAGGGTAGAATGGTACCGCCACCGAATTCTAGATCTTTGACTACGTGCCGGGACTTCACCATTAATGCTCGAAATTCTACTACCATGTTTAATTTTGTCAATTCCAAGACAATCGAATTTCACGCCGAGGCAATCGGTATAGTATTTAATAATTTGGCTCATTTAGTGGCTCACGCGTACCACGTCAAGTGCGTGTTAAGTCAAACAAAGAGCCTGGCGGACCCATAGAGACATGTGGCAACACACGATCGGGTGGAAATTCAAGGCAGATGGATAAGATGATAAAGGTAATCCAAGCGAGCCACTAAGAGAGCGACACGTATAAAGAGAAGACATCCCACTCGGACTTAGACCAAACAATTCTGGTGAGGAAGAGAGGAACGTATGAAAGGAAAAAGGAGAGAAGAAGAGCAAGAGAGAGAGCTGACCTTTTCTGGGATATTTTCCGACGACGGATCAATCCAAGCTTCCTAGCAAAGAGGAAAGTCTTTCCTCGTATCAAAGAGCTACAAGTGAGATCAAAACTGAGTTTCGCACAAACCCAAGAGGTATCCCTCTCCTACTTTATTATTTTCACCCTAAGGGTCAGGTGGTGGTGTCTCGCCCCAAGGGAAGTGTTTGGTCGAGATTTGAACCAAGGGAAATTACCCCATTTGGATCATACGCATTAGCCGGACTTCTGTGACTGGATTTGTAAGCGGGAAATAAAGGGAATTGCAAAGGAGTCCTTCGTGTAAATTTGTTTCATTAGTGAATCCCAGGTTAGGACTTTTTAAATTATCTAAACTGACCTCTATATTCAAGTTATGGTTCACACTCGAATAGTCTATGAAAGCCTGCCAGAGGTCACCGCGAGTCGGCCCAGAGGTCGTACTGCCAGAGGTCGGCTACTGGGAGGTCAACACAGTCACGACCAAGGTTACCACTGCAGGATTAGCTCTCTGCCAGAGGTCAGCTTAGCCAAAGGTTAGCTTGGCCATAGGTTAGCTTGGCTAGAGTCGCCTGTTAGAGGTCACTTCACAAAGGTCGGCCAACAAGGTCACCATCAGAGGTCACCGGCTGTATACCGACTCATGCGAGGCCTCCAACTTCGGACGGTCATAACTTCTTCGTCCGAACTCCGTTTCTGGTGTTCTTGGACTCTATGGAAAGCTCATTGAGTCAAGATTCGAGCCATGTACCTGTGAAGGCATTAGGTGATCATAACCTTGCTGAAAACCTATGTTATTCACAAAGTGTGTAGGTTTCGGCCAGGTCAAGTGAATAAATGATTTTGTCACGACCATTGCATGGCATGTCAGAGGTTATCGAAATTGGTAGGATTTTCCTACTGACGACTTGAGCCCAAAGGCCATATAATGGTATGGGTTGCTTAAGGAAGGCCATATAAGACCATGTGATTTAGTTCCGAGACTTGGGACCGATGGCAGACTTGACAACGCCACACAAAACTGAGACCTGCCGTGGGTTTGGTGTGATCCGGAACTAAAAGTTTCCGTGTGTTTGCGGCTTGCTCGATGTCATGGATGTTGGAACCAAACTGCCCATGCTCGTGAAGGGGCCGAGGTACCAAGCGACGGGTCTAAGATCAGACCTCGTCAGGTGTTAAGTGGTTTGTTTGAATAACATGCGCAGAAATAACAACATGTTAATGTATGCTATTGATGTATTAACATGGGTTATATATGGATGTTAATTATATGTATCAATTATAATTATCCATGGTATGTAAATGTTCATGTAGCACTCATATACATGTAACATGAAGGAAAATGCATTGGCCTCATGCAATTCATATGCACGGGCACATCGCATGGAGTCGAGTGTGGGTGCATGGTATTGTTTATTCACCAGTGTTGGTGAATGGGTCGTGAGCTCGGAAAATGGGACAAAGTCCAAGGTAGAGACTCACGAGGGTGTAAAGCCATTTAAATGGCAAGTAATGTGTGTCGGCTACAAGAAGGGGGGTCACGTTAATCCCCTCAAAGTAAAAGCTTGAATTGTGCGAAACCAAGATATTATCCTGGGTTCTGATGGTGTTGTGAGACCCAATTCCGCAATCCCCAAAAGTTATGTTGCCTAAAATAAGTTCATTAACGACAACACATAGACTTTGGAGTTATGTGATAGGAGTCGATTGACTCGATTAGTTGCCCATTGGCATTCGCAATGGCCCGCAGCCTATGTTCGCGAGGCGGGTCATCGGGTACTACCAATGACCTGGTCACAATTGGCATAGGTAATGTGAGGAGCCTGTGAGTGACCTTCGATTGCGGGAATGATGACATGTCATGCATGACATATGACATTCATGTAGACACTTTTTACTGGATGTATGGTTGGCTTGATTCACGCATGAGCACTTATGTGGAAACCCTTAAAATCCAAGATTTTCGGATAAAGGGTAAAATAAGAATTTCTGGGCCTGAAAACCGGAATTTTTCTAGGATCTCGATGACCAACCACTTCTCCTAAGAATTGCCTCGTGAATAAGTTACCACGCGAATTCTCGTTAGATTCCCAGGTGGTTCTGGATTAATGCTGAGGCGGTGTCGAATCGACACATGACACCCTGTTGAATGTGACACTTACAGCAGCCCATGCGGCTTCATTAAAAGGAATGGCTCAATGAGCCATGTGTGGGTGGAACTCATGGCTCACATTGAGCCATGTGGTGATGATGTCATAACGAGTGCTTTCTAAGCAAAATAAAAGAAATAAAAGGGAGAGCTCATACCTTAATTTGAGGAATGGGAGGCATTTTCCTACCCATTTAATCTAATGAGTGATTTCTCCAAAAGTGAGAGATAAGGACCAAAGGGAGAAGAGAAAATGAGAGAAACAAGTAAAAATGAAATGAGAAAAGAGAAAAGAATAGAAAAAGCAAAAGGAAGGAAAAGAAAGGAAAGAAGAGTGCAGGAAACTGTTTCAGAGAGAAGGGAGGAAAATGAGAGGAAGAGGAAGGGAAAGGAAGATTTTCCCGGGTTTCTGGCGGCCTGACGCCGAAAAGTTCGGCGACCAAAGTCGCACAAGACGCAAATGATCTACATTGACATCAAAAGTCGAGTTTCGACAAACCCTAAGAGGTAGTGATATTTTCCTACTGTTTACTTTAGCCTAAAGGCTTTATAATGGTAAAGCTTGAGCTGGAGGCCATGAGAGGCCATGTAAATTAGTTCCAAGTTGGGAATTAAAGGGTATGGATTATGATCGGCCACACAGTCAACGACCGTGGGAGTTAGGGTTCGACCAAGAACCAAAAAGTTTCTAGGTGTGGTATTCAAGTGGGTCATGGATAATGATGCTCGGGAACCCGATTGGTTCATGTCACAAGGCCGTGAGGTACCGCTGAATGGTCCTAACAGACCTCATGTGTGTTACGGGCTTGTCAGAATAACATACTAAGCGTGGAAATGCGACATTGATGATGTTGATGTATTAATATATTTCGTGGCTGTATGGTATTATATGTACGGCTATAATGTCTACGGTAAACAGCCATGTAGTCGCCATTCATGCATAACATGAGGAAAATGGCTGGGCACTCATGCAGCCATATATGCAATTCATCGCTGGGCCGTGCCTGGGTGTGGGTGCGTGGTAAGGTTTATTCATCGCGTTGGTGAACGGGTCGTGAGTTTTAAAAAAAAATGGACAAAGTCCAAGGTAGAGATTCACGAGTGTGTAAATGATCAAAATGATAAATTACATGTTTTCATGAGCAAGTCGTATAGATCCCCCCCAGCGAAAAGTCCCACCCTAAGCATTCACCTTCGCCCAGACATGAACCCCACGACGTGTTCGTGAAAACGCTGAAAAAGGCAGCGCGCGCCCTACCTGCAAACCCTGAACCGCTGCCCACAAAATAAAAGGAAAAGAATCAAAACGTTTTGATAAATAAATCTGGAGGGAAGTCCAATGGTTTAGTCATGGTGTGTGATGTGTTTAGTCACGCTTGGCATTCCGTGCGAGGGAGTCTGGCCAGACTCGGGTCGTGAGCATGAGGGGTCAGACCACATGATATGTATTTCATATAATAGTAAATAATTTGCATTAACGCGACGATCGCTTATTTATGCCATTACATATGCATTTTGTGGGAAGTAACCTCGTAGGGAAAACTTTCTACTGGCTTCGCTTCACCCCGTCAGGACCCCTTCGTGCACAATGTGGACTATCCGTACTAAGACACAGCAGAGGTAGCTTTTGAGAAGAAAGCCGAAATGTGGCTTTGAGTAAATATTTTGTAAATATTTATTAAATCTTTTTGTAGAACAAGCATGGAAACTATGAAAATATAGTTGAATATTATTTTGAGTATTGGTTTGTGGGCCCAAGAGGCTATTTTACTCAGGTATGTGTCTCGTGATACGAGACATGTAGATTGATGCTGATGGGTAGTCAATCTGATCCCCAAGCTACATCACAACTTAGGTGGGGAGTAACCTCAGGAGATTATCACTATTAGGCTTTGCTCACCCCGTCATGAGACCGCCCTTTTAGGTACACGAAGACGGTGTTCTTCGAGGCCGTGAGTACCGAAGAAGGTGTGGTTTTAAATGAGAGCATTTTGTAAAATATATTAGAATACCTATTTTAAATATATTTTGGCATGTAAAAATGTATAAGAGTTACATCAAACACTTGTGAATTTTGATAAGAAATGGGTTATTTGTAAGAAAATTATACAGGAATAGGTCTCAATATATGAGACATGTGAGTGTGATATCGGGGCACCCGATATCCATAGGTTTCCGCGGGTTGACGGGTTGTCAACGAGACCCCTGGAAATTGGGGCATCACATTCATAGAACTCATGTCATTCATCTGACAACACTGAGAACAGCCACAAGAGGAAAAGGGACCCCTCACTCTTAAGTGGCAGCAGTTGTCATGCAGGGAACATCTATAGATAAACAGGTTCTTGAAAAATCCAAACAATAATATTTTCAATCAGATTCTTGAAAATAAACAAAACTTCAGACTTGATCTAAAGGTCAATGAGAACTTTAAGTCGATTTATTAAAAGAAATTAGGGAAGGCAGATTCTTAATCGCTATGGATATGTTCTTTGATCGTGATACTTTTTTTTGTTCGTAGGCAAGGGCCTAGTACAACGGCGCACAAGTAATTGTGAATTTTGTGACACTGCAGGACTCCACTACCGAACAAACAATAATCTCAGCCGATCTCATCTAAGAACTTGAAACAACATAACAACTTGATCTCAGACGAAGCAGTTCTCCGATATCAAATCGACGATCTCTGCCACGAAGAATAATAAAACTAAAAAGAAAGCGAACAAATAAATAGAACGAAGTTCTCAAGTTTTTCAATAATATATCAAGTCTACCTAAAAACAATAACATAAGGTTCTATTTATAGGCACCAATAAAAAATCTGAATGGATAAATCCAAACACCTTAATAGATAAATCCAAAAAGTACTAATGGCTAAATCCAAAAAGTACAATTAAATAAATAACTAATAATAATAAAAATCATTATTGGACTTGGACTTCCTATCTCGCTGAGCTAAGATACTTAATCTTACCCATGTCTCACAAGTTTTGATCGAGTGCGTAGAGCCAGACAGCTTATTTGAAGATGTTGAATTTCCTTGAGGAACAAGACTCCCTAATAGAGACGTAAATGAAATTCTTGAGGAACAAGACTCTTTAATGGAGACGTAGATTTAATTCCTTTGGTAAACAAACCCCTTAATAAAACACGATATCTTCATAAATATAGAATGAGGAAATGGAGACTAAGAGTAGTTGTAATGGATCCAGGTCAATAACGTATAGGCTCTTGTTTAATTTAACACGTGAATATCATGAAATCTAAGATTTTTGGATTATTATGACAATTATAAAGCAAATTTATTTTATATTTCTGGATTATTTTGAACTTACATAATGGGCTAACAACCATACTTGACTCTCAACACTTAGTGTAAGCGATAAAAAAATTTTCACCTCTCCCAATATGTGAGCTAATTATGAAATAGTAATCAATACTCAGAAATGCAAGGAATTTTTTTATAATTGATGGACAGTCTTCAAAAGAAAATCCAGGAACTACTGCCAACTTCCGCTCTGGTACATCTTTTACTGCATTGAATTATTTAGGCTAACATTCATTTGAAATCGTATAAAAAAATCATGAAAAAAAAAACAAAAGTCCCAACTGACCCATTCGTTCATTCCCATTCCCATTTGTACCATTCCATATTCTAGAAAAATACACAAAAAATAAAATACAAAACAAAACAAAATTCATGATATTAAGTTTTTAAAATGATTTTTTCTATATTTAATTTCTAAAGAAAACAAACAAACCCAGGAATCAATCATGTAGAGTGATCCTAGAAATTTATAATAATTAACACATCCTGCCAACTTTTGAATAGAAAATTCAGCCTGACAAACTTAGCTCCACTCACATCTCTGACTGCATTGAATTATTTGGGTTAACATTCAATTGAAATCAATTTTTTTAAATTAAGATAAATTTTACACTGTTATAATACAATCAATAAAAACATAACATGAAAAATGTTAAAAACTTTAAAGAACGACGCATCATCCAGGTGAATAGAAGAAATTATTAGCTCAAGGCCTAAGATTCTAGATCTATAGCATACTGATGAACAATATTTGATTTGAAGACTTTGTTAGATCGAACTTTGTCATTTGAACTGCTAACGCAAAAACCCATGAAGAAGCTAACCGTCGACAACACAACTAACCACAACGCGTTGGTTACAAAAATGCCGCAACATGTTGGTAACAAAAACACGAAAAAAAAAACACAGTAAAAACAAAGGCAAACCGAAATCGATGTAGAAGAAACCACTTTATTCAAAAAGAAAACCTAGATACAGTGAAGAAAACAATAGAATGGGTGATTTCAGGTCAAAAATGACCAAAACATCACAAGCTCCCTCTATGAATAACAAGGGTTCGAAGAGAGAATGTAGAGAGGCGCTAGGTTTCCAGAGAGAAGTCAGGTTGCTCCTTAAATTAAACAAAATTACCACACCAACTCCTCATTTGTAGTATTCTTAAATTCTAAAAAAATACACAAAAACAAAAACAAAAAAATTTACATATTAATTTTTAAAATTTTTCATTGCACTTAGTAAATAATTTTATTTATTAAATTAAATAAATGTCAAACAAAAAATTTATAGTAATCAAAATTGATACTAAATAATGTCAGTCAGATTGTCCATATTCTTGTCTCAAGTGCTTCCCACAAGAATATGACTACTTCCGTAGATCGAGTTTGGCGAAGATTTGATACCCTAAAACATAAAGTGCCCTCTGAAGAACTAGGAAATAGTTCGACTAAGCTAGTTCCGCAATATTAATCTAATCGCGGGCGTACTTTGATAAGTCTAAACTGTAGTCGAAATGACGTGGGATCGCAAGTCGCTTCTAGAATCTTGGAGGCCAAGATACTTGGGGAGCAAGATATCGATGAGCCTAGAATTGTTTATAGCAAGTGGATAAAGATCAAATCAAGAAGATCCGATCATCTAAGCTATCGAATTAGAATTAGAAACAAATCAGGTTTTTATTATGAAGAGGATACTTGAGCAGCAAGTTTCCTTATTTCGCTTTAATAGCTTAAAGGCAAGTTCATAAATTTGAAGGTATTTTTTTTATGTCATATTAGGATAATGATCCAGCCGTATCCAGACTTCTAAGACTGAATCACAAAAGCTATAAATTCAGGGCTTTGGGAGTTACTAAACACGGATTTTCAAGAGTAGAGCTTGAAGAAGACAAGCAAAGTCCGGACGTGCTGAAGGAGTGCATAGTGCAGATACTCGGTTGAGGTATTGCATGTTAAAAGCCTTTCACCTTTGGTGAACTATGATTTTTTGAATTTCTCCATCTTATCTATGTAATGTGGGTATAGGCGTACGATGCATTTGAGACGGAAATGAAGGGAGTTCATTTTAAATTCCACAAGGAGTGATTAGGTTAAATAAGGGTTATGGGCAGAGAAGGAGTCTTGTACAATATAAGACTAATTGTAACATTGAATCGGATAAGTGGAAATCCTTGCATTTAGAGCTGTAGCGTGGAGCGTAGGTAGTTCTAACCATATAAAATATAGGTGTGTGCTTTACTTTAATGCTATATATATATATATATCTGTGCCCTTTTCTGACATGTAACACCCGTCTAGGAGGTGTGCGATTTTGTAATCTTTGTAGGGGTGTATAAGAGTACCAAGTGTCTGCTTGTAGTATTTTGGAGACTAAGTAGGAAATGAAAGTTTATGGGACCGGAGAGTAGTATTAAACCAAAGGGTACAATGGTCATTAAGCAAAAGGGTATGGAAATCATAATCAAGTAAGATGGGCCCACCAATCTAAATTAAAACAAGTTACATTACAAAATATAAGAGATGAGGTTTTCAATTGCAATTAATGGAAAGTGATATTTTAAAGGAGGAAAGCAAAAGCCAAAAATTTCATTTTGGTCTCATTTCTCATTTGGTTAGGGCTTCACGGTTTTGAGGAGGAGAAGAGAGAGCCAAGAGGAGGAAGAAGAGGAAGAGAAGAAGGGAGGTCAAAATCAGGTATGTTGTTGTCTTAGAACCATGGGTATTGGATTCCTAGGACTTTAGTAAGGAGAATTGATGCTCCTTTGGTCTAGGTTTTGTGCAAAGCTCACACAAACCTTTGAATTGTTGGGGTTATGAGAGTAAAGCCCCAATTGGGAGAAAATAGACATGGAATCATCAAATTATGTGGTTTGAAAAAGAATTGGTGGACCTAGGTTGAGTTCTTGGATTTCCACCTAAGGTTTTGAGGTTTGAGGTTCCATAGCACCAATTTCCCAAGTGTTGTGGGATTGTTTTAGATGAATTCAAGTTGGTTTTGAGTGTATGAATTATAGAAGTTGTATGGGTGAATTGGCATCAAAGTGGGAAAAATAACAAAATCTAGGCAAATTTCGGAAGGTGTACCGGTACATGAGCAGTAGTGTACCGGTACACCACCAACAAAAAATTACCAGTACACCACGATACATTTTCTTGTTTCAAACCGGTTTTCGTATTTTAGCCATAACTTGCTCATTACTTATCCAAATTTGAGTGATTCGAGTGGTTACTTAAACTAGACTAAGGAGAACCAAACCTAAAGAAATGAGCATCGTCAGAATTCTGTTCCTAAGGGTCCTAAATTCACTCAAAGTGAGGCCCGTGTACATGCCAAGTGCAGTTCCAACTTTGGGCATAGAGTAGTGGGGTTGTTTCGGACGTAACTTGGTTTCGGTGCTTGGTGGGTGATTCAGTTGGAATAGAACCCTTTATAGCTTTAAAAGAGTACAAAGAGATAGTGACTAAGTATAAGGAGTAAGTTGAAGTTATGCGTTACATAGGCGGATTAATTTGTCGTCGTATTCGGTTGAGTGTGTGGGTTAAAAATGAGGCGGGAAAAGTGTGGAGCTTGTGCTCTCAAGTTGCAAGAAAGGAATTGGAGTGTTCTAAATCATTTTCAAATAATAGTGTATTACTATTATTATTATAAAGCTTGATTTTCTGCGGTATTTCTGGTTTTGAGATACAGAAGCCATTTTCAGAAGCAAACAATGAGTTTAGAAAGCAAGTAATGGTTCGGATGCATCCAATCATACATTTAGTTGAAAAGCAAGCAAATGGTTTTGATTTAAGCCATAATTGAAAAGCAAGCTAATGGTTTTGAGTTAAACTATTTTTGAAAAGCAAGCAAAGAAGCAAGTAAGCAAATGGTTTTTGAATAATTAAACCATTTTTCAAGCAAGCAAGCAAAGAAGCAAGTAAGCAAATGGTTTTGAATAGACAAACCATTTTCAGTAACAATAAATAGTTTAAATTTGTGAGCCATTTTTTCAAAGAAACAACGGCCAAAGAATAATTGAAAATAGGCCTTATGTGCTAGCTAGACTTTTGGTGACACGTTAACTAAGTATGGTGATGGCGACACGAGGTCAATTCCACCATATTCCACTTAGGAAGGTAGCGGGACAAGGTCCTTCCACCGGCACGGTTGAGCACAGGTTCCGTGTTTACTAGGGTATAACAAGCAAAAATAGGCCTCCAGTGGTTGATGTTACAAGCATGATACCACAGTTTGAAAAAATCAACCATTGGTTTCCCGGGTCGCCAGGCTTCAGGAGAGTTTTAAAACGAGAAGCGGTTGAGCCGGGCTCCGTTTAGATTTCAAAGCTTGATTAGTTGTGAGCCCAGCTCAGGTAGGTTTTATTTTCAAAGCATGTGGTTGAGTTCAGCTCCCATTTTTATGAAAAAGTTTGAGAGAGCTTTTTAAAGCAAAGGTTTGTGAAAGGTTTTAGAAACTTTTCAAACAAGATAAAACAAGCAAGAAAGAGAAAATTTGAGAGATATTATAAAGCCTTCTAAGCGAGCAAGCAATAAGAGTTTTACAAGCTTTTTAAGAAAAACAAAAATAAAGCAAGCAAGCAAATGCAACAAGCAAAGAAAAGTTTTAGAAACTTTAAAGCAAGCAAAGCAAAGTAAAGCTTCTGAAATATTGTAAAAGAAAGTTTTCTACGGTTTGAGGTTTTCAGAAGCGAAACCTTTTATAAACATACACTGCGAGCTCGTTGCAGCTCCATTATTTTGTATTTTAAAACTATTTTCAGTGCAGTGCACTTGGTATTTGGAGCACAATAGGAATTGTCACGACATTGTACAAGTCTTTGTAAATTAAGAACATTATGTAAGGAAAAGACCTTGAACATGTATATTGGAACATATGTATGTACATAGTATAGTTTTGTGAGAATGTGTTGGTATGTTGGTTGCCATATTTTGGATATAGTGTAAATTGGATGTATACAGGATTTGGAATTAGACTATGTGCAGCCGTCATCTTTAGAAGTTTTATTGCTAGATTTGCAAATCCTAAGTTAGAAAATAAAAGAAAATTTTTATAGGGGTTTAAGCAAGCGTACGGCCGCTTCACGGGGATTTCTAGTCGTTAGAGTAGCGGTGGGGATTTCACGTGGAGTGGCCCATTGCGCCCTTATTTGGAAGGGGGTAGGGGTGTGTCACAACATCTCATAGGAGAATTCAGACTCATGGTGTGACACCCCGATTCCCGGGGGTTCGTTGACAACCGTCGACTCGCGGAAAACACAGTGTGTCTCATATCCTTAATTCCCATTACATGATAAAAATGGTCACTTAGGCCCATACATCCAATACTCACCAAAATCTAACCAAGCATATTCTGATAATTCAAAAGAGAGTTAATTACATCACTCTTACTCTGAACATATATTAAAATTTAGAATTATAATACATGTTTTACAAAATAATCAATCAAAGCCACATGTCGGCTTTCTTCTCATAAGAGGCCTCTAATGGCTTCGTCTTCCCGACTACTCACGTACACGAAAAGGGGATCCCACGGTGAGTAATGCCCGGTGGTGATAATCTCTACATGGGTTACTCCCCACCTAAGTGCATGTAATGGCAACGAAACACTCAAGCGAATACAGCAGTCCTACTTGAATGTCTACATGATATGGATAAGAATGTGACTCACCCTTTCCCAACTTCCTCGAGCCCTCATGACTCCCTCACGCGTACCTAAGCCCGATGTGAAATGCATTTCAAAACAAAGATTTTGTTCTCGAAAACATACTGCAGTTTGTTAAAATCTATTGGACAAGCCTCAGGCGAATTTGTTGGATAACTCTCGAGAGCAATTCATGGGCTCCTCTGATGTGAATTGTTGGACAATCTCTCAACCCAATTCTCCGAAAAATCTTCCCATTGATTCCCTTTGTATTTTTCCTTTTTATTTTCTTTCATATCATGCACTCACACCTATCGTTTTAGGGTGCCCCGGTGCATATGGAATGCATTATGCCATTTCCACACAATTCATGTTAATATGTAAATCATGCATATACTAACATAAATTAACTCACAACATCATGTTATTCAATTCTTAGCAATAACATCAAACTTAGCTCACATGGGCTAATCAACAATCCAAGCAATTCATTTTGAATCACCCGAGCAACACACAAATCACGTGAACAGTGAAACCCTAGGTCTCGACACTGTTCACAACCACACTAGGGATTTTCTTCACTCGGTCCAAATATTTTGAGACTGAAAACACGGCCATCCAGGCCTTAACAAATCCCCATCCATTAAAATGACTCTTAGCCAAAGAATAAATCAAGTAGGAAGACCCTACCTCCAGATTGTCAAAACTCCCCGAAGCAGTGCCCTGCGTAGCCTTTTGCGCGTAGAACAGCAGCTTTGCTTGGCCATGAGCAGAGCGATTAGAAATGGAAATCTAGAGAGAAGTTGAACACTCTGCTACAGGAATAAATTTTCCCCTCCACTACACCTATTCAGCCAAAAATGAGAGAAGTGTTCTCTTTTTCTTTTCATTTATTCCTCTTTTGTCTCCTCACTTGCTACTTGTCAAGCCATCATTGGCTTATTTGGATTTCTTATCCACTTATCCACCTACCTTTGATTTTCCTCCAATTAGGAGATGTCATATGTCCCACATGGGCCCATGAGCACAAGTTGACTCATTCTGCACGACACGTGGCGCAGCTGTGGCCCAGCTCAAAATGTTCCAAAGTGTCCGCATTACGCTCGTCTCGAAACGTGTAAATTCGGGCCGTACCGGTCGACGAGAGTCGACGTAGTAGCTAGATTTCGAGACGATTCAACGTGAGATCCGTTTCGTCATCCGAGATTTAGAAAAATTTCAGATTTTGACCAAAATTACCATTTTACCCTTTTTCAGAAAATTAGAATTTTCTCGGGTTTTACAAATGCCACTGAATTTTGAACTACAACACAGTCCCACCATCATAAATTGTGTCAAAAAACACACACTCATATATGTCAAATAGTAATAATAATTTAATCATATATCTTATTAGAACATCATAACTTGTTAATAAGATAAAGAATTATAATAATTAACTTTGTGATCCGAATTATGTTTTATGTTAATAAGGTAATTCAATGATAAGTAGAACTTTAAATTATGTTTTATGGCTGTAATTGTGTTTTTGAAACTCCTCTTTTAATAGGTGTCATGGTAGCCAATCGATCTCAACCCGCGTGAAGATATTGGATACCGATCGACAAGAGCCATGAGGAGATTATGGGGGAGATAAACACAATGTTTTAAAAATCGGACTAAACGTTGAATCGAAAAAATTATCGGTTCACGGTTCACTAGTCGGTCCGACAGTCAAATCGATAATGTAATAAATATTAATTTATATTTTATTAAAATTATAAATAATTTTAAAGTATATAATTAATAATATATAGGATATTATTTATTCCGTTTCATATAAGTACATTTGTATTTTAAAATTTTATCAAGAAAAATATGTATAATATTTAAATATAAAAACATAGTAAAAATGGATGAAAACTTATTTATATAAATATATTTAACTAATATGGATATATATAATTTATTTTTGTTATGTTTCTATACAAATAGACGGGTAGCAAGTGGTAGAGTGCTGAAAGTGTGAATTACCAAGTCTTAAGTTCAAGCCACGGTACAACTCACAAGACATGTCCACATAAGTAAATAGATGGAAAAAAAAAGGTTTCGTCATTACAGAGATTTAAGTGGCGTTTGTTTTTCTGTATCTTGAATAGAATTTTTTAGCTTATGCGAAGAGTATTTAATAGCATTAAATATTAAGTTGTTTGTTTTTTAACATTAGATAGTGAGTATGGATGATAATAAAGTGAATTATTTCGGGTTCCCGCCCCACTTTACTTTTAATAAGACGAGTTTGGTTTAACAGTAATCGAGTTTTTAACGGGTTTGGGTTTATTTTCTCAAATCCAAGACGAGTTCGGGGTGGTTTTAGGTATTGTTACTCCCGCCTTATTTCGATTATATTTTCAAAATATTTTTTTATTATTTTATTTTATACTTTAATATAAATAATAATAATAATAATTATAATGTTTTTTAATAAATAATTTATAAAAATTCATCATATTTTTATTTTTTATGCAATATATTAATTTTAATATAATAAAAATAAAGGCAAATATAAAAAATTAAAAATAAAAATAAGCAAATAAAATATAAGCGAGGCGGGTTGGGGAATTTTCCTATCCCAAACCCATTACGGATTTAATATTTTAAATAAGACAAGTTTGTGAATTGAAAAAAATAAATAAGCCGGGTTAGGAAGGGGTCACCCCGTCCCAAATCCTTCCGTTGTCATCCCTAGTTATGAGTGTTATTAGGCAATGATAAAATTTTTATTATTTTGGTGAAAAATGAATTTTTTTTAATAGAACAAGCTAAATATTTTTACTTTTTCTATTCAGAACTGTTTTAAAAAAAAATTAGCAATAAGTCTGACATATAAATGATTTAAATTCAACCGAACAATCCGATTTTTTAAACATTGAATAAACGGTATGTGGTGGCCATTGGGAATCTATAAATGAATACATGTCCATTAATAACAAAAAATAAATAGATAACAAAATCTTCAAAATTCCTTCTAACGCCTGTTAAAGTTTTTAGAATTAAGATAAATAAATGGAAAAAATAATAATTTAAATCTTAAACTTTCATAAATTTTTCATTTATATTGTGAATTAAAAGGGTTGTATTTTAAATATATGTACTTTTATTTTAATAGCAATTCTAGCATATCCATCTCTAAGCACAATATGAATCTTGAGAATTGAGAAAATGAATTTGTGTTATGAATAAAAAAATTTTGAATTTTTTAGGTTTAGAAAAAATAAATTTTAAATTTAAATTTAAAAATATAAATTTTCAAAATTTTAAAAAAATTTGAATTAAGAATTTATAAAATCTGAATTTATATTCCTAAGTAAGAATTTTAATTATTTAATTAAGAACAAAAAAAGTAAATTTTAAGTTTTAAATTGTATCGAATTATTAGTTTTGAAAGACAAAATTGATTTTATGAGTTAGAAAATAAATTTTAATTTTAATTTTAAAATCAATAATCTTAAAATTTCATAATTTAAATACATTTCTAAAAATTTACAAATAGAAAATTAAAAGGGAGTATTTTCAAAATATTCAAAATTGAAATTCATTTTTTTTTTCTAAAATTCTTGATTCAAAATTATCATTTTTAAGTTAATAACTCACATTTTCTAAAAAAAACCCTAATTTAATTCTTTTAAATAGAAATTAAAAATTAATTTGAATCAAATAATTAATTTGATTTTGTGAATTTAAAATTAATTTTAATTGTGATTTAAAGAATTGAATCTGAATTTCAGAAATCTGAGTTATTAACTTTAAAATTAACAGTTTACTATCTTATAGCTAAAAGTGTATTAAAAAAAAACTTTAAAATGACAATCTTGAATGAAGAATTTTGGAAAAAATAATTTCAATTTTGAATATTAAAAAAAGATTCTTTAGTTTTTATTACAAATTTTAGAAGTAATATGTTTAAGTAAAATTTTAAAATAACTAATTTATGTAATTAAAATTTATTTTTTTAACTCATAAGAAAATCAAATTTGTCTTTCAAAAACTAATCATTCCATGAAATTTTCTAAACTTAAAATTTAATTTTTTTTTAATTTCATTAAATAATGAATTTTAAATTTAGAATGTAAAATTCGAATTTTATACAATTTTAATTCAATCTAAAAAAAAGAACTTGACAATTTTTATTTTAATTTAAAATTAAAATTCATATTTTCTAAACCTAAAAATTCAAATTTATTTATTTATTCATTATACAATTTATTTTCTCAATTATCATTGTTAGTATTGTGGTTGTAAGACTCGAAAATTCAATTTATGGAATAAGAGACAAATCAATAATTTTGATTACAAAATTGAAATTTCGGTTAAGTATAATTAATCTCTAGATCTCGATGTAGAAGCAGTTGTCTGGATTTGGAATTGTCTCACGAAATCTAGCTAACACGTAAAATTTCGTAATTTTTCGAGACAGTTGGAGTCGACACGTTTTTCGAGGCATCACGTTTGGTCTTGAGTAAAGCGATTCACGATGCTCTGAAAGTCACATATAACATGTACTCATGTGCCATAAGTGGGGTATGAGTAGAGAAATAATGAAATTGAATGACCGAGTTAGTCTTAGAATATCAAATCTGGTAAGAGAGGGACGCAAAGTCATTTTGGAATAGTTAAATGAGGAAGCGAATTAGCAAATAGTCAGTAGCTGCCATTAAATGAACCAAGGCAAAAACGTGGGAACGAGATTGGAGATCCAGTAGCTTCGTTTGAGAGCTTTTTAGAGAGAGAGGGTGCTTCTCTCTAGAATATCGGAAGATCCGTGATCGACTTTCGTGCGAGAGGAAAAGCGTTCTACGCGGGAGCGAGGCTGCAACGTGGACTCAATTTATAAGGTTTCCTCAAACTCAAGAGGTGGATTTCTCCCTACTTGAGTTTACTTGGGTTTAAATGTTTCGCAATGTTTCGGTTGAATGAAGGCTGTGAGGGTAGTTTGATCGGTCCCAAAGAAACTTAGGACAATTGTTAGAAATTCTTTGAAGTTTTCACCATCCGTGATCCAAAAAAATTTAGTGGGTATGGGCTGTTTAGTGGTTTGTGTTGATTTGTGTATTGAATGTTTGCTTGGTATGTGCTTGGGGACCAGGTAGTTTGGGTTCACTAAATTGAGCCAGTTGAGTTGTGACTTTTCGGGAATAGTAACCGAGGGTTTCACTATTCCCCCAGCTTGATCCCTAAAATATAATTTCGTGAAAATATGTGTTTGGTTAAGTAATTGAATCGAATTGCTTGTGTTTGAACATTAGCCCAAGTGAGCTAATTTTGGTGTTTGAAAGGATAATTACATAACATGTTGTGATTTAATTTTATGTGAATATATTCGGTGATATATTTGCATATGATTAGAAATTGTGGAATTGTACACATGCATTTCATATACCTTGAGACATCCTAGGACTATAGGAGTTAGTGCATGAGATGAGTCTACAGAAATGGTTGGAGGGTAGTCTAAAACATTAAATATCGGAGGGTAGTCGAACAAATATTATCAATCGTCGGAGCGGCCCAATTGATATTCATCGGTAGTCCACAAACAAATAATATATCAATCGTCGGATGACCCAATTGATATATATATACATCGGAGGGTTGTCCACTAATAAAACAATAATTCTCATACAAGGCTTAGGCGAGTGTGAAGTCGGTGAGAACTCGGGATGCGAGTTGGGCATTATAGACATTGAGTAGGATCGTGCGTTCTTGAATGTGTGTTTACTGGAACATTACCTTTGCACTTAGGTGGTGGAAGTAGCCCACTTAGGGCGATTCTCCTGCGAGCTTTAGCTCCTTGTCGATGGGATCCCCCTTTTTGGGTATAGGGAGCGTGCGAGAGACCGGCCTAGATCCCAAGTAGGGTTGAAGGTGGGATGTGGCTTTGATGATGTATACATGTATTAAGATTGTTTTAATTTTTAATGTATGTATGGTATAAGAGTAAATATTGAACTCTTAGAACTATTGGATATAGTCGGATTCATGGTTGTATATCTTTGAGCTCTTGTCATGGGCCCCGAGTCGATTGTTTCACTCATGTTGGGATTATATTGAATTTGTTTGGGACGGGTTTATCGGGTTTTGTAATTGGGTAGAGCTCCCAGGTACAGTGAGACTCACCTTGATTTTACGAAAGTGGCGTCGGGTAACGGGCATCCACTTGTGATAACGAGGTTGGTGAGTCAGCGGACCCCCGGGTTTTGGGGCGTCACAGTGGTTAGGGATATTGAGGCTAGAAGGGCTATTAAAATGAAAATATGTATATTTAAAATAAAACTTTTAGTTTAGGATATAAATGACAAAGTGGTGGGATTAAAGATTTAGAATTGTTATTTTCCTAAATAGAATTGATATTAAAATGCTCTAAATAATTTTTAATAAAGAAAAACATAAAATGAATTTGAATAAACATCTTTGTTATCATACTAGTCAGAGCGAGAAATCTAAGCAGTTGTACTACATGTTTCTTGGTCCCCATAATGGAATTATGGAGCACTTATTTGGGACCACCACTTAAGACAAATAGAGGGTAGATAGATACATGTCCTTGTGAGGAAGTCGCTAAGATATTTCGTAAGATAATTACGATGATTTTGATATGCAGCTTAATCTTTTGATTGGCCAGGCTATTTGGTAAAGGTCTTCACAAAGTAATTAGAAAGAATCCTTTGCTAACTATAG
Organism: Tetrastigma voinierianum; assembly: GCA_016808115.1. Classification (NCBI taxonomy): domain Eukaryota; kingdom Viridiplantae; phylum Streptophyta; class Magnoliopsida; order Vitales; family Vitaceae; genus Tetrastigma; species Tetrastigma voinierianum. The sequence goes on along the minus strand of JAEQBH010004263.1, from coordinate 55,534 downwards.
AAGTTAGTACCCTCAAAAAACAAAACAATAGACGATAATATATGATAGCATTGAAACTCATTATGTAATCAAATAATCAAGGCTAATTTTTTTATATATGGACTTTGCTCGACCAATAGTACTTTTTTTATACTGCTTTGCCATAATACTTAAATTTCGAATTATCATAAGGGAATGATGTAAAAGGTGCACCATATCACCAAATTAAATATAATGAAAATAAAACTCAAATCGCCCATATTAGTGTGAAATGTATTGTCTATATCAAATTAATGAAAGCATGCACTTTCCCCCTATTAAGATGAAATTGTGTAAAACCCGAGAAAATTCAAATTTTCTGAAAATGGGTAAAACGGTAATTTCGGTTGAAAATTCAAAATTTTCCTAGATCTCAGATGACAAAACAGATTTCACCGTTGGAATCGTCTCGCAAAATCTAGCTATCCTGTTGAATTTCGTCGAAGTCTGAGACAGTCGGAATTTCACGTTTTGCAAGGCACGAGGGAGACGAGTGACACTTGGCATATGTTGGATGGCTAATAGGGAGCCATGTTTCAACTGGAGAGCAAGTCAAACACAAGTCTAAGTGGGACCCATGTAGGACATATGTCACCACTTAATAGGATGAAAATCCAAAGTTATGGATAAGGGGATAAGGGGAATCTAAGAGAGCCAATGGGAGAGTGACAAATGGCAAGATGAGGTTTCCCACTTGACCAAGTTAGACCAAACCGGTAGAGGGAAAAGAAAAGAAGAGGAGGAGAAGAAGGAGGAAAGAAGTTCACCTTCTCTAGAATTTCAGATGAACAGTCGAGTTCCGGTCGGGCCAGAGAGGCGAAGTTCTTCCACGGGACGAGAGCTTCACATAGAGACAAGAATTTGGGGTTTTTTGACAAACTCCGTGGGGTAGGGATTCTTCTCCTACTTGGTTTAATCCTTACCTAAGAGCCATTCTAATGGTTGAGGCAATTGGGAGGCGGGCAGTGGTGCATAAGTCCCCGAAGTTTGGGACCCGAATCTTTGGATACGGAATTTGTTTATGATCACGAATTTGAATTTTTGGGGTTGTTTTGGGTGATCAGAATCGAAATTCGAGATTGTTTTTCGTGCGGATCAGTAGCTAGATTATGAGACCAGTTTTGAATTTGTCCATGAGTACGGTTTGAGTGTGTTGTTAAATTGAATAACATGTTATTCGTGTGAGAATATGTGGTTTATGCTCGATTATGTATTAGCATGAATTGTGATAGTGTAAATTATATTGTAGGAAAAATATGATTGTCCATGAATTATGAATGTTGAATACATGAAATGGCAAAATTTCATTCATATGCACGGTAGCATCGTGTCGAGTTGGGTGTGGGTGCATGGTAGTGGTTAATTCACCATTCTTTATGAATGTGTGGTGGCTTAAAGCGAAACTGACATCAAGTGAGACTGCGGTGGTATAAAACGAAAATGAAAAAAAAAATATACGTGTGTTGGGCGTAGCAAGTTGGGGTAGATACCACCCCCCTCCCCCCCTAGGGTGAAAGACCCAAGTTTATATGCGGTTAGACATGATCACCGGTGGTGAAAGCCCATAAAAATGTTGGAGCGTCACGACAATCACGTGATTGAAACACCACCCTGAAAAATGACATGGCCCATAAATAAACACACGGGATTTGATGAAATTCAAATGCGTATTGGAGGTCGGTCCAATGAGTCGAGTCATTGGGTGAAACACCAATGACTGGTTTTCACACTTGGCATTGCATGTGTGAGGAAGTCGGCCGGGACTCGAGTTGTGGGCATGAGGAGTCACATCTCATGCATATCATGAATATTCCATTTAGGATTGCATTATTCATATGGAATGTGATTGGATGTCTTCATGGTTGCCATTCCATGTGTATTTTAGGGGGGGAGTAACCCTTATAGGAAAAATTGATCTGGAGCATTGCTCACCCCGATCGTGGGAAAACAATTTAGTCTTCCGGAAGTGCGCGAGATGAAGCTCACGAGACCTTAGTGATGAAGAAAATGCCATGTTGGCTTTGTTTCGTGTTTTGTAAAGTTTGGGTGGAAAACCCAGTTTTTGTATGTGTAAGGAACAAGGAGTTGTAATTAAACTCGTTTTGTATGATTAACACATTTTGGCGAGTTTTCCAGTTTTCCTGTTGTCTTTGTAATAAAAAGGCTAATTTATAGAATTTATGATGTTTTGGAAAGGAAAACTAGAGGTGCAGGAGGGACCGGAGGCTCTTGCCCATTTTGGGTCAGTGTCGCCTTGGAAGTGCATCGCGATCGAGTTTCTCTAGCCACAGGTGCGATGGATCTTCCTTGGTACTCAGGCCGGGCCCGTCGACCTGGGCCGCGTGATGAGCATGCGCGCACGACTAGGATGCGCGCACACGATAGAGATTTTGGGCTATGTGTCACGACCGAGTCCTCCCAAAGTTACTAGGCAATTTGGGTCGTGACAGAGGCTTTCTCTATCACGACAAAGATTTCAGGTCCCATGTCGCAACATTAGGCGAAGTGTCGTGACAGGGGTTGCCTTTAAGAGCGGGGCGGTCACAGTCGCTATTTGGGCGTCCCTAGGTGCACCTGAGGCCAGAGGAGCAAGCGATAGATGAGTTCTATTCTGACGGAATTCTCTGCTCTTGACAGGACTTCCCTGTAGTTTATGTCGCGTGTAAAGATTCTCTGTGTAAGCAGTTCTCAAGGCCTTCTATCACTGGGCTTCGAAAATCCCCAAAACAAGAATTTTCCATAGTGCGGCGTAGGCACATTTGCGATAGTGCCTGTGCGGCGCCGGCCCGGCAGTCGCGACTTGGTGTCGCGATACCAGCGCATAAATAGCGTGTAGGCTGCACTCCGCGATGAGCTTGTCCGGCGACCCGGCGGTACGCGTGTTGTGCAGCGTTTGTATTCCCGTTCATAGACCTTTATTCAAAAAAAAGACGGCGGGGAGGCGTCAAATTTATCCTTAATGAGTTGTGTGAGACCCGTTTATTTGCTGACACAGAGAGAAAGACTCTCGTTCTTATATAACTGGTTATTACAATAATGTAACAAATCATCCTTAATGTATTACGAGTTATTATACTAATGTAACACCAGGTATCCATGTGTGTATAATTATTACACTAATGTAACTCTGAAACCCAAATCCAGGGGTCCCTTTTTTTTTTTACTATTAAGGTCATTTGGACTGAAACCCAAATTTGGAAACTTTGTGTAACAAAGGTCCATGAATAGTCAAGCCAAACAAGGCACAACACGTTGCATTGCGCCAGCCAATGTGAGAAGTCAGCGACGTAACAACTTCTATCGCTGGCCGCTGCATGTCGCCACGCTGCTCGCCTCGCGTCGCATTTATCGTGACAAGCTTGCAAATACATCAAGTTCTGCTTCTCGTCAGCGACACCGAGGAACTCCGTCACGACATGGAATCTTCTTACCATGGCTGAACTTTGTCGCGACCTCAATTTTCATGTCGTGACCTAATTTCCACAGCCTACACACCTCTCTATAGCGACAAGGAAAAATCATGTCGCGACATAAAGTTCCGTCAGCTGTTCTCCGTCAGCACATAAAGTTCCTCACGCTTTTAGTCCTTCGCTGCATACGTAAGAACTCAGAGCGATACGGCTTTCACGCCCGCTTCGTCGAGACTTAAAGCCTATGTCGCGAATCGAAAATCCTTGCTAAGACAACCTCGTCGCAGAACACCTGAAAGTCCTCAGGCGACACTAAACTCCCTCTCGCTTACCTCCATGCTCACGCAACATGGAATTGTCAACCATCATGTGACACTCGACCGGGGCCCGCAACCCGTCAACTCCGCGGAAATACATAGGCCATTGAGGTCTCACGCCACAACATGAGCGTCTCAAGCACTGAGACTCAAACATAGCAAAATGGCCACGTCGGGCCCATACATCCATACTCACAAGCATATAACCAACTATATTACAATAGCTTCAAGAGTTAACTACACTCTTATACAAACATGTTTCAAAATTGAGCATTCTAATACATGTTTTACAAATATTAACCAAAGCCACATGCTCCGCTTTCTCAAAGCCACTAATGAGCACCGCCTTCCGAATACTCCCGTACTGAAAAGCGGGGATCCCACGCCTGGTGCAATGCCCAAGAAATAATTTTCCTATCAGTTACCTCACTAAATGCTTATGCAATAAAGAAACACACACATTCGCCGAATCTACGATTCCTAATTAACGCTCATACGCATAATGAGAACACCACCCTTTCCCCACTTCTCGAGCCCCCACCGACTCCCCTCTACGCACGCCTAAGCCATGTGAGAAAACACCGGCTAAAACAAAAGGTTTTGCTCTTGAAAACATAATACCAATTCTTCCGATTATTAAAAATTTCTGTATCGGGCAAACTCCCTCCTCGAGTGACCATTCACATAACTCTCCGAATACTAAGGGTCATCCTCCGAGATTTAACCGCTGGATAACTTCCAAGGAAATTCTTCCCATGAAATTCAATTGACAACCATGTTTTTCATGTCATGCACCCATACTCATCAGCTCTAGGTTACCCGCAGATATGAAATGCAATATGTCATTTCATTAATAATTCATGTTAATATCGCATGCATATATTAACGAAATTCACACAAAGAATACGTTATTCATTCATAAAGAATAACACTCCAAAATTAACCAATGCTTAATAAACAAACCGACAACCCATCTTGAACCGCCCAAAGCATCACACAAAAATAACAACATGTTATTCAATCATAGTAACATATCAACACACAAGCAACATACAATCCACTACGGGGCTTTGACTGCCCAAAAATCCACTATAGGGATTTCGCCACTCAAACAAGCTGAATTGGAGGACCCCGCCATTACGGCCCTCGAACATCCCTAACTATTAAATGGCTCTAAATTAAAGATTAACACAAGCAAGATAAAGACCCTTACCTCCCTGAGCTGCTAAACTCCATAATATCGCGCACCACACGTAGCCTTGCAGCTGGGGATCAACTTTGCCTCTCACTCCCGCCGAGATTCTCAGAACGCCCGTCCCGAGAGGGGTGTACTGTGACGGTAACCGTAGGGCACACATGAGCATATGTCATCGTAGTATTTTTGGAAGAAATATTGAAACGATAATTTACGAACCCACGCTTAATGTAACAAGCGGTAAATTGCACATCAAATGGATATGAAAACCATTTTTTGAGAAGATAAGATGCCAAAATAGAAATAATAAGAGTTGATGTGCAACATAAAGGACATGACTCTATTTGCAATTAAGGGAAAGTTGAGACTATAAATAGAGATGAGACAAACAAAAATCCTATCGGAGCCTCCTTCTTTCGCTAGGGCTCCACGCTTGAAGAAGAGGAAGAGGACGAAGAAGAGGGAGAAGAAGTGGAGAAGACCAAAAGGTAATAAGCCATTTTTAATCATTTATATTTTGGATTTCTAGGGTTTTTTGTGATAGATATCGGACTTTCAGACCTTATATGATTTCCATGGTTCTTGGTTCTGATCTAGTTCCTAGAGCTAGGGTTTGAGGTTGTTTTCAGGTTGTGAAGTTGTTTCGATGAATTCCATGTTATTTTCTGGTGAATTGTTGTAAAAAGGAGAATGTTACTTTTTTAAAGGAAATGCTGCCAAAATTGCAAAACCCCGTTTTGTTCTTTGGCTATAGATTAAGTTATAATCATCCAAATGAATTGATTTCAATTGTTAAAGAACCAAAAGAGATAGGGATACAAATGTATAGAAGAGATCAAGAGCAAATTGTACGGCGTCCCAACACGGATCGAAAGTGTGAGCTTGTGTAGCTCACTGGTTATGCTCGTTGGGTATTACAGTGTTTTGGCCATAAGTGGAGTTTCACTTATCCAAATTAAGTGATTCAAAATTATGAGTAAAATAGACTTCTAGAGGAATAAGTTAGATGAAGGAAGTGTATGCAAATTGTAAACCCAAAGTGCCCAAAAATTTGTCAAAGTTGAGCTATGTGCAGATTTTGTTCTGCCAAATTGAGTAATATAGATGTAAAATACAATAACTTGAGTTTTGGTGATCCAAATTAGGTGATTCCAATTGGAGAAGAAACCTTAAAACCATAGCTTCAAATGAGTGAAGAAACAATATCCAATTTATGGAGTTAAGACCCCAGAAATCAAGAATAACAAAGAGGTGATTCGTTGAGCTAACCAATTTGGCATTAAAAAATGTTGTAATCAGGTTATGTGGTTTAGGGCTCTGAGAAGGAATTTTAAATTGAAAATGTAAAGAGATGTCATTGGATATATAAGGATCGATTCGAGAGTTTTATAAATTTTGGAAGACTGCTTAATAATTTTTGGGTAATAAAGTCCAGAGAGTATTGCTGAAAAAGGCTTACCAAAATAGCGCTTTTTTTTTGTTAGGCTTTTTGCACTAAGGGTAAATTTGTTCATTTGGTTTTATATGAATGTTGTGTGACACTAAAGTGACTTGCGTGTGAAGTACGTTAAGTTTTACGCTATACGCAGGCGACACGTTTTCATCAGATTAAGCTGAGTGTGTAGGCTAGTGCCAAAGCATGAAAGCGCGGAGTCAGGCTCAAGTTTTGGTAAACAAAAAGGTGAGTGTTCTAAACCTATTTTTCAAATACTAGTGTATTATTATAAACAGTTTTACGCTGGTATTTAATGGTTTTGATTGTAAACCATATTTTAAAGCAAGAAAACAATGGTTTTAATGTATTCAACCATACTTTGAAATAAAAAGAAAGCAAGCAATGGTTTCGAAAGTCAGAACCATATTTAAAGCAAAACAATTTAATGAATTATTAAACCATGTTTCAAAGCAGTTAGTATATTTTCTAAAATGTGTCTAACTAAAACCTTCCTAGTTTTAAGCAAGCATACCGGTCGAGGTATTCCGTGACGTGCACTCCGTGGGTGTTAGGATATCATTCATGACGGATTGGCCGCTCTAAACTTAGGTCATGCATCATGGAATTTAAAGGAGACCGTGGTACGCATCGAGTATATAGGGTTAACGTTAACTAAATTATGGTGATGTGGAGACCCGTGTCAATCTGTTCATATTTACCTAAAGGAATCGGTTAGCTCTTCCACTTAGTGATGCGACCCAGTCATGCCACCCGCACCTGGGCCGATGCCTGTGCCCCGTGTTCATTAGTGGTACAACAAGCGTGAAAGGCCTCCCAAAGTGGTTGATGATTTATAAGCATATTTTATACGCTTGAAATCAACCACTGCACTAAGAGCCTGTGCTCGTGTTTGTTTTAAAGCAATCCATTGCAGCCCTGCTATCACCATACTGAGCCTTCTGAAGTTCCCAAGCAAGTGTTTTGCAAGAACTGTCAGCCCAAATTCTACTTTGATTTAAAATACAAGTATTGTTTCTGAAAATCTATGTTTATGATTCTGTAAAACCCTGTGGTCCTTTCTGATCGCCCGCCATCCCATTATATTAGGTTTGTTACCATTACTTGAGAAACATAGTTCCTTAAATGTGAGTTCATCATTTATAAACCAGATTATCTGTCCCAAAAATAATAGTAATGTATAGTCCATTATCAACACTTAATTTACAATACATCAAACAAACATGCCATCATAGAAAACTAACTATATATCCAATAAGCATAAGAGTTAGTATTTTTTTTTACTTCCTCATACAACATATATTAAAATACTCAAATTCTAAATACATGTAGATATCGCCAAAAGCCAAAGCCACAATCCCATTTTCTTAATCTCGCCCTAGACGAGCCGTCCCTCGCACGCTCCCCGTACCGAAAATAAAAAGTGGTCCCACGACGGCATGAGTCAAAGCTCGGGTGAGGGGAAAATAACCTTGGCTGGCCACTCACCACCTAAGCGCAAAGGTAACGCTCCAAAGAACACACATTCAAGCAAATGCACGCATCCTACTCAACGCCTACGACCAAATTTCCGCATCCCGAGTCCTCACCGACTCTTCTCTCACACCGCCTAAGCCTCGTATGGTAATATTTGTTTTATTAGTGGACAACCCTCCGATGTATATATCAACTGGGCCGTCCATTGATATATTAATTGCTCAGGACTACTCCTCCGATGAATATCAATCGTCGCCCGACGATTGATATTTGCCTGACTACCTCCGATAATTTATATTTGTGATCCGAACCATTTTTCTGTATCTATCTCATGCACTAACTCCTATAATCCTAGGATGCCTAAAGGCATATGGAATGCATGTATGCCAATTCCAATCTCAAGATAATCACATGCAAATATATAAACATGAATATACTCACATAAAAATTAATCATACAAACATGTTATGTAATTATCATTTCAAACATCAAAATTAGCTCACTGGGCTAATGTTCAAACACGTTAATTCGATTCGACCATTTAACCAAACACATAATTTCACGAAAAATATATTCTTAGAATGACTGCTTCTGAATAATAAACCCCTACATTATTCTCGAAAAATCAAAATCAACGGCTCAATTTAGCGGAACCTAAACCACCTACCATTCCCTACCCATCAGATACCAAGCAAAACATCCACAAATCAACACAACCCCACCTAAACAGCCCATACCCACTGTAATTCTCCGGACTGCCACGATGGCGAAAACCCCAAAGCACTTCTAATTCGATCCTAAGCTGATCGATCAAACTACCCTCACTACTCATTCAACCAAACATTAAGAAAAACACTTAAACGGGAAGAAAACTCGCAGTGGCAATCCCACCAAGGAAGTTTGAAGAAACTCCCGATCCCGAGTCCACGCCAGAATTTCGCCCGCGTAACGTTTTCCTTCGCCCAAGACCGCCGACTACATCGTCCGCATTTCTGCAGCAGGTTCTCTCTCTCTAAAAATCCTCCCAAAATGGCACCACTGCATCCCAAAACGAATCTCACGTTTTTGCTTCTACTTTCGAAGGAGATGAAGAACTATTTCGTTTATTTCATTCTTTAATGACTTAAAATCAAAATCCCATAACGACCACATGCCCCTCTTTACCAGATTTAACATTCTAAGCACTACTCCTACGCCATTTTCATCATTTCACTCATACCACTTACAGACATGAGTACATGCTATATGTGACTTTCATGCATCGAAATCGCTACAAGACTAAACGACATGCCGAAAGCGTGCCGACCTAACCTGTCTCTAAAATTCACGAAATTTTACGCAGCCAGATTGCGAGATCTATTCCACCCAAGGTAACTGCTTGGCCATCCGAGATCTAGAGAATTTAATTCCGATTTTTAACCTAAATTACAATATCGTATCAATTACGATTTTGCCCTTATTCCATAAATTGGAATTTCTGCTCCATAGCTTTATAAAAAGTTTTATAAACTTTTAAAGCATGAGATTTGAGAAAATTTTTATAAACTTTTAAAGCAGCAGCGTGAAAGCAGCTAGCAAGCAGATTTGAGAAAGTTTTATAAACTTATGTTAAAAGAAAAGCAAGTGTTGCTTTGAAAGTTTTATAAACTTTTAAAAGCAAGGCATGTAAAGTTTGGAACTTTAAAGCAGTTGAAGGTACGCTTCCTAAAAATATCCTATAAAAGAGTTTTACTTGCCAGGATGTTTTAAAAAGCAAACATTTTATAAAGATACACTCACCGAACCTCAAGTAATTTCATTATTTTCCCGTTTTAAAACTATTTTCCAAGATGTGCACGCCAGACACTGAGCATAAGAGATTCTCCCGACTTTGTATTAGTGTCAGAATTAATAATCTTGTAAGGAACATTTCACTCAGATAATCTGAGCATATGTGATCGCCCCAAATCCGGGTGTCCGCTTGACTCACCACACCTACAGAATCTATATGTCCCATTAAGAGACACGTTGACATGAGTAAAATAGCCACATGGGGCCCATACATCCATACTCATAAAACAAATAATTAACTATATTCTTATAGTTTTCTACGTTTGTTCTGGCTACAAAAAGAATTATACATGTATTTACAAAATATTTATCTTAAAGCCACATTTCTGGGCTTTTCTTCTCAAAAACTACTCTACCGAAGGCCGCCTCCTCGGGATACCGCACCGAAAGTGTATCCCACGACTAAGTGAGCAAAGCCCAAAGAGAAAATTTCCATGCGGTTACTTCCCACCTAACGATACGCAGAACTCCAAGATATATAAACAATCAATCACATTCCATACAATTATTCTCTATATGAAATGTCTACAAATACGCATGAGATGCAACCTCATGCTTACGACCCAAGTCCCAATCGAATTTCACACTTGGAACGCCAAGCGTGACTAAACCTCGTCACACACCATGACTAAAACTATTGGACACCCTCCAATTCTTTATTTATCAAAACTCATTTTTTGATTCTTTTCCTTTATTTGCGGGCAATCTGATTTCCTAAGCATAATTTGCGACGCCGAGACACTCTTTTTCAACATTTTCACGAACTCGCATCGGGCTTGCAGACCATGTCTAACCGTGAATAACCCGCGACTTTCACCTGGATTCAATTCCAACTCGTCTCGCCCCAAAACACGTAATTTATCATTTTGATCATTTACACACTCGTGAATCTCACTCGACTTCATTCCATTTTCCCGAGCTCACGACCCACCTCACCAACACCGATGAATAAACCTTACCCCGCACCCACACCCGACCCGACGATGTGACCGTAGCGCGAAAATGCACATGATGTCAATGCATTTTCCTCTACGTTACTTGATGAATGAGCACTACATGAAACATTTACAAACCACGGAACATTATAATTTATACATATAATCTACCTACGAAACCATATCAATACATCAAATAAAGATGCAACATCATATTTCCACACTTAGCATGCTATTCAAGCAAGCTATAACACACAACAAGGTCTCAATCCTCGGGGACCATTCAACAGGTACCTCACGCCTCTTCACAAACATGAAACCATATTGGTTCTAATCACTTTTATCACAACAACAACCACACACCTAGAAACTTTCGCCTAGTAAACCCTAACTCATAGTCCTAAAATCGATCATGAAATCCATACCCTTTTAATTCCAAAGACGAACTAATTTATACGGCCTCACGGCCTCCCACAAACAACCCCTCTTGCCCATTATAAAGCCTAGCTGTGCAAATCAAGCAGAAACATCCTACCCCTGTCGTTAAACTCCCAAAAACCCGAGTCCACGCTGGCTGTCCCTCTCCGTTAACACTTCCTTCTTGCTCGGGAAGAATCCAACTACCGGATTCTCCTACAAACCTGTAGGAGAAGGAAGACTCTCTCACTAAAACGAGAACCAACCTCTCGTGATCCCTTTTCCTTTCTTCCTCCCCCACGTCACTTTTCCTTCGCTTTTCTATTTCTTTTTCTCTTTCTTTTCTCCTTTGGCCCTTTTCTCCTTTTGAGAAGCCATCATCCGGTTAACGGGAGAGCCTCTCCCCTTTTCCTCAAACCAAATCGTGGCCCTCAATTTTCCATTCTTTTTCTTTTATTTTAACGCCTTCACGACATCATGCACCACACTTAGCATCATACGCTATAATCCCTTTCTCCCCACGCTTAATTCAGAGCTTCACTACTTTGATGCCAAGTGTCACACACTTCAAGGGTGCCAAGTAAGATCCCCTTATCTTACAAAGGTGTCATCCGACACCCCACGCGAAAAACGGAATCCCGACCACTCTAATCCAACGAAATTCGACGTAGAAGCAATTTCACGAGACGAGTTCAACTGAGAAGTCCGCGTTTATCATCCGAGATATTAAAAATTCAGCGATTTTCAACCGAAATTTCTATTTTACCCTTTTATCCAAAAAATTTCGATTTTCTCTCTGGGTTTCACAATATGTATGTACATAAGTAGTTTCATGGAAAATGCTGGTGATTTCAAGGCTCTTTTGGAAAGATATCACGGGTTGCCATATTCGGGAAAAGTGTAAATCAGGTACACAGGATTTGAATATTGCCCTTATGCAACTGGAGTAGCGCCGCGAGATTTTTCAAAATCATAAGTTGAGAAAAAGAAAAATTTTTATACGAGAGTTCAAAGAAGGCTAAATACACAGCCTTCGCTTCACGTGAATTTCTACGTTGTATGCTACTTATTTCTGGGATTTCTATGGAGCCGTTGCCGGCACACCCGCCGCTAGTGGGGTGGGGGTGTGACGTGATTCACGGGACTCATCATTTAAAATCTGCATGGTATTTCTCACTCTAAAATCTCTCATTCTGGGCTTGTTCTCCTTCCTTCCTTCCCTTCTCCCAACCAACTCGTCAAGACGTAAGCAAGATGACTTGTCCCTCACTGCCATTCACACATTCCCATTGGTTCCCAGATTTCACTTATCCCTCTTATCCATCTACTACGCGATTTCCCCTCCAACGGCACGACGCCACAGGTCACCTATGGCCCACACTCAGCTCATGGCTCGACTCATCCTATACTTGACACATGGCACATTGTGAGCCACTCATCTCATGCCAAGTGTCCCATACTACTTTACGCCTTCAAAAACGAAATCTAACCGCCTTAAAATTCAATGAAATTTGACATGGTAGCTATTTCAAGACGATTTCAACTAAGTGGAAGTCCGCTTCACCATCCAAGATCTAGAAAAATTCCGGATTTTGACCGAAATTACCATTTTATCATTTTTTCGAAAATTAGAATTTTCTAGGGTCTTGCACAACAACCCTTTCTGTCACAACAACGCATGCCTTGTCGTGACATAGAATCTCCTTCCTTGGCCAGTCTCTGTTGTGACGATGAAAAATCCTGTCGTGGCATAAAAACATATGTCGCTACCTAGAAATCCCCATCTAAGACCAAACCTCGCCGCTGACACCCTCCGTCATCACGCTTCAGACCCCCGTCGCAACATGTAGAACCATAAGCTGCGACACCGACCGTTAAACTCGGTCCATGTCGCGACATATGGAACCCCACGCGACTAGAAACCCCGTTTGGACCCAAACATGCAATCGTCAAGCTTAGACTTTCATGCACCCCCGCTCTCTCTTAAATGCAGTAAATTCACTACTGCTGCCTCTATATATATCTCTATTATGCCGACAGTACTAAATCTGGGAAACTTTCCAACACTTTAATGAATAGATAAAAAAAAAAGAGTTTTTATTACAAAACTTCTCCAGTACACATACAAAACTGGATATTCTATCCAGAGAATTACAACTGTAAAAATAAGCCAAGATCCGCCTCTTCCTCACTACTATGGTCTCAAATGAGTTCCTTCACCTGATGGACCTTGGGATTTAGATTCTCCGGATTTAGATTCTTCCGTGGGCCTCCCAAGGCACGCGTTCCGACTCCGTCGCTCCTCAAGGGTAAAATCTGAAAAGGGTCATATATAGGGGGTGAGCACGAAGCATTGTAGGAAAATCCTCCCAAACTCGAACAAGGTTTAGAAAATATGGAAAACGGCCGGTCTCATTTTATTTTAACATAACATAGACACACAATTTGACATTTCAAACAGATCTCAGGTTTATGTAAAAACAATAACTAAATGAATAAATGAGCACCGCGTAAAAAGAAATAATAATCGGTTTCACCATAAACACTCCTACAAGTCTGGGCATGTGGCATATTTAATCTGAACCTCCACCCCTCGCCATGTTATTTTGTCGCATCCTTACAAGGAACCTCTCGAGAAGGGATGAGCATCCTTATACAACCTCTCACTCATCATGGTAGTGGTTCCTAAGCATCTCATCGAACTCTGGAGATAAATCAAAGATCCTTACAAGGAACCTCTCACTCTTCACGGTAGTGTTTCCTAAGCATCCCACGGAACCTTGAATGAATTGAGTATCCTACAGCGAATCCCTCACTCTGGCAGTGAATGGGCTTCCCAAGCATCCTTACGGAACCTCTCAGAAGGAATCAAGATCTTTATGTGCGAATCCCTCTCACCCATGTTCATTCCAACAACCATACAAGAACATATCCTACCAATAATCATTACCCATAACCAATGATTCCATAAATCCCCAATTTACAAGCCATTCTTCCAAAAATCAACAAATCCATTATGAGGAAATTTCAATAAACAATTAGGAAAGTACAAGAGATCGTAACTACTTTATTTTACTACTCAACACAAATCACTATGAGATTTAGAACAATAAAAAAAAAGAAACACATTCAAGAAGAAAATCCATCATTCTCAAATACTAGGATTTTTAAGCCGATGAAAGGGATTTCATGGGTATTCAACCCTAACTTTGTTTAAACATGTAATATTTGAAAAAAGACTAAGAGATAATGATTTCCTAGCATAAATATACGACATTGATAGTCCAAAACATACATATATAAATACCCTAGCCTCAATGTAAGTGAATGAGAGAAAACCCCTACCTTAAATCCTTAGTTTGTATGAAGATCTTGAACTCGATTCGAATTTACCCTTAAATCTCTTTGTTTTGCCCTTCCTTTATTCCTCTCTAATGATTTCTAGGTCTCAAGGAGGTGGGGTAGGAGGGAGTGAAAGAAATGAGGGAAATGAGTGAAATGGGTTTTTAAACATAGCAGCCCGACACTGTTCATGGGATGTTTGGTTTTCTCCAAAATTACTTGCTTACATCGAAATCTCTAATTTGATCTATATGACCACCTTTACGCTTTTCGACGCTTCTGATTCATTTTTATCGTTATTTTAACCTAAAACATTTATTTTGGCGATTTATTTAAAACTAAAAAATAATAAATAAATAAATTTACACTCAAAACATTAAATTAATACCTACGGCACCTCATAGCATTTATTTTCGTCAATCTCTGGAGAATAAATTGATTTGACTAAGGTATTTCAGTATGTGTGAACACATGGCCAGCAGATACGAAAGTTAGGGCTCTAAATTAAAACAGTAAGGCCATTCGACTTTCCAACAAAGAGTTAGGATCAAATAGGTGAAAGGTAGTTTGCCGAACTGCTTGGTTCTTCTATACTTATTATTCTTATAATTTGATTTAGGATGTAATTGGAGTCGTTAAATGAAAAATGAATCTAATTGGACGATGGTTGATAATTTCCTGTGAAGATGTACATAAAGAATACATTAAGCACGATTGTGTTACATTAATTTAAATAATCGCAGCATTGTTATGATCGCGTTATATTAAGCGATAAATTTCTTTCCAAAGTATAAAATAACAGTACGTATTTTTTTTCAATTCATTAGCAAAAGACTTGCCTTAATAAAAAATAAAAACGCATACTTTTTTATTAATTTAATAGTAAAATATGACATTTCACATTAATATAAAAGGGACTGACTTATTTTCATCATATTTGATGATATGATGCACCTTTACATCATTCCCAAATTATTAAATATAAGGGCCTACCAAAGGTTTAGTACATATATTTCAAAATAGAACATGGCCCACGACGAAGAGGACAATTCAAATTTTGGTTTGAAAGTTCTTCTAGCCAAAAAGATGTTATGGTCGTCTAGGTCTTGTTTCATACCACACATATGACTACTAATTTTTTTCTTTCACAAGCCAAAAAGCATGTGGTGGAAGACTCTCGGTGGACTTAATCAAAGGAAATGATTTTATGTGTTGGGTTTAGAATTGAAAAAATATATATTCGTCCTCAGTGTTCCATAAGAATATGTCTACTTCAAAGTTCAAGTTTGATAAAGATTTAAAGGTTTAAACGTGAAGTCCCTAGAGAGAGTCGGGACTATGTTTGGAACTGACTTGGGACACCAATAAGTTTTAGACTCTTAGAGCCTAAGGTAACTGGAAGAAAGAAATTGAAGAGGCTAGGACTTCTCTGGATCCTATAACACCGCAGCCGCAAAAATCCACGTAGGAGATAATCTCAACGGAGCGAACAAAATAAGACTCCAACAAAAGCAGAATTATCGCTGACGCCTATAACTCAGCAAGCCATTAATTAATCACAACCCGCGGAAACTTCATGGACATCGAAGAATCTGATACCACACCTGTCGCCCAATTTTCTGTAACACATTTCTAAAATCCAAATTTAATTCTTAAATAGAAATTAAAACTTAATTTTGAATCAAATAATTAATTTGATTTTTTGAATTTAAAAATAAATCTTAATCACATTTAAAAGAATTGGAATTGGATTTTTTTTTTTTTTAAAATTCGGAAGTATTAACTTTAAATTAACGCTTTACTACCTTATAAATCAAAATATTAAGAAAACTTAAAATGACAATCCTCCCGACAAAGAATTTTGTAAAAAATTAATTTTTACTTTGAATATTAAAAAAAGATTCTTGAGTTTTTATTACAAATTTTAGAAATGTGTTTAAATTGTGAATTTGAAAACTACTAATTTATGTAATTAAAATATATTTTTTAACTCATAAAATCAAATTTGTCTTACAAAAACTAATCATTCCATGCAATTTGCTAAGCTTAAAATTTACTTTTTTTTTTATTTCATTAAATAATGAATTTTTAAATTTAGAATGTAAATTCAGATTTTATACAATTTTAATTCATTTAAAAAAAATTGACAATTATCATTTTTAATTTTAAAATTAAAATTCATATTTTCTAAAACTAAAAATTAAAATTTATTTATTTATTCATTATGCGACTTATTTTCAATTATCATTGTTGGTATTGTGGTTAGATATCAAGGCTAGAAGTGTTATTAAATGAAAGTATATATTTAAAATAAAAACTTTAGTTTAGGGGATATAAAATGACAAAGTGGTGAAAGTTAAAGATTTAAATTGTTATTTTCCCTAAATAAATTGATATTAAAATGCTCTAAATAATTTTTAATAATGAAAAACAGATAAAATGAATTTGAATAAAAATCTTTGGTATCTCATACTAGTCAATTGAGGAAATCTAAGCTTGGTTATTTACTACATGTTTTCTTAGTCCCCATAATGGAATTAGGGAGCATCCAACTGAGACCACTGCAAAAGCATAAAATGTAAAAATCTGTGGATAGATACATGTCCTCGCGAGGAAGCCGCAAGATATTTCAAGATAATTACGATGATTTTCATGTACTTAATCTTTGATTGGTCGTAACACGGAGAGGTCTTCACAAAGTAATTGGAAAGAATCCACCGCTAACTATAGAAGTTAGTACCCTAAAAAAAAAAAAGAAAAACAAAAACAATAGGAGCCAGTAATATATGATTGCATTGAAACTCAATATGTAATCAAATAATCAAAGGCTAATTTTTTTTATATATATTTGACTAACAACCACAGATTTTTTTATACACTGTCATAATACTTAGAATTTGGAATTATAAAAAGTAATGATAAACGCGCACTATATCACCAAATTAAATATACCGAAAATAAAACTCAACTCTACTTCATATTAAATAAATGATTACTCTATATCAAATTAATAAAGTATAAAGACTTTCTCTATTAAGCATTTAAATTGTCCCACTAATAATTAATCTGAATCTATTTATTTAATACTCTCTATTTAAAAATTCATTCTTAATATAACGCTTATTATTACACTAATGCAACACAATCATCCTTAATGCATTACAACTATTATACTAATGTAACACAATTATCCTTAATGTAATGTAGTTATTACACTAATGTAACACATTAAGAATGATTGTGTTACATTAATGAAATAATTGTGTTACATTAAAGATGACTGTGTTACATTAAGGATTAATTTCTTTCCTAAGTATCAAATAAATGGGGCCCATTAATCAATCTATTGCAAGTAATTTCGTTTCAATAAAAATAAAATGCATACATTTTATTAATTTAGCTTAAAATACATTCACATTAATACGCAGCGAATTAACTTCTATTTTCATTATATTTGATGATAAGATGCACCTTACATCATTCCCAATTATTAAATATATGCATTTCTACAAAGGCGTAGTACATATATTTTAAAATAGAACATGGCCCACGACGAAGAAGACAATCCAAATTTTGGTTTGGAAGTTCTTCTAGCCCAAAAGAAGATGTTATGGTCATCTAGGTCTTGCTTCATCCCACACATATGACTACTAATTTTTTTCTTTCAAAAGCCAAAAAGCATGTGGTGGAAGATTGCTTCAGACTTAATCATGAATATTTTATGTGGTCAGGCTAGAATCACACAATATATCTGTGGCGTTAAACCCCCGGTAAAACTTAATTTTCCAAAAAGCAAGAAAACGACACTCTCATCAAAATCCGTGACTTTTCTGTGATCCTGATGATCTAAACGAACTTCACCGCGAATCACCCCACAAAATCTACCTACCACGAATTTCGGGTCAATTTCGAGACAAATTTCCACTCGCGACGCTTTTCGGCGCAACGAACAGAAGATAAAGACACTCGACACATTTTGATGATCAAAGTACGCCATGCGCACAAAAGAATAAGTTAACCTGAGCTGCCATGTCCACGCGACATAAAGCAGATCTCCTAATCGGATAATCCAAAAGAGCAGATGGATAGCGAATCCTATTAACCAACGAAATCGACATGCCAGTTCGAGGACAAAAGCGAGAACTTTTCCATTTTGGCTGAACCAAGAAATGTAGAGGGGAAGCAGATTTGAAAAATGGAGGTTTTTGTGAGAGAGAAAGCTTAACTTTCTAGATTTCGGGCCAGACCGCTTCTGCTCGTCAAGAAGAAAGTCGTTTCATGCGGCAATGGCTAATGCAAAGGGCACCGGTTCGTGAGTTTCGACAACTCCAAGAGGCAGGGGTCTTCCCCACTTGCTATTTTCTGCTTAAGAGTTCAGAATGACGGAGCAAGCCGGTGCCGTGAATGGTCAAACATTTCTGGCCCCAAAACTCGACTAAATTGTCAGATTTTGGGAGTCGCTTTGGACAGCTCCACGGACTGTCTGGTGGTCGTGATAATTTATGCAATAAATTATGGTTTGGTGTTAGCCTGAATGGTTATTGATTTCTTGCCTGGCCAAAGTGGAACCGATGTTTAGTGGGAGGGTCGCCTACTCTGATAGCCCATCACTGGGTGTGGACTATTTAAAACAACCGGATTGTAGTCGATCAAAATGGTCCTGGGCGTGAAATTGCTTGTGTATGTCAAGGTTTTGACATGAGGAGCATGAACGATGTGTGAAGGATAACAAACTATAATTGTTGAATTAAATGGCTTAAAATGTGTATCGAAAAATGAGATGTTAATGCATGCTAATTGACGTGGTTAACATGGATGTTTGAATTATATGTAAATACATCGTGGTCAACAGTTGAATTCGTTATTGTCAAGATTACCTTATATCCCACATGAACAATAACATGGCGGGCGCGAATTATTCAGATACGCAATTTATCGATATATTGGCACGTGGCTGACGAGAACGCGATAACGCATTTCACATGCATCAGGCAACCTAGAAAATTAGGCGTGAGTATCAGATGAAATAGTTAAAATAAAACTATTACAAAGAATTTCATGAAGATTTTCCGCACCGCTTCTTTGAAAGAGATTGGCCCAATGCAAACTTCATCTCGAAGGCCGACCATAACTGCTTCGGAAAAATTACCCAAGAATTCGCCGGGCGTATAGAATTGAATATATTTACCGAATCCTGGTGAAGACGCTTTCGAGAACAAAATCTTTTTGTTTTGAAAACTATGTTTTTCTCGCATTTGGCTTAGGCATGAGGGAGTTTGAGACTGAGACATGGATCGGGTACGTAGACATCTGCCAGGATCAGCCGTGATTCGCCAACGCATTTACGTTGAATTATCAGATGCGCACTTAGCGTGAGTAACCCACGTAGATAATTCAACCATCAAGTATCGCTTCACCATGTCGAGTAACATTATTTCGCAGATAGTGAGTGTTTCGAAGACGAAGCTCATTAAAGGCCGCTTTCGAGAAGAAAGTCGATATGGCTTTGCATTCATTTGTAAAACATGTATTAGAATTCTAAATTTTAATATATGTTGTATTAACAATGATGTAATCAACTCTTGAACTATTATAATATAGTTGGTTAGATTTTTTGTGAGTATTGATGTATGGGCCCAAGTGGCCATTTTTACTCATGTATGGGTCTACGCACGAGACATGTGCCTTCCGCGGTTGAAGGTTGTCAACTGACCGGATTTCCAAAGGGCCACATCTTCGTCCATAGTGTTACATAAGAATATGTCTACTTCGAAGTTCAATTTTGATAAAGATTTAAAGGTTTAAACATGAAGTCCCTAGAGAGAGCTCAGACTATGTTCGAGCTAACTCGGGACACCAATAAGTTATGCACTCTGTGAGCCCAAGCAAATTTCGCAACCCCAAATCCCGTGTGGCTCTTTTTTTTTTTATATATATTTTTCCACAGGTAACCTACAACAAGCTATATAATAGACTCATTCACGCATACTCACGTGTCACTCAATTATCAAGCAATGACACATAACAGTACCTCTCATTCAAGACTCTAGTAATTAGTGCACTTAGTGCAATGATCAACTTTTCAGAAACTATGTGGGCACAAAATGCATCCACGTGAAAACTGGGTTTAGACTCAGACCAGAGCAGCCTATAGGAGTCTAAGAACGGCAAGAAATCCGACTCCCTTCACGAGAGTTATAGTCAGTCCGGGTTAGCTACGGCCGAGCTCATTCCTAGACGAGGCCTACTGGCCAAAGGAGGCCGCCTGGCTAAGAGGTCCGCCTACTATATTTTGAGCATAAATGCCATCCACAGGCATGTGGTCAGATTATAGACTCAATAATCTTTCCATAGAGTCTAAGAACACCTGAAACGGACTTCGGACGAGGAAGTTATGGTCATCCGTCGTTTTCACACGAGCAAACAGATCGACATGCAATCCCGACAAATTTACCGTCTTCGTCACTTTCGAACACAATATGAGCTCAGATTGTATTGATCCATATATGGATAGATTCTAGACTCAAAGGGCTTTCCATAGAGTCTACGAACGCGCGAAACAGACTTCTGACGAGAAAGTTATGGTCGTCTGAAGTCGGGCGCCGCCGAGTCGGCCCTCGCTGAGCTCCTGGCCATAAGAGCCCATCCAAAAGAGGTCAGCTCAGCCTCACATAGCTCATCCTTGCTGAGGTTGGCTAAGCACACTAAACATCCCCGGCTGAGCCCCTACCATACACGCCTAATCCCTCGCTTGCGCTCGGGCCATACACAGCTCACTCGCTCAGCTGCCACATACAAACATCCCAATTTGAGCTCCTGCTTTAAGAGGCTCAACTCATCCCAAGAGAGCTTGGCCGTAAGAGGTCGGCCTCTACTCAAGAGGTCGCCACCTCACACAAACCATCCCCGCGTGAGGTCAGGCATGCGCCATCCCTAATGAGTTTTCCCGCCACACTACCATCCCCCCGCCGAGCCTCGCCACAAGCAAGAGCTCAGCCACACGCTCATCCTCTGCACCCTTCGTATAAAAGGCCATAATAACTCACCGTGAGGTCCGATCTCGTGATTTGAGCCTAATGTCAAGTTCTCGTGCAGAGCTACAATTTCATGCTAGTTCAAATTCTCACTTTTCTCCCAACCAACTCACTCAAGAACTCCGATCATCACATGTGGTCAAACAGTGCACTATTCCCACACGCCATCACTAGTGAGCCTGCCACACACAAACCTTCATCCCACCTCAGCCTCCGCCAAAAGAGGCGTCACCATCCCAAGAGAGCTTGGGCCATAAGAGGTCAGCTCTACCCCAAGAGGTCAGCTCGACCAGAATAGCTCGACCATGCAGCTCACCCTCTCAGACCGCTCTGACTAAAAGGTCCACATTCCAGCTGTAGAGACCGATTTGGTGATTCAAAGCCTACATCAAGCTTACTGGATGGGGCTACAATATACCAGAAGGCAATTAGGGCCAAATTTCCTTACTTCCCAACAAAAAATCAGTCTTGAAGTTCGACTACATAAGATCGAACAGAGCGACTTCCTATGGTTCGCACGCAACCCAACATCCCTCAAGGCAAGACACAGTTCTACCAAATTGTATTAAACATATAATGGCGAGTTTAATTACAATTCTATTTACACATCACAAGCACAAAATTTTGACAATAGTTCAGTTTAAAACAAAAACTAGGTTTTCTACCTAGAAATTTTACAAAAGAACACAATAAGCCATCTTAGATCTTCCTCTCAACTAAGACCTCATGAAGTGCCTTCTCTTGGTGTACTTCCGGTACTTGAAAATATTTTTCCCACAACTAGGGTGAGCTATGCCCAAAGAGAGAAAGTCTCCTACAAGGGCTACTCTCCACCTAAGTGCACACAAATGGCATAATCCATAAAATCATTCACACACACTCATATAAAATATGCATATCTCTATATGAATGTCTATGTCATGCCCATTTCCACGACTCTCACAGATGCAATTTGCCATGTATGAAAACTATTTTCAAAACAAAAACTTTTTGTTTTTGAACAACCTCTGATATCAGACAACCCTCTGAATATTTTACACACTTGGACAACCCTCCGAATAGTAAACCACTGGACAACCTCCGAGTATCGAACCACTAGACCATCTCCGAGAACCCCTTATTGGACAACCCTCCGATAGAGTTCATCGACAAACTCTGATATATAATTATCGACAACCTCCGATATAATTTATTGGACAACCCTCCAAATCACTGTTACTGGACAACCCTCCGAATACCCATTTTATTCATGCACTCACACCCGATTCACGCGATGACCCCGTGCACATGCAATGATAAGGTCACTGCATAATGTCTCATGTTACATGCATGATGGAAACTACATGCAACACTCATAATACATGCTTCACACCAAGCATCATGTTAATATATCAAGCATGGCTAATAACATCATTTTCACACACCGCATGTGTTATTCAAACAAGCACACACAAAAAACTGGATTTCAATCTCCAAACTCAGAAAACCGCATGCACAGTACACAACCAAGATCATCCTGCTCAGATTCCAAACTACAAGATAACATCAGTTCCGTAACTCCGCAGCTCAAAACTACAATGCACTTAAACCGGCCCCAAACAACAACAATTTCTATCGAAATTATTCTTGGAACCACCACTACTCGCTAACGCCATGGCCATTTCATGGCTCTTAAACAAAGACTAACTGCAGTAGGAGAGAACCCCTCACTTTCGGGGCGCATCCGCTCACCGTTGTAACCCCTCTGCTTGTTAATCGAACCTGTGTCTCTTTTCCTCTTTCCGTTGTCTTTTCTTCTTTCTTCTTTTTTCTTTTTCTTTCTCTTCTCCTCTTTCTTTTTCCCTTTTTCTCTCCTCCTCCATCGAACAAATTGGTTTTAGGTGGAGAATACTACCTAGGTGTAGAACACCTCTTCCTTTCTCTCACACACACAGCATTCCACATGTCATTCATGCCCACTTTCCCACCACTATCCTCTCATGAAAGATAGAAGTGTGACACTCAAGCCTCCACCCGCGCCAAGTGTCCTCTCCTCGTATGCCACATGGCATGCATCTTCATGCCATGTCACCCTCTATCCATCCGTTAGTCTCAAAACACGCGGCAATTTCGACCTTCTCGTAATCCGACACTCGACTATGTACCTGGGATTTCACCAAGGTGCACCCAGATAGACCCGTCATTATCCGAGAGATCTAGAAACTCGTGTTTGCAACCCGTGTCTATCATTTTACTTTATCCGGGGTCTCACAGTAACTGGAAGGAAGAAATTGAAGAGGCTAGGACTTCTTTGGATCCTATAAATAATGCAAAAACCACCTAGGAGATAATCTTCGAAGTTGGAACAAATAAGCATTCCAATCTAAAGAAGAATTATTGTGATGCCCCATAACTGGGTTCGTTGACTAACCGTCAACTGACCTGAACTTGTGGATACCTAACCCGATACTACACAGTTGTGTCACATTTTCTAAAAATCCAAATTTAATTCTTTTAAATAGAAATTAAAACTTAATTTGAATCAAATAATTAATTTGATTTTGAGAATTTAAAAATAAATTTTAATTGTGATTTAAAAAGAATTTGAATTTGGATTTTTATACTGAGTTATTAACTTTAAATGAACATTTTACTACCTTTATAACTAAAAGTGTATTAAAAAACTTTAAAATGACAATCTTGAATCAAGAATTTCGGAAAAAAATAATCTCAATTTTGAAAAATAAAAAAGAAGATTCTTTAGTTTTTTATTACAATTTTATAAATGTGTTTAAATTGTTAATTTTAAAATTACTAATTTATGTAATTAAAATATATTTTTTAACTCATAAAATCAAAATTGTCTTTCAAAAACTAATCATTCCATGCAATTTGCTAAACTTAAATTTTACTTTTTTTTTTTAATTTCATTAAATAATGAATTTTTAAATTTAGAATGTAAATTCAGATTTGATACAATTTTAATTCAATATTTAAAAAAATATTGACAATTATTATTTTTAATTTTAAATTAAATTTCATATTTTTCAAACCTAAAACTTCAAATTTCTTTTATTTATTCATTATGCGACTTATTTTTCTCAATTATCATTGATGCATTGTGGTTAGGATATCAAAGCTAGAAGTGCTATTAAAATAAAAGTATGTATATTTAAAATAAAACTTTTTAGTTTAGAATATAAATGAGAAAGTGGTGAAAGTTAAAGGATTTAAATTATTTTCCCAATAAATTAATATTAAAATCGTTTAAATAATTTTTAACAAAGAAAAAGCAAGATAAAATGAATTCTACAAAATCTTATCTCATATCACTAATCGGCGAATCATACTATTTATTCACTACATGTTTTCTTGATCCCCATAATGGAATTATGGAGCATCCAATTGGGACCACCGCAAGACAAATAGAGAATTGGATAGATACATGTCCTTGCGAGGAAGTCGCTAAGATATTTCCTAAGATAATTACGATGATTTTGATATACGCCAATCTTTCATCGACCGACTATTTGGTGTGGGTCTTCACAAAGTAATTGAAAGAATCCACCGCTAACTATAGAAGCTAGGTACCCTTAAAAAAAAAAAACAATAGGAGCAAAATATGATAGCACAAACTCGCATAATCAAATAATCAAAGGCTAATTTTTTTATATATATGACTTTACTCAACTAATAGTACTTTTTATACACTCCGCCATAATACTTAGGAATTGAATTATAAAAAGGAATGATGTAAATCTAAGGCACCATATCACCAAATTAAATATAATGAAAATAAAACTCAACTCGCCCATATTAGTGCGAAATGTATTGTCTATATCAAATTAATAAAAGCATGCACTTTCCCCCTATTAAGATGAAATTGCCCTTAATGAGTCGGAATTAATGAGACCCATTTCGCGGACGCTCACCAAATCCGCTGACAACCCGTCAATCGCAATACTGCGGATGCGGGTAACCCGACACCACTACGAAAAATCGAAAGCAACGCCTTTGTACCGGAGCTCTACCTAAAATACAAATCGGTCCCAATCGGCTACGGCACCGTCCCAATATTTTATGACGAAATTACACGTCCACGTGGCGAAAAATGACCACTGGGGCCCATGCATTAATACTGGCTAAAATATATATCAACTATATAACAATAGTTCAAGAGTTATTAGTTCTAACCAAAACATGTATCGTATCTTAGAGTTTTAATTATGTTATACAAATGAATACTCAAAGCCATACAATCCGCTTCTAAACGCGGCCTCTAGTGAAGGTCGTCCCTCCCGTACTTTTGTACCTCAAAATAACGATCCTCGACAAGTGCGAAGAACGCCCAAGAGTGATTATTTCCTACATGGGCTACTCCTCCTAAGTGAAGCGTCATGACAAACAATCCCACTAAGAAAATACATGATCCTACTTCAATGTCTACATGCCCAATCTCATGTCTCAGTCCTCACCGACTTCCCACACATGCCCAAGCGAAATGCGAACAAAATGCGCTTTCAAAACAAAGCTTGTTCTTGAAAACACACTACCGAAGTTTCAGAATATATCGACTACTCCTCCGAGGCGACTACCGGATAATTTTCCGAACAGCCATGGTCCGCTCCGAGATGAACCGCTGACTACCTCTTCATGGCAATTTCTAAAATCTTCCTTGGAAATTCCTTTCACAACCGCTACTTTTTCTTCTAATTTCTTTCTTTCATGTCATGCACTCAAACCTACCATCTAGGGTACCCCGGTGCATATGGAATGTATTATGCCAATTCCAACCAATTCATGCTAATATACTTTACATGCATATATTAACACAATTAACTCACATAAATCATGTTATTCAATTTACAACAATAACACCAAAATTAGCTCACATGGGCTAATTAACAAATCAAGCAATTCATTTTGAATCATCCAACAACACAAAAATCACGTGAATAGTGAAACCCCTGCCGTAATCACTCGCGCCACACAAGCAGGATTTCTTCACTTCTGGGCTCAAAGGTTTCGAGACCGACAACACCGCCATTTGTGCCTCAACAAATCCCCATCCATAAAAATGGCTCTTAGCCAAAGAATAAAACCAAGTAGGAAAAGATCCCTACCTCTGGAGTTGTCGAACTCCACCAAATCTAAGCAGCCCACGCAGCCCCCGGCCGCTGCGGTAACTTTGCTTCTTACTCCGACGAACCGAATTTGGCTCGAAAGGTCGAAAATCTAGAGAAGTCACACTTTCTCTCTAGAATCTTAAATCCCAACCCTACTGCACGCGTGTTTTTTTATGTTCAATGGAGAAGAAGACTATTTCTTCTTTGTCTTATTCATTTAACTTTCAATAATTCCATTTGTGTCCTTCATTTAACTATTTGACTTTGACACATGACTTAATTTGCCATTAATCTCCATCCCCTCTAATCATGCAACATGTGTCACATGAGTACATGTAGTAGGTGACTTTGTCACATCACATGTTCTCACAAACTGCTTTATGACACCCGACATTCTGTCTCGGAACGTGGAAATTCGACCGGTCTCTAATTCTGACAAAATTCGATGTGGTAGCTAGATTTCTCGCGAGACGCATTCCAACCGTGGTCCGCTTTGTAATTCGAGATCTAGAAAAATTTGATTCAATCGAAAATGACATTTTACCATTTTTTTAGAAAATTAGAATTTTCTCTGGGTTTTGCTATATCTCCCTCCGAAAAAGAATTCTGCTCCGAAATTCTGTAATAATCACAACGAATCACATGCATATGCAACGGGCACTATGCAGATGTAAACTATCATTTAAGTATTAAACGACTAAACCACGACCTTCATCCCTAAACAAGAAGAGATAGGTGGCCCAAGATCGTGTCCCTGATCTCCCACGCTGACTCCCTCCACTCCACTGTCGCCATAAAGACTCCTCACTACTCACCTGGCCTCACAAGAAAACCTCGATCCTCGGTTATCTATAATACACACCGGGTCCTCTCCTCAAGCGTCCCATCCCGTTGGGCCAACCCCAATCTCTCCCCCCATCCACTACATGAGCTGGATCCGAGGTACCCTGAGCATGGAGACGTGAACACCGTGGACACCAACATGTCAGCAGCCAACCGACGCGCGAGAAGGCCTACCCTCTCGGTGCATCTCGGGCGGCCTAATAAACCCCTGCATACTTTTCCCGTTACCGAACCCGACCACTCCTATCTTAGGCATCACCGGCCAGAAGACGCGGATTCCAACCCTAACTCTACAGTCGACGCCGCATCAACATACTCTTCCGCTGCCTGAAAGCCGTGAGAACGCCTGTCAGACAAGCTCACCTTCCTAGAGGCTGCTCTAATCGATCAAGACTGCTGATGGAGCCTTCCCACTCCTGGCCCAACATCTGACTGCGATGACCTTCCATACAATGCCCATATGGTGCCATCCGTATACTCGCCATTGATAACCGTTGTTGCAAAGCACCTCACCAAGGACAAGTGCTCTTCCCAGCCTACCCTTATGATCCAGACGATGCTCACAGCATGTTCCTAACACCCGCATTTTCGCCCTTCCGATCGAATTATCCGTTTCATGGGTGGAAAGTTGTACTAGCGGCCGGCCAGAAGCCCATACCTTTGGAAACTCTTCCAAAAGTGCGTGGTAAACCCTGCCCTCTATCCGACACTATGAATACTAGTACTCCATGTACGACGACTTCGAATGTACAACCTGGGCAGTAATCTCTCCATCGTGAAGGTCATCCGCACTACCGAAAATTCTGCGCCGACCATGTAGTCGGTCCACTATCACCCATATCGCATCATATCCTTGGGCGTGTCCGCGGGCAAGCCGGGTCACAAAATCCATCGCGGATCGCGCTCCCACTTCCACTCAGCCCACCTCCAATGGTCATGAAGCCCCGCCGGCTTCCGTGCTCGCTTAACCTGCTAACACGTGAGACATTGTCGAACAAAGTCCCTACGTGTCTCTTCATCCCGCTCTAGTATTACTGACGACGAAGATCCTGGTACATCTTCATGCCACCTGGATGCACGGCAAATCGAGAGCAGTGAAAGTCCTTAAGAATCTCCTTTCAAATCGGTCAACTGGGGAACCACTACCCGTCCTCTATACCCGAAGACTACCATCCGCGTGATGGTCCAGCCCCGTCACCCATACCTAATCAGACCCTGGCCCTCGATGACACCATCTCCGTGTCTTGTTCCTGTGGACTCGACTCACTTCACTTAACATAGATCTCGCAGCTACTAAACTCCCCACATACCCCCGAGCCCAAGCCACAAGGCAGATCGTAGCCCAAAACCGGTCTCACGTGCTCAAGCATCCGCCACTACTGGGAAGCTATACTAGCCAATGCTCCTGGCGACTTTCGACCGAAGATCACCACCACATTTACCTTTACCGTGATGGTAATGCAAAGTGAAGTCATAATCTTCTTGTGAACTTTCATCCATCTCGCTGCCGCTTCTCATGTCGAGGTCCCGCCGCGTGACAATATACTTCGCACTTTGCGGTCCGAGTATCCCCGAATCAAGCCACATATAAATAGTGGCGCAAAATCTTCAAGGCGAAGATCATACGCCAACTCCATGTCGTGCGGGTAATTCGCTTATGATTCTTCAAATCGATCGAACTATAAGCTACCACTCTGACCGCATCAAACACATCCCATTCGCCGAGGCATCACAATACACCGTGGTACCCCTGGTCCCTGCCTCGGACTATCAGATAGGAGCCGGCAAGCCTCCTCTTCAACTCGAATGCCTCCTCGCACGGCCATCCTAATCCAACTCGACCTCCACGAGTCAATCTCACATAGATGCCGCTAATTAGGAGAAATCCTTAATGAATCTCCCGTATATCTAACCAATCCCAAGGCGAAACTCAGTGTATCTCAAGACTGACTTCGCTTCTTCAAACTCATCACGACCTCGACCTTCTCAGGGTCTACTGACACGCCTAATGCCGACAACACGTGTCCCAAAAATCTCACCCCGCAGTTTCTCAAAACTCGCACCTCATCGAACTCTTCGCGCATGCCCGATGGTCTCAAAGAATCGTGAAAATCCTCAAGTGATACCATGCTCCTCCGACCGGGAGTAGATCAAAATGTCATCCACAAAGACTACTACAACTGATCCAAATAGGTCGAATACCCTACGCACAGGTCCATGAATGTCACCGCGCATTTGTCAACCAAAGGGCATCACCAGAAACTCAGCGCCATAACGTGTCCTAAATGTCGCTTTAGGATATCTATCTCCTAACTCCTCGCCTTATGGTAACCTAAGGGTTCATCTGAGCAGACTCGCGCCCTACTAATCGATCAAACAAACCGTCAATCTTCTGAACGGGTAAATCGATTCTCGACTGTGAACTCCTATTCAATTGTCGCCCAGAGTCAATGCAATGTCGAAGGGTCCATTCCTTCTTCTTCGCAAACAGAACCTGAGCGCCCATGTATGGCGTTCTGCGAATGGAATTTCTGCCTAGTAACTCAGAAGCCGACTTTAAGTCTCGAACTCACCGTGCCATCCTACGTGAGTCACAGAGATTACTAAGTACTGTGGTGTGTAACTCGATACCCTAAGAGCTCATCAAGAAAAACATCCTTATACTCGCAGCACCACTCGAGGTGTAGATCTAAGTCTCAATACTCGTCCTTCAGGGTAAGGTCATAGCCAACCCGCTTAACCGCCCATGACACTCGACTCGCATAATCGTCTCAGGAAAATATCATGCTGGTCTCCCTCGAAATACAACACTCCAGTACCGTCCTACGTGTAGACTGTAACCCTACTATACTCACAATCGATAACGACTCCGTAAGTCAGCCGCCCAATCCATCCCCAGATGACGTCGAACCTACATGTCCACTTAATTCCCAGTCCATCAGGAGTAGAATCCCGAGATCTCTAACTCGCAACCTCGACATATCATCCCTATCCTCGCCCTAATCCATGTGGAGAACTCACAAGGGCTCCTCCAAGGCCTCAACTCCTAAACCTAACTCCCATTTCACGCAAGATGCAACAATGATGAATATGATGCATCGAACAAATGCGTATAAAACGTACTCCCGCATGTCCGGCCGATCCGCATGCTCGCCCCTCGCACCATGAGACCTCTCCGCTCCTAGACAATCCGGCCCATATGCCCAAAGCAATGGCAATGGAAAACGTCATCCGCCCCGGGCCCCAGCCCGAACCCGCCCGTAAGTCCCGTCCGACCGCCCGAGCCTCGGTCCCGCCTTCCATGGGCCCGCTCATAGCACTGGGTAAGCCAAGGCAGCACCCGGATCGAGCATCGTCCTCTCGACTCCATACTAGTAGCGCGTGGTAACAACGACCGCCCGTCTCACCGACGTGACTCATTGCCCCAAACCCTGATCCCTCTGCCTCTGGGTAATCCTCCTGCGGCGTCTCAGTCGCTAGCGTGGAAACATAACATCTGTCCTGCCCGTTTGGCAACCCAACTCGTCCCTGGCCCGGATAACTGGGGCTCTAGAACCCTTGCCAACCCGAAGCCTTCGGCTTCTTTCCCGAACTGGAAGAAGACTGACTCTCCTTCCTCTTGCTACTAACACTTGCATCCCGAGTGCTACGTGGTATCATCGATCTTCTCTCTACGAAACAGTCGCCCCAACCATGGGGAAGTCCATGTCTTGTAGGCGAAGTCCTACAATCCTACCTCGAATGGACAACTTTAGCCCATTCTCGAATCTCCTAACCTTGGCCATGTCTGTGGCCACGTAGTCATCAGCAGAACAGGCTAGCTCCGTGAATCTAGCCACATACTCTATCACCGTCATGGCCCCCTACTTCAGCTCTAGGAACTCCTGAGCCTTCGCATGACGAGCGGTGTCCGGAAAATATTTTCCCATGAAAAGATCATGGAACTCTGCCCAAGTCATTGCCTTTAGATCTCTAGAGGTCTTTGCCTTGGGCCTCCACCACACTGCCTCACCTCTAGCCGAATGCAATAGTCCTGGAGTCCCCGGCCGTGCTCCGGCGATCCATACCTCCAACAATCTTCTCTCGACCAAGATAAACCAATGGTCCGCCATCATCGATCTCCTCCTCCGT
The DNA here is from genome assembly GCA_016808115.1 of Tetrastigma voinierianum. Taxonomy (NCBI): domain Eukaryota; kingdom Viridiplantae; phylum Streptophyta; class Magnoliopsida; order Vitales; family Vitaceae; genus Tetrastigma; species Tetrastigma voinierianum. The sequence goes on along the minus strand of JAEQBH010004263.1, from coordinate 24,028 downwards.
GAATGTCGGAGATGATGTGCCTGAACCTCTCGAAGGTTACCGACTCCTAGCTACTCGCGTAATTAGCTTCAGGCAATGGCAACAGCCGCAACTCCTGACGCCCCCGCAAAGGTCTCACAATAAACATCGTGTGCTTGGCTAGCACCTCGTGGACGCCCTCTATGTCCTCGCCCTTGACTAGCCATCTACACATGTCAAATGGCAAGGTAATATTCAACACAGTATCTCTAAGGTGTAAACATAACCCCGAGACACTATTCACATACTAAAAACATTTCATACACAATGTCCATGCATTCATAGGTAATGCAAGACAATAAGTTCATATATTAAATCATATTTAACAAAAAAAAATTATTTTATTTTATTTTATTTAAAAAAATTTATTTTATTTTATTTTATTTTAAAAAAATTATTATTTTTTATTTTTTTTTGAAAACTCGTGAATGTAAAGGCTCATGAACAAGTGTTCATGAACAAAGGTCCCCAAACAAGGACTGCAACAAAGGCACCGAGTCACACCGGGTCGAGTGCATGCTGCACACACCTACGGGCTCAGCCGCGCGCTAGCCTGCCAGGCGGCACTACGGGCCGTGTCGTGGCCCCCCAGCTTGCGCCCGTACCGCCCGTGTCACAATATACTCCCAGACGTGACCTAGTGCAAATTGAAATGGACAAGAGCTCAAAATTTCGCACTTGCCTTTTTTTTTTTTTTTTCATCATTTTTTTTATCTGCTCCATCTACTGGAACATAAAAAATATATATATATATATATATATATATATTTTTTTTTTTCATTTTCCACGTAATGTACAATTCATAAAAATTTATTTTATTTTATTTTTTCCAGCTTTTACACATTGTAAAACCTCGTAAAATGCTCCTCAACATATTTTTTTTTCCTATGTGCCATTCACTCAAGCACACGCACCACAAATATACACAAATAAATCTATACAACACATGATCACACATCAATCATCAGAGTGCACAAGGAATGCGTGATCTAACCCGTGCCCATCAAGTCCTAGGTAATCATATACCTAACTTATTAATACTAAGCTATACTTTAGTATCCGACATTAAGCTCTAGGTATTTATAAACCTAAGCTCGATACTCAAGTCATATTTAATTCCCGGGTCCGTTGATCGACCCACACCATGACGACGCGGATGCTCTGCAACCCGACACCACCGCTGTGCACCCAGTCTCATTTGTACCAGGAGCTCTACCCAAAATACAACATGTCCCAATCACATGACAACCTGTCCCAGTATTTTACGACGACCACACCAAACCACGTATAGTAAAATGGCCATTTCAATGCTTTACTAATACTACAAAATATTTATCAACCATATAACAATAGTTCAAGAGTTATTACATTACTCTTAACCAAAACATATATCAAAATTTAGAGTTTTAATACATGTTATACAAATGAATACCAAAGCCACAATCCGCTTTCTAAAATGCGCCTGAGCTGTCGTCCCTCCCGTACACCTTTCAGACCTAAAATAATGATCGACAGGTGAGCACATCCAAAGAGGATAATTTTCTACATGGGTTACTCCCCACCTAAGTGCACATGTCAAGACAAACAATCCCACTCAAGCAAATACATGATCCTACTTCAATGTCTACATGCCCAATCCCATGTCTCGAGTTCTCATCGACTCCCTCACACATGCCTAAGCCAAATGTGAAAATACGCTTTCAAAACAAAAGCTTTTGTTCTCGAAACACACTATCGAGTTTCAGAATATATCAACTACCGGTGCTAACGGCTGATAATTTTCCGAATACTACGGGTCCGCTCCGAGATGAACCGTTGGACAACTCTCCAAGGCAATTCTTCGAAAATCTTCCTTGAAATTCCTTTCACAACCGCTTTCATTTTTCTTCAATTTTCTATGTCATGCACTCACACTCTACCATCTAGGGTGCCCTGCATATGGAATGTATTATTGAATTCTAACCAATTCATGCTAATATATTTTATATGCAATATTAATACAATTAACTCATATAAATCATGTTATTCAATTTACAACAATAACACCAAAATTATCACATGGGATTATTAACAAATCAAGCAATTCATTCAATCACCCAACAACACAAAAATCCACACAACAGGAATCACGTGGAACAAGGAAACCCCTGCCGCACCGTTCACGGCCACACAAGTAGGGATTTCTTCACTCGGTTTAAAGGTTTTGAGACTGAAAACACAACCATTTAGGCCTCAACAAATCCCCATTCATAAAATGGCTCTTAGCCAAAGAATAAACCAAGTAGGAAAAGATCCTACTCTTGGAGTTGCTCACCCACCAAATCTCCAAGTGCCTTAATGCGATGTACTTTCTTGCCACAGAACAACTTTCGCTTCTTCCTCCGACGAACCAACGGTTCATCGTCAAAATCTAGAGAGGGTCACACTTTCTCTCTTTAGAATCTGGACCCCACTTACCCACTTTTTTTTGTGTTTCAAAATGGAGAAGAAGATTGGTTTTTCAGACATTATTCATTTAATCTTTTCAAAATTCCATTTGTGTCCTTCATTTAACTATTTGATTCTTGACACATAGCTTAATCTAAGCCACACCTCCATCCTCTATCTAATCACGCAACATGTGTCACATGAGTACATGTAGTAGGTACCTTGTCACATCACATGTCTCACAAACCGTTTATCAAGACCCGACACCTCTGTCTCTTGCAAAAACGTGAAATTTCGTTTTTATCTAGGAATTCGACGAAATTCGATGTGGTAGCTAGATTTCTCGAGACGATTCCACTATGAATTCCGCTTTCGTAATCGAGATCAAAGAAAATTTTTTGGATTAATCGAAATTACCATTTTATCCTATTTAAGAAAATTAGAATTTTCTCGGGTTTTACACATTTATTCAACAATTACGAGAGAAAAATTCATTCTTAATATAACACAGTTATTACACTAATGCAACACAATCATCCTTAATGCACATAACTATTCTACTAATGTAATACAATTATCCTTAATGTAATTTAGTTTACACTAATGTAAATACATTAAGTATGATTGTGTTACATTAACAAATAATTGTGTTACATTAAAAGATGACCGCTACATTGCTGATTAATTTCTTTCCTAAATATCAAATAAAATGGGGCCCATTAATCAATTCATTAAGCAATTTCTTCTTAATAAAATAAAATGCATACTTTGTAAGACCCGAGAAATTCCAATTTCTGGAAAACGGGTAAAATCGTAATTTTGATTACAAAATTGTAATTTCAAGTAAAATCAGATTAATTTCTAGATTCTGATGACCTAAACGGATTTACCGCTGAATCGCCTCACTAAATCTAGTTAGCATGTAAAATTTCATAATATTCTCGAGACAAGAGAGCTTCCACACGCTTACGAGGCATCACGCCGGTGCCAGAACGATTATGGCTGTGACGAAAGTCACATATAACAAGACTCATACCATAAGCAGATGAGTATAGAAATGATGAAATGACTACGAGGTAGTACCGACATCAACCGGGAAAAGCAAGGACGAAATGTCATTTTTGAATGTTAATGATTTAACACAAAAAGAGCAAATAAGGTCTATCTTCTTCCTCAACAGAGACAAAAAACAAGTAAATGGGCGATGATGCAAAGAAATTCAAGATTTTGGAGGAGTTTATAGAGAGAGAGAACTTTCAGAAATACACGATCCAACCGTCTACGGCCTTCGACGAGAAGCAAAACCGCTCTACGCGGAGAGGGCTTCGTGGTACCGGATTTAGTGGAGTTTCTTCAAACTCCCGAGGTGATTCTACTTGAGTTTTACTCCCATTTTAAGTGTTTTACTAATGTTTCTATTAATGAGGTCGCTGAGGAAGCCGTCGACGGCCCCAAAACTCGTAACGAACATAAATTCTTGATTTTTCTTCTCACCATCCGTGATACCCGTAAAATTTAGTGGAGTCACGCTGTTCGTTGATTTATGTACATTCATGTGCACATCATGTGTCGTTTGATCGAGGCCTAAAATGGCCGTGAAACGTTCACAAAGTGAACTGCTGATTTCGATTTTTCGAATAGTAACTGAGGGTTTTACTATTCTAAATGAAGTTGTTCTAAAATATATTCGTTAAAATACGTGTTTGGTCGAGCTGATTTAAATTAAATTACTCATGTGTGATCACAATTTCAAGAGAGCTAATTTTGATGTGAAATTTTGAAATTTATATTTACATGACATAGCTGAATTGGATCGCTTGCGAATACATGCATGTTTATATATTTACATGTGAATTGGGACCGTATTGGAATTGGCATACATGATTCCATATGCACCGGAACATCCTAGACTATGGGAGTTAGTGCATGGTATAAGTCTAGAGAAGACGGTTCGAGGGTAGTCTAAAAATGTTAATCATCGGAGGGTAGTCCACAAACTAAAAATATCAATCATTGAGTGGCCCAATTGATATCTCACTGAGGGTAGTGTCCACAAACGATTAATATATCACCAGCGCCCAATTGATATATGTACATCTGAGGTTGTCCACTATTAAAACTAACATTCTCTACAATGATTTAGGCGAGTGTGTGAGAGAGTCATGATAATCAGATCCTGAGTTAATAAAGTGTATTAATTCAAGTAGATCATGCATTTTCTTGAATGTGTGTTTACTTTGGAACATTGCACTGCACTTAGGTGGTGAGTAGCCCACTTGGGTGGCGATTCTCCCATCAGCTTTTAGCTCACCCCGTCGCGATCCCCTTTACAAAGTACAGGAGTACAGAGCATCACACAGCCCTGTAGATTGAGAATTGAAGAAAACTGATTGTGGCTTTGGTTTGACTCATATCTACATGTATTAGAATTTCTAATTTTAATTTATGTTGTAAGGAGAGTAAAACATTTGAACTTCTCAGAATTCATTGGGTATGTAGTCGATTCATGCTTGGTAAGTGTATATTGAGTATTGTTACGGGCCCAAGTGGCTGGGATACTATGTGATTGATATATTACATATATTGACCTGTTTGGGGATGATATGCGTATATTGTATTTGGGTAGAGCTCTGCATGCGCTGTTCCTTCCATTTTTCATGTTCTGTAACTGACGCCCACTCGTATTCCACAAAGTGGTTGATGGTGAACAACTTAATCGTTTCGGGGGCTGCTACATAATTTTTATTAATTTCGTAGAAAATACATTTCACACAAGGGTGAATCAACTTCTATTTTCATTATATTTGATGATAAGATGCACCTTTACATCATTCTCCCAATTATTAAATATAAGGGCCTACGAAAGGTGTAGTACATATATTTCAAAATAGATCATGGCCCACGACGAAGAAGACAATTCAAATTTTTGTTTGGAAGTTCTTCTAGCCCCAAAGAAGATGTTATGGTCGTCTAGGTCTTGTTTCATCCCACACATATGACTACTAATTTTTTTCTTTCACAAGCCAAAAAGCATGTGGTGGACTTAATCAAAGGAAATGATTTTATGTGTTGGGTTTAGAATTGACACAATATATCTTCGTCCACAGTGTTCCATAAGAATATGTCTACTTCGAAGTTCATGTTTGATAAAGATTTAAAGGTTTAAACATGAAGTCCCTAGAGAGAGTCGGGACTATGTTTAAACTCGACTGGGACACCATGCCTTAGACTCTTAGAGCCCAAGGTAACCTGAAAGAAATTGAATAGGCTATGTTGGCCTTGTGTGGTCAGGTGTGATCAGTCGATGAAATACATATTTTATTAGACAAGTGTCTCGATGCAAAATGAGTCTCTTTTTTAGAGACTCAAACTTGAGTAAAATGGCCGTGTGGGGCCCTTCACATCCATACTACTTAAAATATAATCATTTATGTCTGATAGTTTGAGAACCAAACCAGCTCTTCTGGCTTGTATAAATCAGAATGTTTCATACATGTTTTACAAAATATATAATCAAAGCCACAAGTCGGCTTTCTTCTCAAAAGCGGGCTCTAGTGAGCGCCCGTCTTCACACAGATACTCGCTTTATGCGCAGAGGGATCATGACGAGGTGGCCGTCTTAAGAGTAGTTGAATTTACTCTCTTGGGTTCTCCCCACCCTAAGTGCTCCATACCAGTAGCTTTATTAAATGCCTTGATTCCTACTCGAATGTCTACATGTTATGGATGAGAATGCTGACTCACCTCGGCTATCGAGCCCTCATGGGCTCCCTCACGCATGCCTAAGCCAAGAGTGAGAAAAACACTGTTTTTGAAACAAAAGGTTTTTGTTCTGAAATATAATACCAATTTCGAAAAATTCCGTGAATGACCCTCAGAAATTGGTGTTTAGATAACTCTCAAAAAGCATCATGGGTCATCAAAGATGGTTGTTTGGACCATCTTGAAATTCTTCGGAAAAATCTTCCCATGAAATTCATTTGGCAATATCATTTTCATATCATTGCACCATACCTACTATTCTGGATTCTGCAGGTGCGTATGAAATGCGTATACCATTTCACAATAATTCATGTTAATATATCAAGCATGCAAATATATATTAACGAAATTCACACAAGCAACATGTTATTAAATTCGTAGAAATAACGCGAGAAAAATTGCCCGCGTGAAATTTAATAATAGGCCAAACCAGTCCATCTTGGAAGCGCCTGAAAGCATCACACAAAACATAACAACATATTGTTCGTCCATACTTAAATATGTCAGCACCGCAAGCCACACAGCCGGTCCTCGGTCGAGTTTCGAATTTGTCAGAAGGTGTGTGAGATTTACCACCGAGTCAATTTTGGAGTTGAATGAACGGCCACTCGGGCCCCCGAACATCCCTAACCATTAAAATGGCTTTTAGTCGAGGTCGCTCGGTAGGAGAAAACTACTCGGGTTGTGGCTCACGACCACCGGTTCCACGCTTAGCTCTTACAGTGGGGATCAGCTTTGCCTCTTGTCTCACCGGGATTCGATAGACCGATAGCCGAAAAATCTAAAGAAAAGGTAGACACTCTCTCTCTAAAACCTCTCATTCCTTTCTTTTTTTTTCTCTCTCTCTTGCCTTTCCCTCCCAAACCGGTTAGGGTTAAGATTGGGTCAAGTGAGGATGTTCTCTCACTTGCCACTTGTCACTCTCTTAGTGACTCTTTGGATTACACCCTATCCACTTATCCATCTACCATGGATTTCCATCCACTCACAAGGTGCCATGTGTCTCTTAGGCATCATCTATAAGAAGACGTGATCGCCAACCTCAAACTGCGAAATTAGACATCGTATGTTAAGCGTAGCTCTTCTGTCGACTCTAAGCGCATGAGAAGGCTTATTTGTTGTGTCGAAGCTCACCTTCTCAGGGTGTGCTGTCGAATGGGACCCGTGTGGAGCTCTCTCCCACCTCGGTCTAGCAAATAGGTGATCGGCATAGCCTCCCATACAACGCCTCATAGGCTGCCATCTGTATACTCACCTGATAACTGTTGTTATAGGCAAATTGCACCAAGGGCAAAAGCTCTTCCCAACTACCCTTATGATTCAGGACGCATGCTCGCAGCATGTCCTCTAAAATCTGTATGGTCCTCTCCGACTGACCATATGTTTGTGGGTGGAAGGCTATACTCATGGTCAACCATGTCCCTATATAGCCTTTGGAAGATCTTCGAATTGTGCCGTAAATCTCGAGGTCCACGTCAGGCCGCTATGGATCTTTGGTACTCCATGTAGACGGACGATCTCTCGAATATACAACCGGTAAAATCCTCCAATGTGAAGGTCATCCCACCTTTGCTAGAAAATGTGTGCCGACCGTGAGCCGATCCATTATCACCCATCTGCATCATGTCCTGCGGTGTCGAGTGGCATTAAGTGGGTCACAAAATCCATCGACATGCTCCCACTTCCACTCACCCACCTCCGATGATGCGGAGTAACCTTCTTGCGGCAAGGTGCTTAGCCTTAACTTCTTTGTTTCTGTTGAACTGTGATCTTTCAAAGATCCCCTACGTGTCTCTTCATCCCGCTCTAGTATTATTGGCGACGAAGATCACGGTACATCTTCGTGCCACCTAGATGCACAACAAATCAGGAGCAATGAAACTCCCCTAAAATTTCCTCTCGGATAAGGTCGATTGGGAGGCACTGCCGGTCCTCTTATGCTCAAAAGACTACCATGCATTGTGGATGGTCTAGTCCTCGATCACTGTGCACGATTGTATCAGGTTCTGATGGACTTTTCTCTGCGCGTCCTATCCTGCTGGGACTCAATCACTGCAGCAATAAAGATAGTTGTAGCTGCCGGACTCCCCAATGTCTCACGAGGCTTTTGCTCGCTATACGCCAGTCTAAGCGTCCCACGGTCTTGAGCATCTGCCACTCCAGGAAGCTATACTAGCGATACTCCACAGTGACTTGGGTTGGAGTGCATTAGCCATCACATTTGCCTTACCAGGGTGGTAATGCAAAGTGAAGTTATAATCCTCTATGAACTCCATTCACCTGTGTTGCCTCATATTGAGGTCCCGTTGTGTGAAAATATACTTCAGACTTTTGTGGTCTGAGTACACCTTGAACTGCTCTCCATATAAGTAGTGGCGCAAAATCTTCAAGGCGAAGACTACGACCGCCAACTCCATATCGTGTGTGGGGTAATTCTGCTCATGATTCTTCAATTGGCGGGAACCATAAGCTATAACCCTCCCGGACTGCATCAGAACGCATCCTAATCCGGCCTTCGAGGCATCACAATACATTGTGTACCCCTGTCCCCTCTCTGGGACTATCAAAATAGGAGCCGAAGTAAGCCTTCTCTTTAACTCCTGAAATGCCTTCTCGCATACATCATTCCACTCAAACTTGACCTCCTTCCTGGTCAGTTTTGTCATAGGTGTTGCTAGTCAGGAGTAGTCCTCATGACATACGTAGTACCACTGCCAATCCCAGCGCATTATCTCGGGGCGACCGGTCTCTCCCAACTCATAACAGCCTCGACCTTCTCGGGGTCAACGATGCGCACAGAAGGCGACACCACGTGTCACAAAACCTCGCCTCAATCGCGGCTTCGCACTTCTTTGAACTTGGCGTACAGCGTGGTCTCTCAATGTTTGAGCTTGACACACTTAAATGATCCTCATGCTCCCTCTTAGACTGGGAGTAGATCAGAATGTCATCCACAAAGACTACGACAAACTAATCTAGATAGGGTTGGAATACCCTATGCATGAGATCCATGAATTCTTACGGTGCGTCGTCGATCTGAGGGCATCCTTGTAAAGCTCAAAGTGTCCATAGCAGCGTCTGAGCGGTATCTTGGGCATATATGTCTCCCTAACCCTCAGCTGATGGTAACCAGTGCGAAGGTCTATCTTGGAGTAGACTTGTGCTCCTCTTAGCTGATCGAATAAGTCATCAATTCTCGATAATGGATATCGATTCTTGATCGTAACCCTGTTCAACTGTCGATAGTCAATGTTACATGATCAGAGTTACGTCGCTTCTTCTTTGCAAGCCAGCGGGAGCCCCGGTGAAGTGCTCTGTCTAATGAACCCCTTGTCCAGTAACTCTTGAAATCAGACCACGAGTTCCCTCTGACTCAATGGTGTCATCATGCGAGCCATAGAGATGGCGGCGTGCGGGGTGTAACTAATCACAGAATCCACCACCTGGGAGGTAATCCGATGCTTCGTCCCAGGAAAACATGCATTGCTCTCACACTACGGCGGACCCATATAGGTGCCTCGCCTGGGTCCTCTAAGGTAGGCTAGTTGCTTGACCACCAACTATGCGTGCCGTCTAGAGATCATACCACGAGAGACTAGAGGGCAAGGCATCGTGCTTATCCCCCTGAAAGCGTAACACAGTGCGAGTCCTGAGTAGCAGGCACAATGTAGCGCCCAGGCAGGTGTCCGTTGACTACCATCAACCGGAAATTCTATATGTCTCTTATCCTTGGGAACTCATACACAAGTGCCTCTTGAACAAGCAGTACTCATAAAACAATAGCTGCTTATGTTTCAATTATCTCCCGATAATTGATAGTTGATTACACTGCTAAACATATATTAAAATCTACAATTCTGTACATGTTATATAAAAAAAAAAAACATCAAAGCCACAACCGACTTTTCTTCAAAATCGACCTCTTGAGTTGTCTTGAAGATAACCACCTTTTCAAATGATATTCCCTGCAAAGGTGGTATCGCTGGTAGTGGAATAACCTAAATGGGTTCTTCAAGCTGATCTTTATATCTGAGTAAAATAACCACACACTCAAGTAAATACGCGATCCTCTTGGATATGCATCTGATCGCGTATGCGGTCGCCAGCAGACTCCACTCCATGGCTGCTGCGTGTGAAAATAATCATTTGAAACAAAACGTTGTTCTTGAAATCTACTATCAATTATTAGAGTAAAGTATGGGACTACCCTCAGGAGTGAATTGGTTGGTGAGCTTTCGAAACTTGATCGTAGTCCGCCATCCCAGATATGATCTGTTGGCCGAAAATCTACAACCCAATTCTCGAATATACGTCTGTGAAATTCAACTTCGCAATCATGTTCGTTTTACAAATATCATGTCATGCGCTCCACACCTAACTTCTAGGTTACCCGGTGCATATGAAAATGCATTATCGCCATTTTAAAACCATTTATACAATATGTCGATATGCATATTTTCAATCACTACAATTGCATGCAGTTCGCCACATCAACCATCACCCAATTTAGCTCACTTGGCTTGATTTACGTTATAAATACCAGTGGCTTACAAAACCTGATTTTATTCCATATAATTGTGTCATTGTCTAACTCAACACATTAAATCATGTCTTAACTATATATTTCCACACATCCCAAGCCATTCATTTCAACAATTCAAGCACACATCCTATGGACGATTTTGATTAATTCTGCAACCACAGGTGATTTAAAGTCCAAAAACAAAGCAAGTGGGTTGTCAGTGACGGCCCACGTCTGACTCTCGGTTCCACTTTTTGGCAGATTCCATTCTTTGTTTCCCATCTCATACACACCACAATACAATTTATTATATAAATTATGATACAATTAGCCAAATCAGTCCCTAAACTGATCCGGACTGACCAAAAAAATATCCAAAATTTCACATTTGGTTCAAGAGATTTGGAACCAGATCAAAAGCGACCCCTGGCCTCCCGGTCCAAGCTCAAACATCATAAAACACTTAAATAAAATTGTAAAACAAGTACAGGATAAAGCCCCTACCTCACAGGAGTTTGTTTAGAGCTCCTCCAAGCCGGAGTCCACAGCGTTTGCCCTTTTCGCGTGGGAGCATCTTTCCTTTTTGCTCCGAAAAATCAAATGATTCTTTACAATTCTGAGAGAAGGAGGACCTCTCTCTCTAAAATGTGAGAACAAATCTTCTGCATCTCCTTTTCCTTTCTTCCTCTCCACGTTCTCGCTTTGTTTCTTATTCTCCTTTCCTTTTCATTTTCTTTCTTTCTTTCATCTCATTTCTCTCTTCCTCATCATCTTCATTTTCCCCATTTTCCTTTCTTTGCCTTTCTCTCCCCTTTTTGGGAGCATTGACCGTATGGGTCAAGAGGAGGAAGTTTCCTCCCTCCTTCCTCAAGCCAAATGTGTGGCTCTTTTTCCTTCTTCCTTTTCTTTTTTTATTTCATAATCTCTCTTTACGACATCATCATTTCATATGGCTTAATATGGAGCCATGAATCATTTCCCACACATGGCTACCAGAGCCACTCCTTTAATGCCAGTGTCATTCTCTTTCGTGCCATGTGGCATCCCCTAACCTTGCCATGTGTCATCCGACATCCCACGCCAAAACGTGCAAATTCCTACTGTCTCGGAATTCAACGAAATTCGACGTGGTTGGGCACCGCGATACGATTTCAACGGAAAAGTCCGCTTCTGGCCATCCGAGACCTAGAAAAAATTTTACATCGAAATTACGATTTTACCCTCTTTCGAAATTTGGATTTTCAAAGGTTTCATAGGTAACCCTCCTATGCTCACAATCGATGACGACTCTGTATGCCGTCAACCAATCCATCCCAAGGATGACATCGAACTCTAACATGTCCATGATCCTCAGTCCACCGGGGAGTGAGTCCTGAGATCTCTAACTCGCAACCTTGACATACCTATTCTCGCCCTAATCCCTAGGGGAGAACTCACATACAGCCCTTCGAGTCTCAACTCCTAAGCCCAACTCTATTACACAATCGATGCAACATGAATGAATGCGATGCACCGGAATCAAATAATACCCTTGCCCATAGCGAAGAGCAAAATACCTTGTATGGATCGGTCGCTGCTACGCTAAATTTCGATGATGTGATGGCGTAGACACGCCCCTGAATCCCTAACGTCCTTTCCTGTGGGCCTCAGCCCCCACTCGCCTATGATCCGGCCCTTTCGCTCCGCCCGTAACCCGAGGTGCCCGCCACCTCCTGACCGATATTGGCTCCTCCTCGACCCATACTAGGTACGGAGGAATAAACTCAGATCCCTCTTATTCCACAACCGACCGGGACCGCCCGCCCCCAAACCCCGGGGTCCCCGCCTCTCTAGGCAACCTCCTCATATGTTCCCGGGGCCGCGGCAATGGAAACATACCATCCGCCCCGCCCGACTAGCCCCTACCTTATCCCTAGCCCGGACGGGGCCGAGCTCTGGAATCCACGTGAACTAGAAGCCCTCTGCTTCTTTCCCGAATTGGAAGAAGACTGACTCTCCTTCCTCTTGCCATTAGCACCCGCATCCCGAGTGCTCCGTGCATCCTCCATCTCCCTCTCTATGGTCATGGCCGTCCCAAACTGCTAGAAGTCCAGCCTTGTAAAGTGAGTCCTACAATCACTCGAATGGACAATCTCAAACTTTCATTCTAAATCTCGACCTTAGCTGCATCCGTGGCCACATAATCGCCAAAGCGAAGCAACTCGTGAACTCCGGCCACATACTCTATCATAGTCATATCTCCCTGCTTCAGCTCTAAAAACTCCTAGGCTTTCACATATCTAGGAGTGGCTGGAAAATATTTGCCCATGAAGAGCTCATGGAACTCTGCCCAAGTCATCGCCTCTAAGTCTCTAGAGGTCTTAACCCGTCCCACCACACTTGGGACTCGCCCTTTAGTTGAAACACAACTACCCTGATCTTGGTCGTATCAGAGGTGATATCCATGGCCTCCAACACCTTCTCAATCTGTCTAAACCAATGGTCTGCCACCATCGGATCTCCTCCTTTCGTGGACATCTGAGGTTGATGTGCCCCGAACCTCCGGAGGTTACCCGAGCCTCCTCGACCACTACCGCACTCCAGCCTCGTGCAATGCGGCGTTAGCCAGTAATCCCTACTGCGCCTCAACAAAGGCTTGTTGATCGAAAATAGGTGGTGCTTGGTTAGCACCTCGTGGAAAACCTTGACATCCTCGCCCATGGTTTACCATCTAAACATGTCAATTGGCAAGTTGAGTTTTAATAAAGTATCTAAAAGTGTAAAAACCTGAGAAAATTTCATTTTTTCTGAAAAATGGCAAAACAGTAATTTTGTTGAAATAGTACAGGCTAAAACCTAGAAATTTTCTAGATCTCGGATGATGAAGAGGACTTCACCATTGGAATCGTCTCGCGAAATCTAGTTACCCTGTTGAATTTCGTCGAATTCCAAGACAGTCGAGATTTCACGTTTTTCGAGGCATTGGTGTTGGATGACACATGGTGTAATTAGGGGATGCCACATGGCACCCCAAGAGAGTGACACTTGGCAAAGTCATGTGGTGCACTTGAAGGGATGGCTCATAATGAGCCACATGGGAGTGTGATGTCATAAAAGGGGAATAAGGAATAAAAGAAAAGAAAATTGATGGCCACGCATGAGGCTTGAGGAAATGGGGAGGAATTGCCTTTCGACCCATACCAATAATAATGATTCAAAATGGGAGAGAAAATGTTAAAGGAGAAGAGAAAATGAAAGGGAAATGAGATGAGAAAAGAGAAATAGAAAAGGAAGACAACAAAAAGAAAGAAAAGAGTTCTTAGAAAAGGAAAAGAGAAAATGAAAAAAAACATTATAAAAGGAAGAGAAAGAAGGAACAAACGGGGCGTGGAGAAAGAAGAAGAAAAAAAAAAAAAACAAAAACAAAGTTGTCCAATTTTTTTTATGGTGTTCCGACGGCCGAATTTCGGTAGCCCGAGAATTAAAGTTGGTCTACTCGACTAGAACTACGAGTAGGTACCAAGAACTAAAAAGGCTCTGCTTTTACTAATAGGTGGGTTTCCTACTGAGTTCCTTTATTTAAGGTCAGAATGGTCGTGGTGGGTTAGGAACCAACACAGGATTGAGTTTTCTGGCTATGAGATCGTTTCTTCGTATTAACCGATCGGGTTTGAAGGTCGGTATCCGTTTCGTTGGGGCTGGATCAGCCGAAAATGCAGCTGCCGACTTGTCAGGGCTGTTTTCAAACTCGTTTACGACAGGTTTTAGATTGGTTTGATTCGGTCAGCTGGTCTCGAACTGTAAAATTGATAAAATCGGTAAACAATATATTCCGTTGTTAGTCACAGACATGGGGTGATCGCCCGGACCGGCTTCATTTTATGGATTTTATAGTGAACTGCCGAGACGCTGTCGGCGCATGGCTAAATTTTTAGCCGTTAAAACAGACACTAAAATTTCTAGACTAAGTCTAGATTTTTTTATTATGGCCGGGAATGGTTATTTTATGTGAAGTGTTTTTTTTTGTGTGTTATGGTTGACAATTTAATAACATGTTGAATATGTGTCAGATATGTTAATATATGTGTATTTAAATGTATTAACATAATGGATGTGAATTATATATGTTTACATGGTACTGCGTGAAGGCTTATTGAGTAGAATGTTCTATGTGGCAGTATCATACAAACATGAGAACCCTTTTCAAGTATGACATTAGCATCGCATATGCACAAAGGACATCGACATGTCGGTGTGTGTACATGGTGTGGTCACCATCATTGTCGATGAATGGGTAGTGAGCTCATACTTTGGACGGCGTCCAATAGATATCTCACGATTACAAAAAATAAAATAAATAAAATAAAATAAATAAATATAAATAATGTGTGTTGGGCGGAGCAAGAAGGGGACCGTTAACCCCCTTTAGGTGAAAAGTCAGAACACGTGGGTGTAAGAGACCAAGCAGGTGATCCGAAAGCTCCAGAATATAAAAAGAGACCATGGCAGATCCAAAAGTTATGTTGCCCAAAGAAGACACACCTGGCCATGATTACATAGACTTGTGTGTGATAGGAGTCGGATTGACGATTGGCTGCCCATCGCACTTCGTGATCAGCATGGAGCCTGGTGAGGGCTCGATACATGGGTCATTGATAATACCAAGGATCTGCCACACTTGGCATATGGCTGTGTGAGGAGTCGGTGAGAATCTCGATATGGCATGACGATTACTTCATGCGACATGTGACATTCATGTAGACATTCGAGTGGATGTGTATTTGTTGTGCAAACCATTGCATGCACTTAGACGGGAAGTAGCTCCTCAGAGGAGTCATTTCTCTACTGGGCTTGCTCATCTGGCCGGGACCCCCTTCGTGCACAAACCGGTGTCCGAATTTTCGCATATGGACCGAATGCAGTGATGAGAGCCAGATGAAGCTTCGCTTTGTTTTGTTTTTGTCATGTATTATATTCGAAAGGTAACATGATACCTTTGTCAGATAAAAAGGATCGGTAAACCCGACTATCGACAAATAATCATCATATATTTTCAGATATTCGGGAATTAAATATGCGTGGAGTGGGTCTCAATATATGAGATTAAATGAGTGTGATATCGACAATCTGATATCCATTGTGTTTTCTTTCGCAGGTTAATGCTGTCACGACCCGAGATAGGTGTCACACAAAGGGTGTAAATACAGCCCCAAGACACTATTCAAGCACCGAAAAAAAAAATTTCATGCACCATGGCAAGGCATTCATAGGTAATGCAAGATAAACATTCTATATATTAAGTCATACACAATTTTATTTTATTTTTCAATTTTGAATTTTTTTTTTCGAAACCTTGTGAACAATGTTCATGGAACAAGGACCCGGGGCCGTTGTCCCTAAACAGACCGTCTTAAAATTGGCCTGCTCATTGCTCAGCACCGGTGCACAACGCCTGCATCATGGGCGATGCCGGAGCCTGCCGGGCCGGGTGTGCGTTGTCGCGCGAGCGCGTTGGGAGCCCACATGCCCCTCCCTGTTGCAACACCAAGGTTGTGTCACGACACCAAGGAGCCCCAGGTGGCCCAGACCATGTCGCAACACCTAAAATGGTGTCGCGACACCATTTCAAACAGGGCCAGGTCGCAACCTCAAGACAGGGTTGCGACACCGTTTCAGCCCAAATAGGACAAACCAGGTCGCGACCCTAAAATAGGGTCCCGACACCACCTTCAACAGGCCAAGTCGTGACATCAAAACCATGTCGCAACACTAGCCAACCAACTAATGTTGCGACCTCAAATCGATATCGCGACCCAAGGTTAGCTTAGCCCCATCCCTGCCATGTCGCGACCTAAGAACTGGCTCTGACACCGGCCGTCCACCGCTCTCAACTATGTCGCAACATGCATTGGTGTCGCGAATCTAGTCCAAACTTCCTGTCAGGTGACCTCAGCCACACCGTCCCGCCCAACCATGTCGACTGGGGACCAAGAATCAGTCGAAAGGCGCCCAAATACCGTGTCGGACGTTGTTTGTTCAACATGCATCAATGACGCGAATGACCTTTCCCGCTCGCGACACCACTCAGGGTCGCCACCCAAAGCTGGAAATGGGCAGTAACCCATTCCATTTGCTCTCCTGCATTTTTCCCTTGGTTTAGTGGGTTCTAAAATCACCAGAAAATATATAAACACATGCTATTTTTATACTTCACCAATTAAAGGGTTTAACTATAACCCTTTTTCGTGCGTAATCCAGAATAATCTTCCGTAATTCCACAAAACACACATCCCGCTTATATCCAAAACCGAAATACCGTAAATTCTATTTTTTTTCTCATTTCTGGACCATTTTGCCCATAATTCCTCAAATCCCTAAGGTTATATTTTTCTCAACCCTAGTGTTCAACATTTTCCTATATGCTACTTACCAAGGATACAATCACACAGCACATACAACACAGAATCACGCAACAATCATCAGAATGCACAATGAATGCATAATCTAACCCGTGCCCATTGAGTCCTAGGTAATCGTATACCTAACTTCCTAATACTAAGTTATAATTTTAGTATCCGACATCTAGCTCTAGGTATTTATAAACCTAGGCTCTGATACCAAGTCGTGATGCTCACCGGGGTCCATTGACAATCCGTCAACTCGCGGAATACATGTAGTCATTGAAAGGTCTCAATGCCATGCACGAGTGTACTTCTACCGAGACTCAAACATGAGTAAAATGGCCACGCCGTGGGCCCATACATCCATACTCACCAAAATATAATAAACTATATTACAATAGTTTCAAGAGTTAGTTACACTTTTATACAAACATGTATAAATCAGAATGTTTCATACATGTGTTACAAAATATATAATCAAAGCCACAAGTCGGTTTTCTTCTCAAAAGCGGCCTTTAGTGAGTGTCGTCTTCCTGAATACTCCTTGTACCTGAAAGGGGGATTCCACGACGGGGTGAGCAATGCCCAGTAGTTGAATTTTCCTACATTGGGTTACTCCCCACTGAAGTGCTCATGCAATGGCAAGCACACACATTCAAGTAAATTCACGATTCCTACTCAAAATGTCTACACATCATGGATGAGAATGTGACTCCACCCTTTCCCACTTCTCGAGCCCTCACTAACTCCTGCCATGCCTAAGCCAAGTGTAGAAAATACTGCTTTCAAACAAAAGGTTTTTGTTCCTAAAACATAATACTAATTTTCTAAAAATCTTATTGGGACAACCATCCAAGGTGAATTGATGGATAACTTCCAAATACCATGGGTCACCTCTGATGAACCGTTGGACAACTCTCCAAGGCAATTCTTCGAAAAATCTTCCCATCAAATTGATTTGACAACCATGTTTTTCATGTCATGCACCCATACCTACTATTCTAGGTTACCCTGGTGCATATGAAATGCACATGCATTTAATAATAATTCTAATATATCAAGCATGCATATATTAACGAATCATACACAAAGCAACATGTTATTCATATTCATAGCCAATACGTAAAATTAGCTCACACGGGCTAATAAACAAACCGATACCCATCTTTTGAATCGCTCTAAAGTATCACACAAAACATAACAACATGTTATTCAATCATAGTACATATCAACACACAAAGCCAACAAAAGCCAACCATAAGCGGTCCTCGGTCGGTTCGGGGCTAGAAGGTGACTAAGTTCACCACCGGTCAAATTTTGGAAGCGGGGGAATGAAGCAGCCCTCTCAATTTTGAACATCCCTAACCATTAAAATGGCTTTTAGGTGAACATTCGAGTAGGAGAAAGCCCTACCTCCGGAGTTTGTTGAAACTCCCATGATACCCGGTTCAGCGCTTAGCTCTTGGGGTGGATCAACTGCCTCTTGTCTCATCGGGATTGGCATGGGACAGTGGCGAAAAATCGTATCTGACCTCTACAAACCTCATTCCTTTATAACTTTGCCTCTCTTGCCTTCCTCCCGACAGTTGGGGTTAAGATTGGGTCAAGTGAGGATGTTCACTCACTTGCCACTTGTCACTCTCTTAGTGACTCTTTGGATTACACCCTATCCACTTATCCATCTACCATAGTTTTCATCCACTCCTGGTGCATATATGTCTCTATATGTTTGCTTCCCGTGACTTCATGTTTATTAGCTCTCAGCTTGACATGTCTCGACTTGAGCCGCCAATGCGCGAAGTGTCGCGCCATTCTCGATTGCCTCGGCGTAAGAAATTGATTATCTCGAGTGGCGTATTGGTAGCTAGATTTGGCGGAGAAATGGTCCATTGATGTCACGTTTGTCCTCAAGATCTAAAAAAAATTCCACAGATTTTTGGCGTTTACCATTTTACCACTTTCGGAAAAATTTCGGATTTTAGTTTCCTGATATAAGCAAGAGAAAAATTCTGCATTGAAAAATGATGAATAGCGTTTGTTCAAAGCCGACCTAGATCTCGAGATGATAAACGAGACTACCGATGGAGATAAGTCTCGCGAAATCTGGCTCATATGGGAACTATTCAAATTCCGAACGGTGAATTTCCACGTTTTTAAAGGCGCCGGGGTGAATCGCGGACACTGTACGATGGCTCAATGAACATGTGTCGAAATGGAAGATCTGAGTCAAACATGGCTCAAGTGGACCACGAGACACATGGCAGCTTGTGTGAGTGGTGAAAATCCATGAGGCCAAATGAATAGAATAAGGTGTAATCTAAAGGCAATCGACTTGACATGGCAAGAAAGGACAAGTTTCTCTTGACTGACTTGAATAACTGTTGGGAGGGGGAAGGAGGTAGAGGAAGAAGAGAGGATTTTAGAGAGAGAGAGTCTACCTTCTCTCACAGATTTCCGTACGTCGGTCAGTAAATTCCGGCCAGGACAAGAGGCAAGTTGATCTCCTTTGCAAGGCTGCCCGGCGTCATTGCAGAAATGGTTCGATGCAGAATGAGGTTTCTTTACTGATCTTCTTTTGTCTAAAGGTCATGAATGGTTTTTGGGAGTTAATGAGGTTAAATGTCGCTATTAGGTCATAGAAATGAGGCAGGAAGGCTTGATAGAGGACTGTCATGGACGATCCACGGCTGATTGAGGCTGTTAAGGCGATCAAACTAATTTGTTTGGAACACGAGACATCCAGCAGAAGATGTTTTCCACATCTTGTTTCTTGGTAGTTGAATAACATGATTGAGTTGTTTGTGTCATTGTTAACGATGAATAGCCTTAGATTGTGCATAGCTGAGGCCATTACGCCATAGCTCGTTGGGCTGAGTATTGGACAAATTGTGTCACCACTAGGCTTCCAGGATTCATCTTATATCATTACGGTGGTAGTAGTATGATGTCCATATATCTTGGATTGATATGTGGCATAAATGATAAGTTTAATGCATGCTAGAATTGATTATTAATTGGCATTATGTTTGAATTATATGGAATATGATTGTGTAAGTGATTATGTGAATTAGCATTGTACGTTGAGCCTTCGTCAGTCCGTTAATATACGTCAACCCGCGGAAGGTGTGGATATCGGGTAACCCGACACCACACCCGTTCGTCCTTTACCACAGGTTTACAGAAGTTTAAGCAATCGGTCGAGTCCTTTATGCGTGGAGCTCTACCCAAATCCCTAACCTGTATGCAATGCGTAGCGGCCTGTCCCAGTAGTATCTGCGACGCATGGATGTTTGTCTGAAGTAGTAAGCCACATGGGACCATTTATCATATAAAACATATGGCTTTTTGACCATGGATACGATAAGGTTTATTGCGTATTACGGGCGCATTTCTAAGGTAAGGAAATTTGTGCATGTTTTACAAAATATAGAGAAAATCAAACCACGATCAAACTTATTTCATTGTGACTCCGTGAGCTCTCTCTATCTCACGTACTTTGAAAGAGGTCCCAATGATGACAGTACTTTGACGGTAAGTCTGCAGGCTCTCCCACCTAAGTGCACATGCAATGGTCTGCCTTCCGGCTTGTCATTAGAAGATTTTTGACTGATGAATTATATCAATCTAGAATGGGTTACATGACATGAATGAGATCTTTATCTAAGATCCTTGTACCAAGTCTATCTTAAACCTCAAACTTTGTATATACCATGTAGAAAAGCATTTTCAAAACAAAGATGTTGTTTTGTTGTAGGCAACCCTCAGATATAAACTCGTTTGGACAATCCTCAGAGGTGAATTTGTGGATAACTCTGAAACTGAAGATTAACGACCCTCTAGACGTGAATTGTTAGACGATTTCCAAACCTGATTCTTGGTTCTTACTTAGATACAATTTTATTATTTGGACATACGCCGATAATAATTATGTGGACAACTCTCCGTCAACCGCTTTGTTCAAAAGCCGTATTGATAACCTGGAATCATTCATACGACCTTTTAGGACTTTGTGATCACTAGAAGCAGAAACCCGACATCGGCCTACAGCAATGCTAATTTTCCATTACTCCGCACCCATTTCGTGCGTGTAGCATTTGCAACAATGCAAATACAATTGTACATTGCATCTCAGAGTCCTTGCCAAATGTATAAAGACCTCTGTGGTTTCCCCTATACAATCTGACTATGCGTGTGCCATGGACTTTCATATCCTAATCCTTTTTAAAGATCCATACATTTCATTATAGCAAATTAATATAAATCTGATCTGCTATAACATTATCACATTCATGTCTTTGTAAACAGCTTATACACTCAACATCATTCACTTCTGATAAAGTAATATGTACCGAGAATCCTAGGCTACATCGTGGCACATATGCTATAAACTATTTATAACATGCCATGTAATGGCAGCCCGTACACAACTCCTCCATCACAACCAACAGCATTGCTTTGCAATTTGTATAATCAATTTTTCTTAAAGATGAAACACCCATTACCAGCTAAGAAAAGCATGTGAATCAGATTCTAGAGCTCGAGATCTTTCCATATGAGTCAGAAACCTATAACGGGTTCGATTGAAAGAAAATTATGATATCAGTTGGAGGCAAACAAAAGCGAGGAGAAAATACCGAACATGTCCTACGCTACTCAGTGACTACTGTTGCTTATAAGTAAATTCCCCAATGCTCCAGCTGTCTTTATTTTTACTTGATTTCTCCGGAAGTGTCATTCACCTGGTTATCCAACTGTCCCTGGCCATACTGACGCTATCATCGGCCATAAATGTGGCACAAAACTTATCTCAAGCGTAACAGATAAAAAAAAATTTAATTTCTTTGAAAAAGAGCAAAATCGTAATTTCGATTACAAAATTGTAATTTGGTTGTCAAATCAAAATTTATTCTCTATATCTCGGGTGATGAGAAGCAGTTGCATCGTTTGAATCTATTCTGTCAAATCTATTAGAGCGATAAATTTACGAATTGGTGAGTGAATTTACCGTTTTCGAGAGCATCGCGTTCGGTCGTAAAACAATTTCGTTCGACGAAGTCATTGTACTCTTTGCGTGCTCATATTGCCCATGAGTGGTATCAGTCAGAAGAAATGATGAAAATGGGCCAAGGCTGAAATAGTGGAATGTCAAGCAGGAAATGAAGGGGCATAATGGTCATTTGGAATTTGATTTAAGTCCGCAAAAAATGCCAAATAGTCAATGTAACCATCTCAGCACATTAAACCAAGACAAAAAAAACGTGAAAGGGAAAACTTTGAGTGGATTGGTTGGAGGTTTTGAAGAGGATGTGCATTCTCGGAGCATCTGGGATATCAGGCCGTCGCGATTTAGGACAAAGAAGGGCTCTACGTGGAGAGGGCTTAATGGTAGGTCACGGTTCCCAAGAGTTTCTCCAACTCCCAGAATTGGGATTTCTCTACTTGGGTTTTATTCTTCGTTTCGTCTTTATATTGTCATTTGGGTTGGTTGAGGCGACGGCGTTCGATCCAAACCGTTGAGTGTCAAAATTGCTGGGCACCAAATGGGCGGTAGTGACTTGTCTGGTGTTTAGGTTAAATGGATGATGGTGTTCAATAAATCGTAACATTGGTTTGAGCGGAAATGGCAATGACACGGGTTCACCAGTGAGCAGATAAATTGTCTTTGAAAGGAGCGACCTAGGGGTTTTTCTTATTCCCAAGGCGTGTGAAACATAATTTTGTGAAAATATGTGTTTGATGATTGATTTAAAATTCAATTGCTGCGTGTTTGATCGATATTAGCCAAAGTGAACTAATTTTGATGTATGAAGTAGGAACTTTCTACTTACAGCGCAGATTACATATGAATTGATGTTTTGCTAAATATGTGCATGTTTATATATTTTGCATTCATGAATTAGGCGTATTGGGCGGCATACATACATTCGCCTTGTGAACACCCGGTTGCGAGGTAGGTGCATGGGTGAATCGAAGAAAATGGATTCAGGAGGGTTGTCTAAAATCATGAATTATCTGAAGGACATCTAAACTAAAATATCAATCATTGGAGCGATGAACAGTCTTACTTCGGAAAATTTAATCTGATAATATCAGGTAGGCGTGTCTCTGCTTCGCCGGAGGTTGTCCCACAATGACAGTCAATAAACATTCTCATCTGAAGAGGCTTGGTGGTGTGAGAGGGTCGATGAGGACTTAGTGCAGAGAATGGTTGAACAATCCAAGTAGGATCATGCATTTACTTGCCGATATGTGCTTTCTTTTGGAACATTACCGCTGCCACCAGATGGAAGAAGTAGCCCACTTAGGCGATTCCTCTTGAGCATTAGCTCACTGTGAGGATATTATTTACAGTGCAGGGAGTGGGGAATGGCTCATTCAGAATTGAGGATTAGAAGAAAGCAGGGTTCATAAGCGGTTCTGCCTGATGTATCATATGTTAAAACTTTTAATTTTAGTAGATGTATTATAGAAATCGCCAGATCTGCAACTGGCTTGGATATAGTTGGATTCATAGTGGTATTGTGATGATGTGTTTACCTTAGGGCCCCGAGTGGCCGTTTACTCATGTTGAGAATATATTGCCTTTGTTTGGAGACGGTATATCTACGGTGTACTTGGGTAGAGCTCTCTCCACTACAAGGAGACTGCACCGATAATCCGGCAGTAACGACATCCGCCCTTCGGGTTGGCGGGCAGTCATGAACCCAGTTTTGGCGTCACGAAACACATTTTCAGGCATACCCGCAATTCTTGAAAACCACGATTAACCCCTGCCTTTACCTGGCATTCAAATGATCCAGGGACCACCAGCGAGGTTATAGAGGTCCAGATTTGGGTTATTAAAGCCTAACATCGAGTTCCTCTATGGGCTGTTCTTGGATGCTACCCAATCCTGTTTTCACGATCGAAAATCAATCCC
>JAEQBH010004261.1:0-180226 GCA_016808115.1 Tetrastigma voinierianum | reverse complement strand
ATACGCCATCCACTTTAGCTTCATTTTTCGTCATTTCCACTTGATATTCTTTGTTTTTGGTTATTAAATCAACTGTGAATCCCTCGACATTCGGCTGACTTGACATCAAACTTAAATTAGTGTGATTGAAATTGTGAAACACAAAGTGCAAAAACAAACTCGAAAAGGATCGGTGGGTACTAAGTGGACTGCGCATGTCCGTTGTGTGGCAATTCATATGATTGAGTGCGCAAAGCACTCAAAACCTATCTTGAATAGGGCTCAAAATAGTACTTTTGGGCGCAATCCTACCCCAAGCCAGGCACGTTGCTAAACATTCAGCAAGCGATGCTAAAAGCAATTAAGGATTTGCATGCGTGATGTTTTCCTGAAAAGTGTATATTGTTGAAGTGTGTGTCTGAATAATCTTTACACCTTTAGTAAGAACAATTTAGGCCTCGTGCGAAAATGTCATGAAGAGCAATTGCCATATAAAGAACAAGTTTGGCGAATGACGCCAGGTTCAGGAAGTCGACCTGAATTTCACCAAAATCTAATTGTTCAAAGGTGTCGGCAGGCGATAAAGTGCAAAGTTATTCCCTCACTGACACAGCTCTTGCCATGACTTAAGCGTTGACCAACCTAAAAATAGGACTAGCTACACTCTTATTGCTTCCTTGGCGGATTGCAATGCAGGGTCTGATACTAAAAACTTCGACTTCACGAGAGTCGGGTGTAGCAGGGTCCATCGATGACTCCCGACCCGATTAAGGTTTAGGGCATCGAGCCCGAAAGGATCACTTGACCACTGAAACTCTGCGGGCTTCACGGACTTGAATGAGCTTAGAAATTAAAGCACCTACAACACGCTAAGCTCTACCCATCACGTGCGAACACTAAGTCGATGACTCAGCCCAGTCAAAGGTTTAAGGCCTTGGGCTTTAAAGCTTGCTCGCCATACTTACCCTGCTCCCTCGGGCCGTGTTGTTCGGGTTTCAAATGAATATCCGCGACTTTTATTTTCTTTTTCTTCTTTTTCTTTTTTTCTTTTTTATTTTTCTTTTCCCTTTTTTTTTTGGAAGACTTCATTGGTCTTCATACATGGGTAACAAAAACCTATTATGGGTCGTCCGCAATTTAAGTCCGGCTTTGCAAAGTAGAAAGAGGTATATAACTTCTCATCATATTGGCACAATCGGTGTGCACTGTGTGTGATTAGCTAAAGGTGGATGTAAAAGGTTGAATATGCTAGAACTTCAATCGACCAAAAACCTAATCATGCATGGAACTGTTCTAGCATCATGGTAGCATACAGTGCTTCAATTCTTCAACTAAAGGTAGAGCATAAACCACAGCAAAAAAGACCCCTTGCCTACTGTGGCTAATACTTACATCCTGAAGAATCCTATACAAAATAAGTAGGCAGTTAATAAAGCTAAAACAAAACAAAATGGGATAGATGCCACTCCCAACTCTAACTTGAGTGGAATGACCCCCGGGTAGTCAACGGGTAGTCAACGGACCCAGGTTGGGCGTCACGGTGTGACCTCGGCGGTCGGCCGGTTGATCGTCCGTTTATGGATGTAGTATGCATCAAATTTTGAGTGACTTTAGCTTGGTTGGCGATTGGTTTTAACACGATTCTTAAGTGACTGGAGAGGATGTATGACTCACCAGGTGAGACTCTTTAACTTTGATTTTCTAACATATGTGGGCCCATTTCAATATCATAATCATAATCACATAACTTATATACAACCACCATATTAGTAGATTGTTTATAATTATCACACAGCCACATACCTGATCCACAGTCCCGTTTAATTGTACATATACAAAGTTCCACTATTACAAAAATTATATTTACATTGTCTCCAAAAGTATTACATTTGCATTTCTAAAATCAGAGTCAATGTCTGACATGTGGTGGACTCCTCTTTTATTATATTTGCCCCTTCTTCACTTTGTGTCTGGAAGATCTCTCGGACGTCTTCTTTAGTACCTACACGGATGAAACACTCGTGCTAAGCTTATAACTTAGTGGGAAAACAGATAATACATACTTGACCACATGCGATGGTCCACAATTACAATATACATATAACATAAGTCATATATCAAAGTTTTCAATTGTACTTGTACATTAGTGCGTTATCGGAATTATCATATCTCGGTAGTCTGAACAAAGATCTTTATACGAGAGGTTATGAAGCAGAAAAATATCATTTTTATGAAAATGGCAAGAATAGTGAGTGTTGAAATGGCTCGGGAAGCCTAGAAATTCTCTAGATCTGGCATGATGAAATGGAGCTGCTCAGTTGGACCAGTCTTGAAATCTAGTTAGCAATTTCGTTGAATTAGAGACAGTCGGATTTTCATGTTTTTGGAGTGACGGATGTCTGTGTATAACGCCCCAAAATACCCTAAAATGTTTTATAATATGTTTATTCTTATTCGGATACTCATTAACACCCAAACTTTGGGCATTTCCGAAAATTGTTAAATGAATATTGATTATTTGATAAGTGATTTAAAGATTGAACCCGAAAATTTAAATGTCAAAGGGCAAATGCGGAAATTTGTAAAATGAGGACCTAAGGGTCAAGTAGAATGAGTTTAAATGCCAAAGGGAATTAAATGTTAAATGATAGAACCTGGGAAATTTACCTAAGTGAAAAAATGGCAAGGCGAATTTTACAAAATCGGGACCCTAAGGAGTCTAAGTAATAAAGAATAAATGTTTAAGTGTGAATAATGGGAAGTGATAGTGCAAATAAAGGGACTTAAGTCAAAAATGGATTAAAAGGCCAAAAATGAATTGGAGCCAAACAAGGTCTTATGGGATTAAGTGACTTAAGTCACATTTGATCATAGAAGAGCACATTTGTGCATTTTAAGCAAAATCGTATTTGTGGAAGGGAGGCTTGGAGAGAGGGAAAACTAGGGCTTTAGAAGAAATTAGTGAGATCTACCAAGTTTGCTCAAGTTCTAGCAATAGAAGAAAGAGAAGAAAGGAGCTAAGGCTTGGGAGAACAAGTGATTGAGGTAAGAACACAAACCCTAGTTTTGTTTTAAAATGTTTGGGTTAAGGAAAACCCTAATACATCCATGGGTTTACTCATGGTTGTAAAAAATCCTGAGAAAATGATGAAGTTTCAAGGAGATCTTTGTCGAAAATTTTCCAAACCCATGTTTTTGTTTTGGCCATAACTGGTCATTTCTCATCAAATTAATTGATTCAAATTGATGGGTACATTAACCCGTCTATATGAGAATAAATCTCATGAAATATATTGTACCCAGATTTGGACCCCATTGGACTTAAAAATTCGTTGAAGTGATGCTCTGTTTGGGACATATTTACGGTTCTTTTAAAACGAGTTATGTGTTTTGGAATATTTTGTAACACAGACATAAGTTGAGTTTCACTCATCAGGTGATGATTCAAAATTCTGAGTAAAAAACTAGACTTCTGGGAAAAATAATTTACTTGAAGGAAGTGTATACAAATTGTAACACCAAAGTTCCCAAAAATCCATCAAAGGAAACATATGTAAGAATAATATGATTTTGTTTTTGCAAATTAGAGTAGTACGGATGTAAAAATGCAATAATAACTTGAGTTTTGGTGATCCAAATTGGATTATTTCAGTGGAGAGGAAACACTTAAAACCATAGCTTCAAATAAGTAGAGAACCATTTACCAATTTATGGAGTTAAGACCCTGAAATTGATAAAGTACTTGAATGTTGGGCATCACAGGCAGTTTGGCATTAAAATGCCGTAACGGGTTTGGGTAATCCAAATGAGATGATTCCAATTCTAATGAAACTAACTTAGACTAATATAGCTTTATCATTTTATTGAAGGATGTATGAGCAAAATATGGTTCAATTTTCCCAGAATTTTGCAGTGAAGGTGTATTGGGTAGACATCAGCCATACGACCCGAGAAATTCCTAGAATGCACAACTGATTTTTCTTTGGTTGTTCTTTGTAGTTGTGACATATTTGTTGTTATTGACTAGGAACCGGTGAGGATCATAACCTAAGACCGAATTGAAGGAAAGGCAATAAGGAAGCGATAAATTGGTTTGGTCTAAGTCTCTTTTTTCCTATTTCAAGTATTAGTTTGTTCTCCATATCTCTAACCTCATTTTCAAGCATTTGTTTGTAGAAATCTATATGGAGAATTAAAATGATATGAATTTGAATTATTTAATTTGAAATGCTTATTTATGAAAGCTACATATTGATTTGAACTGATTAGTTGTGAAAGCTTGTCAAATATTTGCATGTATGCATTATTTGAACTATAAATGAACGATATGTTGTTCTATCTCTCTATTCTTGTTTCAAGATTTGAAGCATTTGTTCTCAATGTATAAGAAAGCATATTGATTTGTTTTGATTGGTTGAGACAATTGATTGTGAAATGATTTGCATATGAAAATTGCATAGTATTAATACGGATTATTTTATGTGACAGTATATATTATAAATATTTTGCTATATGAATAACTTGAACTTTATATAGAATGGTCTTTGAATTATAAAGGATAAGATTGGTATATCAATAGGGGTCAAATTAAGCGATGCTGCCAAGCGAATGTATTGATGTGTCACTCGTCAAGTAGCCAGTAGACAGTATCGATAGTGTTCAGTGATTTTAATTGGATCAACGGCCAGCGGGACCGTATTGTCATTGTTATAAAACAAATATTTTTATACTAGCTGCGGCCAATGAGATCGTCTTGCGATGATTAGATATCTGTATCTGAAAACATATGTTAAATTCGTTAGGGAAAGCTGAAATGACTTTGAGATTGTTGACATTTTGGAATTGACCATGATTACAAATTGAAGTAGTAAGAAAATTGCTGAAATGCATGATTTGTGTTTTTTGAATAGTTTATTGCATATGAAAGTGCATATTTGGAATGATCAATGAATCGTAAATGAATATATATGAAATGAATATATGTATTGTAATTGCATTGATCATTCAAAAAGATTCAAAAGCATTGTTTAAAAAAAAGTACATAATAATGTTGTGAATAGTTTGCATATGTGCATTATTTGAACTACATGGAAATGAAAAATTGGCATTGATTTGAAATGCATTGTGTAACGACATGGCGAGATTCATAATGAATATGTCATGAATGTGTTGACTTCAATAGTCAAAGAGTGAAATCCACAACTTTGATACGCGAAAATGGTATTGAAAAGTGTATATGTATTGATTTACTTTGCGACAACCAGAGAGTATTGAAAAGGCATTGTTTTATAACATGCATGATTTGTGTTAGGCCCGAAATGGAATGAAGGCGTATAGAATCTAAACATAGAAAATGCTTAACGTATTGTTTTTTATCAATGCGTAGGTACCAGTGAACAAGAGAACTTGAATCGAGAAGTCACGAGTCATTGAAAGAAATTGAGGTATGCTCTACATATACATATCACATATATTTGAACATGAAATTATTTGTATGCCATTTTAGTTAAATGCATATTTTATAAATGAATTGTATTGAATTTGTAAATGTTTATGGGCTTGTCCCAAACTGAAAACGCTTCCGCAAAACTAAAATGTTTATATGAATGAAATGATTTCGATAAAGTGGAATTAAGCATCCCGGACTCGGTTCGGATCCACCAATCAGGTCGGACTGGGGATGGGGTGCGACATAATGACTCCCGGGAACGAGATTTTTAAGGAAATCTCAGAAGTTGGGTAACGACTTAAGTTGAGTTCATTTAAAAGAAATCAAACTTGAACCGGGATGAAATAAACTATTTTGAGATAAAGCGGACCCCGAAGGGCAATGAGTGGGGCTAACCGCTGCTTGTGGCGAAGCCAGGCTAGGGCTCAAGAGTAGGGGCATTTCACGTTTGGAAGGAAGTAGAAGAGGAGAGAGATCTGCCTTCTCTCTCTGATCCTCTGAGGAGATCGGGTGCTCAGTTTCATCGAGATTTAAGGTTTAAAAGTTCATCAGCGACAAGGGTTCACAGCGTGGATCACGAGAAAGCAATTTATTTGAGGATCAAGCGAGGGTTTGGAAATCGAAGGTGTGAATACGAGTCATGTGCAGGTGGACATCGCTCCTTAGAGGTCAGGATTAAGAAGAAAGCTGGACTGTGGCTTTGATATATCTTTTGTATATGTATTAGAATACTTTGTTTTAATATGTATGTTTGGTATTATGTGTAAGAGTGATGTACTCTAACTGCTACGGACCCGTATTAAGTTATATTTTGTATATTTATGAATTAAATATCTCGAGGAATGGAGTCTCGATGGAATGAGACATGTGAGTGTGATACCGGGACACCAGATATCCACAGGTTTTCGTTGGTTAGACGGGATTCGTCGATGGGACCCTCGGGTTGGGCGTCGCGGCTTGGTATCGAAGGCGCGGTATCTGAATACCTGGGCTTGTTGGGCATGAGTGGGACATGTTGTTAGGTATTGAGCTTAGGTGTACTACTACGTGGCTTGGTGTTCGATGCGAGCATCACAACGGGTATGGCTTAAGTGTTGCTGGAGATTAGGTTAGAATTACACAATTACTCGATTATGGAGTGCCAGTATCCTGACTTGGTATCAAGGTCTAGGTAGGTTCTTACCTAGGAGTCCATGGGACGGGATTAGATCATTGCATGCATTGTGTGTTTCTTGTGTGTGCTTTGATTGTATGTTGTGTGATTATTGTGTTACAAATAGTGTACGAATTATATGCATGGTAGGATATCTTGTATATGGAAGGTGAACACCTGGTTGGAAAAACATAACCTTGTAAGGGTTCGAAAAGCGAGCGGATGGTCGGGATCGATCATCTACAGTATTGATGATTATACGCCTAATAGTAGGGCATGAAGAATGATTCACAATTTGCTATTTGACGTAGGATCTGTGTCAGGGAGAAGGAAGTAGGCGGTGGATGGGGTAACGAGACGCAGCCCGCAGGCCCTCGACTGACAAGCTTTCATTGGAAGAAGCTATTGAGTGCGGCGGCTGCCATGCAGGCACAAGCATTGCTATGGTGGCCAGGGAGAATCAAGTAACCTCCTTGATTCGAAGCCGTCATCAACCAACCTTCGAGGAGGAAGTTGGTTGGGGGCCCGGCTATGGCCATTGAGGAAGGAAGCGGCGATACCGCGAACATCTGAAGACGGGGTGTTGGTAAAAGGAAAAGGAAGGAGAACCGGTCTTTTCTTCTATCTCGGGAAAGCGGAGGACTTTAGCTTCACATGGGTTTGAGGACGGGACCCGCGACTATCGGGGTTAGGTCGGTCGGGGCTTACGGGGCGAGTGAGGCGAGATGGCATGCTATCATTTGCATCGTCTCCACAGACATAAAGAGCGAGGATTGCCCTCGGAGAGGCGAAGGATCCGGAGTTATGGGACACCTCGGTCCAGTCATCGGCGAGGATATGCGGAAGCAATGAAGGTAGTTTCACGGGCCCAATTCGCGCAGGGGCGGGACATGGGTCGAGGTCAGGACAAAGCCTGGTAAGGGACTTGAGGACCAAGGTGTGTCCTATACCGTTACACCACAAAGTGAGGTTGCGAATCAGTTCATTTGTCGGGGGTATGTTTTCTGCTCTGTGCCTTAGGGGCAAGTATTCGATAATGGTAGCTAAAATTTTATTTATTTCTTTGCATCATGTGTGAGAGATTCAAGTGAAACCTTGGAAAAGCCATTGCATGTGAGTTCTCCCCTAGGGACTAGGGTGAGGGTCGATCAGATATGTCGGAGATGTGGGTTAGAGATCTCCGGGATTCTACTCACGGTGGACCTATGGGTCATGGACATGTCGGAGTTTGAGGTCATCCTCGGGATGGACTAGTTGACGGCACATCGAGTTGTCATCGATTGTGACCATAAGAGAGTCATCGCCTACACCGTGATGGTATATATTTTCAAGGGGTGGCTCACGATGCTCTACCGGGTCGGTGTACGACTACAGGCGTGGCGGGTTGATGGGTTGGCTAACAAGCGCCTAAGGGCCAATTGAGAAAGGGCATGGAGTGCCTCGGGTAGTTTAAGTGGGGACCTTTTTGGACAAACTGCGGGATTACCTCCGTAGAGGGGATGTAGACTTTGTCATAGAGTTACTCACACAGTACGTTGGGAGAAGTAGGAAGTCCATCTTTGAGATCGCAGTAGTTTCTTGGGATTAGCAGGTATCTGGGGAGATTCATTAAGGATTTCTCCCCATTGGTTGCACCTATGACGATGTTGACTCAGAAGGAGATCAAGCTTGAGTGGATAAACGTGTGAGCAAACATTCGGGAATTAGAAAATGAGACCACCACTCTGATGATAGTCCCGGAGAGGGGACGGAGGCACCTGATGTATTGTGATGCCTCGAAGAATGGACTGGGATGTGTTCGATGCGTCAGGGAAAGTTGTGGCTTACCGGTTCTCTCGGTACCTACCTGGTATAGGTTGGTGGCCATTGTCTTTGCCTTAAAGGTCATCTGGCATCATTATGCAGCTATGGGGAGCCGGTTTGAGGTCTTCTCATCTCTGAGTGCAAGTACATTTTCATGCGTAGGGACCTCAACATGAAGCGGTCGCGGTGGATGAAGTCTTAAAGGATTATGATTCACTTTGCATTACCTCCACTGGTAGGAGCCAAATGTGGTGGTGATGCGCTCGGCCAGAGTGCAGGGGAGTATTGGCCTAGTGTGGCTTCCGGGAGTGTGGTGATACTCGAGAGCGTAGGACTGATTTAGGTTGTGGTACAATGAAACAGGCTCCAGGGTACTTTGCCTGGGGAGTTTAGTAGCTGCGCCCTCCCTCTGAGCGAGTTATTGGTCGAGGAAAGGACGAGATGTTGTCATGGGACCGGTCGGGAGATGAGGACTAGGCCGTTCACACGGATGGTAGTCTTGAGTTTAGGGGGCGGGTTGTGGTTCCTCGGTTAGTATTTGAGAGAGGAGATCCTCGGGGAGTTCATTTTGCTCTCATTTTACAATGCATCAGTGTACAGATGTATCATGATCTATATCGCCGATGCGGAGCGGAATGAAAAGACACGTTGGGAATGGCATGAAAAATACCCTAAATTTTTATAATAATTTTTATTATATATTAGGTATAAATTTAATCGACTTGGGTATTTTAGGAATTTATTAAGTGAGTGTGATTATATAATTATATGGCTAGATGCCAAATGTAAATAGATATATGCTAAATGAGAACTAATGGAACTAGAAATTTACCCAAGTGAAAAGATTTTTGGAAATTGTAAAAATAAGGACCTAAGGGTCCTAATGAAAATGAGCAATTGCCAAAGTGACTTAAATGGTAAATGAAAAGAGCATTGAGGTTGGGCTGTGAGAAAATGGAATTTAGGAGTAGGCTAAACACATGACCTTGTGACCCAAATGACTTAAGACCAACATTTTGGTCTAAAGGAACCATTGTTTATGGCCAGTTTTGAGAGAGAAGAGAGGAGAAAAGCTAGGGTTTGAGAGCGAAGATCAAGCTCTTAGTGTGTCTCTCCACATTTGTGTAGATTGTTAAAAAGGAAGAAGTAGGGCTTGAAGTCGAAGATTTAAAGTAAGAACTAAGCCCTAGATTTCTTTTAAATGATGTATGCAGGTTGAAAAACCTTATGTGATCCATGGGTTTTCTCATGGTTGGTGGGATGATGTTGAGGTGATTCCATGAGTTCTATTGAAGTTTTATGTTGGATTTTGAGGGAATTTTTTGGAGAAAATGCAAAATTGGAAAACCCCTTGAGCTTGGGCCAAAAAAGGGAGCTCTCCATGAGGTGAGAAAAGCCTTACTGGCGGGAAACGAAAAATGGCGCATACGAAACCTAGGCGAAGTCAATCGCTCGCCTAGGGGGGCATCCATGGCGGAGGATGTCACCCTTTGTAGGCGAGGCGGGTAATTCATAATGATATCTGGAGTTTTATTTGTTTCAAAGCCTGTGTTGAAGTACATACTGATAGTTTAAGGACTGAAATAAATGATTAATGGAGGTTCAAATAAGGATAGAACTAAGTGAAACGTATTGTACCTGCGAACAAAAGTAAGTAAGATATTTTGTTTACCTCTGAAAGTATATTTGTGATTGACTAGGTGGGTGACACAGCTTGACTAGGATTAATCTGAAAGAAAGGGTTAAGGAATCGACATTTTGGTTTGTTTCTAATCCTCCTATCCTTGATTCAAGTGCAAATTGTGAAAGTGCATATTATGACTTGAGCGGTAAATTTGAAATGCTTTATGATAAAAATTTGCATATTGATTTGAATCGTATTGAATAGAATGATTGTCAAAATATTTGCATGTAATGCATTGTTTGAACTATAAATGAAAGCATTGATTTTGCTTGTGATTTGAAATGAAATGCAGTTTAACCTGTGTGAGGATTCACCATTGAATCAGTCATAGAATAGCCCAGTGTAAATGTGAAATCACATTGCTGCTTGAATAACCATGAGGCGAGATCCACAGCCACGGATCATCGTGAATATTGGTCTATAGTCATATAATGTAACCCTGCAATCCGAAAAGGCTAAAACTATTTTGTGAAGAATACGTATATTTTTGTAAATGCCCTTAATCGAATGTTATCCGTCATAATTTGAGTAGTGATAAATTAAACCACTCATTCATTCATTGCATTGCCATAATGGCATTAGGTAAATTTATGGTTTTTTATGGTTTATTTATTTCGGTAGGTAAAAACATAGACCACGATACTCTCATCTATATATATATAATTATTTTGACATGTGCAGTTTCATTCATTTCAAAATGAAGTAATACCTTTATATTCAAACTACAAAAATCAAACTATTAAAGCCAACTAACGGATGACACAACATTTTAAGTTATTAGGAAGAAGAAAGCGGCTCAAGACCTACAGAATAATTATAATATACTTAGAATACACAATTTAATTATGATAAAACATCTGATGAACATCGTTTGATGTGACTTTTACATCTCCTTCAGCGTATTTACCATTTGAATCGTCCACATAAATCGGTAACAAAAACATAAGAACACAAAGGAAAATTCAAATGGAAAAGTCAAATAGATTTAGTTAAACTATGGTGGCGTTTGTTTTTTTGTACATAATGTTGAATATAACTTTTTTTGAGCTTAACGATAAATAGTACTTAATAGCATTAAATATTAAGTTGTTTGTTTTTTAACATTGGGTAGTGACCATTAGCCAGGCGAGTTATTTCAGTTAAGACCGCCCTTAATGAGGCTTGGTTTGGTTCAGCGTGGTAGGTTTAGCTGGTTTAGGTTTAAAAAGGTGAATTTCACTTTGGATTAGGGTGTTGTAAAAACAGTGGAGGTGAAAATGGTTTGTTTGAAAATAAAGCCCCGGACTAAAAATATGCTGAAAATGTCTTGGAAGCAGCATCGAGTTCTTTAGGGTTGGGGTCTTGGGGTAAATGGGGGTTCTGCGGATTCCTTTTCTTGCGTTAGGAGGATGACATATAGTCTGTTTCAGAAGCGGGATCTTCATTTGGCTCTAAAAACTAAACCACTAATAGTTTTCTTTTTGAAATATAGCATTTGACCCAGGGCATTTAAAACCAGATAGTGAAAACATATGTTTGTGATCTACCGTGGTGACAAATGAGAGGCGACATGAGTGAATGTCGGTGGATCTGGTAATAAGCATCCCTTTGAGACCACTAAAGATTACGAATCTTGAATTGATGAGGTAGATCTAAGGATTTAAATCTAGAGCGAGAGATAGAAACATTAATGGAAATAAATGCTAGTTAAAAAGCAGAGAACCAACATTTACCTCAAAACTCTAGCCCGGGTGGCGGAGTCCTCTTCAAAGGAGAGAAGCGATTCTAATAACCATCTTCTTAGTTGTCATCCTCAGAGGGGCGTTTGGCAGCCGAGAAAATGAAAGAAAAGCAAAGAAAATGAGAGAAAAGAAGAGCAGCGGGAAAGCTCCCGCCAAGTCTCTGTATCTCCAGCAGAATGAAAAGTGTTCTTTTACAAGGTTTGCTTTGAGCTCCTCTGATTACTGAAATAATGAAAAATACAAGAATTTTTCCCTCAATACCCGTAATACATGAAGGGTAAAATGGTAAAAAAAACAAAAAGTGGGTCAACCGAAAGTCAAAAGGGCCAAAAATCACAAATGCAGGGTGAAAATTTCGCTTTGGTGCGAAATCCCTCTTGTGAAATGCTCTATTTTCTACTATTTCTGCTCTTATTTCCTTCGATTTCGAGTACGCAATGCGGAGTTCGATTCAGTGCCGTGCTTTGATCGATTCAACAAATTTGGTATTAATAGCTTGCAAAAACTACAAAATTAGCCACAAAATGTCATTAGAATGGCGGGACCTTAATGTGCAAATCGGGTTAGTCGGTTGATTAATTACCTGCAAAAGTGCTCGAAACCTACCACAATAAATAGGGCTCGAAATGGCACTCTTTGAGCGCTAATCACTCCCCGGCCAGAGCACATTGCTAGTCCCGCCAGAATGAATGAAAGAAAAGAGAGCAAACAAAGCAAAAAATAGAACAAAATTGTGTTCTGAAATGGTATTTCAAAAAGTATGTCACGGTGGTAATGCCTATTACTTAATGAGAATCTTTGATATGACTTTCATATGAGAGAGTGAATGCCATACAAAATTCAATATCAAAAGAGTTTCCTTCTCTAGAGAAACAACCTAGAATTTCCACCAAAATCTAAGTGTTTATATGATTAGTTTTCAATAATAAGTGCCTTGGCTTGTACTCACCACACATTGAGCTCACGCTGACCCTAGTACTAAGCCGGCCTAAATAGATCAGATTTGCTCTTATTCCATAATTATTTTTGTATTTGTAGGTTGCAATGATGAGGAATCGGCTTCACCCAAAGTCAACATATAGCGGGGATCTGGGTAACCTGACGAATTCAGGCAGGGCGTGAAGTCATAAGGATTTTCAACCATAAACTCTTAGGGTTTCACCGTGTAGCGAGCACACTAAGTGGTGAAGCCCCAACGGTTGGCTTAGGGCACCGAGGCTTAAAGACTTTTGTCATATACCCTCGAAGCCATTCTTTCGGGTTTTAAAATGGCCCGGCTATGATTTTCTTCTTTTTCTTTTTCTTTTCTTTTTGTTTTTGTTTTTGTTTTTCTCTTCTTTTTTTTTTGGAAGACACATTGGCCTAACAAGCAGGTCATAACCTATTAAGGTAGTCCAATGAAACTAGGGTAGGTTTGCAAGAGGAGGTTAGATGGGTTTTTTAGTTTTATTGAGAGGCATTATTGCCTGATTATTGTGGTTAGCTAAAGGTGGAAGAGAAAGGTGAGAAAGCAAAGGAATTATTGATCATCCCACTTAATTAAGCATGAAACCAATCTAACATCAACAAAATTGGACAATGTTTCAATTTTTCAAACTACAGGCTAGGCAAAACACAAAAAAAAGAAAAAAGAAAAAAAAGGATGTAATTTTTAAACTATAAGTGTGAGCTGTATGGTATGTATAAAAAGATATATGAATATTTTTTTTTCAGATTTACAAAAAGAAACTAACAGCTTCACAACCAAAACAAACTACTACACAAACATAAATTAAACAGCAAGTCATTAAACCACAAAAGAACTTTACTCCATGATAGCGAACAAACAAAATATATATGAAAAATATAAGAAGCCCTTTATTGGCTTGCTCTCCCTGAGCCAAATGTTTCATTGTTGTCCTCGATAGAGACTCAGATTGGAAAGTTAGAGAAGGAAGTGCTCCTCCTCTAATGGTGAAGCTAATTTGGTAGGTATATCATCCTTTAACATGGGCAAGCTAAGAATTTGTTGATAAAGGTTGGAGGAGAATTTGCTTTGCTAACAACGCTCACGAGAAGAGGGCTGGGGCGGGTACTAATGGAGAGATAGGAGCGAGGCTGGTGGCTCCACATGCATACGAAGGATGGCATGGTTATATGCTGGCAAAGGAGGTGAATTACATTTGACGGTGGCCTCTATGCGTGCCATCCTCTCAGCTAAGGCTATATGGGCGGTACACCAAAAGATGTTGTGGGCGAGAAGGTGCAGGAAGCGCATCCATGTGAGAAAATCTCAGTGGATATGGAGATATCGCTGCGGTGGCTGCTTGGAGTGTACGAGTCCATTTGTAGGCTTCCAGCGAGTCTTGGGGTGTAGTCTTGGGCTTCTCATATCATACGTAGGATGAAGTCGACTCATGTCTCGACTCGTCCTAAAGGTGGGAGGTCTTGGGCATGGGGTAACTGACCACACGTCGATATAGTAGGCGTCCTCGCGATCAGCGAAGTGATCGGGGCTCGATGGGAAAACTAGTCTCCTAACGCCCGACGCAAGTAGCCTCGGGAGACGAGGAGGGGTGTGGACTCGACTTGGATCGGGTTCGTGGTGGACCTTGTCCTCAGTGGAATGAGGATGTTAGAAGAGCTTTCAGTGAAATTTCAGACAATAACCCTATACGTGCGATATAGAGCCTCCAGAATAGCTCATCTTCGCTGCACATTATGGTGGAGTGGGAAGATATTGGACCGTAGTATGTGGTCGATAAGGAGCATGCTCGGAGGAAGGCGCCTCACGGAAGAGAATGCAGGATCATCAGCGTCGTTTACGGATAATATGCGAACCATGTCTCTGCAGGTGGAGGTGGGACACGAGCTGTGGTCGGCCAGGATTGGCTGAATGAGGAAATGGAATGCGAGGCTGCGACATCGTGAAGAGTGTCCACCCCAGCGGCGTCAATGAAATGGATAACGAGTGGGATGAGATTTACTCTCACGGATGTCATGGTATGGTGAGCTTCGATGACCACGAGTAGAAGAAGCCGCGCGGGGTCATAAAGAGCTCGAGGGAATGCCGTGCACAAGCCTCGCATAGAATCTTTGAGCTCGGGATCGGCAATGAGTGGAAGATCATAATATATCTTGCCGAGTGCACTTCGCAGTCTTTGCATTTGGAATTCACCTATAATGTTTGCAATGGAAGAAGGGTCAGGATAATAGAACAGAGACGAATCAGGGGCGAGAGTCCTTCAGCTGATGCAGACGAGGTAGCGAATGGGACTCCTGGGGCCTGTAGATGACTCGCTCGGGTCCAGTGTTAAGAGCCCCTCGGGATAGTCGTGGATGAGCCGGAGATGGCAAAGTCTAGGCCCGACCAGTGTATCATACCCTGCTTGAGGTGCATGGAGTGGTAGCAGGCAGGCAGGAGCGAGGGATGCGGCCTAATGGAGGAGAGCTCTGCCTTGGGTGGAGGAAGGGTGCTGCAGGGCTGGCCCGTGCATACGGGTCACGGCCATGCTTGGATTATGGAAGAGATGGAGAGGGGTGGAGAGTTTCTACTACACACGAAAAACAAATACCAAAAATTATGAGAATGTGCAAGTAATGAGAAAAATTACATAAAACAAATAAAACTAAGAAAATTATGTGAAACTACAAATTAAACTCTGATGCATGAATAAAAAGTCTAACTTAAGTCTGGGCGACCACAAGATGCGCGAAACCACTCTACTTAGGTAGCCCTTGAGGTTCATAGTGGATCAAGGAGGAGAAGTCCACTCCGCCATGCTTTATGAAGTGAGTGAGGACTGCGGCAGGGCAGAGTTTACGCGCTGTTTAAGCACTTTTCCTTGAGCGTAGTCTTTGGGGGAATCGATGGTCTTTGGAGGAGTGGCCGAGCCCTTTGGATTCTCCATCAAACACTTCATTGTTCTTCCTTAATTCCTCTGGAGTTATGACAACATGTTTTCCACGCACTTAGGCTAGTCGCGGAACTTCGTATTCGCTCTTGCTCTTGGAAGTGATTTGTACTTCTTTGCTTAGGTGGAAAGATGTTGGCTCGATAATATTGCGAATGTGAGTTGCATGACTCCCATTTGACAATTGATAATGTATTGATGTGGCCGCGGCCTCCCAGTATGATGGGCATGGTTGTGCCATACGCACCGGTTACAATGTCAGGCGGCCGAAGTCTACTTGATGATATTAAAATTTATCTACCTTCACCAAGACATCTTCCAACTATGCCGCCCGGGTTATTTTCCTATGGATCTATAGGCGAAATATAAGGTAATGAACATTGACTTTAATTAACAACCAATTGCTTGTACAATGGCGGTGTGTGGATTTTCCTCTGCATTCACATATGGAAGTGGGGAGCGGGGCACAATGTATAGGGCTTGATAATTGTATGTCGCGAGGAGGCCTGATGTAGGAGGTGCGCACCTTCGGAGGGACTCTTATATGATCCCTCATTGATCTATATGCATTGGGATTTCTATGAGCCCCATGTTGGCTTTGCTGCTCCTTAGGTGGAGGCTCCATCCAACCACCTTGTATGCTCACTTCTCGCTTTGTTCTTGTGGAGCACGGCTCCTTTTCTAATATACTGTGGCTTGTTTCCTATCTAGTGGTGCATAAACCCCTGACAAACGGCCTGAAATACAGTGAAACAAAAACGAGGGCTACGAAAGGGTTATTATTGTTAGCTAAAATTGAAACAAAGAAAAATTTGAATATGAAACATTATAAAATTGAATCAACTAACGATGAATTGCTGGAAAAATACAAATGGTTAGAAAATTACCAATTCTTAGCATGATGATGATCACAAGTTTCTATATTAGCATCTTCACTAAACTACCGTCACTAGCGATGGCCTTGAACTTGATTCGTTATAGCATTAAGGTTTGTATTGAATCGACAAATTTATACCCTAAATTCCTCCCTTTCACAGTAACCTTCACGATTATAATAACTCTAGGTTGAAGCTCACCTGAGATTGAGAGTTTTCTTAAACATAAATGGTTACTGCGGTTGGTTCAAAAGGTGAATTTCACTTTGGATTAAAGGTGTTGCCATAATGATGAATAGTTTGTGGGCGGCTGAAAATACATTGGACTAAAAATATGAAAAAGTCAGCGAAACGCCAGGCTGGGTTGGGGTCTGGGGTAATAAGTTTCAGGTTCTTTTCTTGATTGAGGAGGATGGCATATAGTCATTTCCCGAATGGGGATCTTCATTTGACTCTGGCGAGACCACTAATAGTTTTCCTTACAGGGGAAATATAGAATTTAACTGGACATTAAGGCTCCCAGCGGGTGAAACCTCAATCTCTCCTTAGATCCCCACCCTACAGTGTAAATAGAGGGCAACTAAATGAATGTCGGTGGATCTATGATAAGCATCACAGACCTAAAAGATTACTGAATCTTGGTCGATCGAAATTTTATCTAAGGGATTTAAACCTGAAACGAGAATAGAAACATTAATGGAAATAAATGCTTTGGGTTCAAGAGACAACATTTTACCCAAGCTAAGCAGTAGTCTTCTAAGGAGAAAAGCGGGTCACAGCCAACCATCTGCGAGTTGTCATCCTGGAGAAGTTTAGCGGTGAAAGAAATAGAAAAGAAAAGCAAAGAAAATGAGGGAAAAGAAGAGCAGCGGGAAAGCTCCCGCCAAGTCTCTGTATCTCCAGCAGAATGAAAAGTGTCCTTTTACAAGGTTTAGCTTTTGAATATAGTGTCAAATAAATCAAAAGAAACTAAATTACTAAATACCCATAATCATTGAAGGGTAAGTGGTAAAAAAATCACAAGAATTAGATTGATACAGGGAGTCAAGGGCAATCACAAATCTGAGGGGTGAAAATTTCCTGGCTGTTTCAAAATCAAATCATAGTATAATTTCTACCTTTACTACATCATTTCCTTGATTTTGATCGCAATCTGGGTTCGACTTGGTCTTTGTAGCTGGATGGAGTTCAACTAAGTTTAGTATCAACTTCCAAAACTACAAATTAGCTTGCAAATCTGATCGGTGAATCGCGGGATGTAATCTTTTATGAAGTGGTTTCGTTGGTTGAATTGGTACAAAAGTGCACCAAGGCTTCGATATGTGCGGGCTCAAATACTTTTGGGCCTTCTTCATCTCCTCTCACAGTGAAGCCTAGGTCGAGCGGTTTCATAAGTGTCACCCCTCAATCGGCTCGGGGCGTAAGCAGGGTTCTTGTACCTGCATGCGAGACCTTTTGCAGTGTGGAGCTATGGGTGGTAAGTGCATCTAGTCATCTCTTCGAAGCCAGTGTTGGTTTTCCTTTGTGTTGGTATGGATTGTTTTGGGTGGCTTTGGATTGTGGTTTCTCCTCCAAGTTGGCTTCGCGGGCATCATTCTGGCGGCAGCATAGGGAGAGGAGAGGTTTTTGAATGTTCGGAAAAGGTACAGTCCATTCTTGGAGATAGGTTGTTGCAGGGACTTTTCGTGTGTATGGGCCCATTCTCTCAATGT
Source organism: Tetrastigma voinierianum (assembly GCA_016808115.1). NCBI lineage: Eukaryota > Viridiplantae > Streptophyta > Magnoliopsida > Vitales > Vitaceae > Tetrastigma > Tetrastigma voinierianum. Next base: position 161,957 of record JAEQBH010004261.1, on the reverse strand, counting down.
TAAGCCATTTTATTATATCTATCAAAGATCGAAGAACACGGGGAGAAAGGAAAGGCCACTGTAAGCTCTTCACATGGAGGCGAGTTGTTAAAAAGCGAAAAGTGGGTTCATCATGTTGTGAAAAGGGTGAGGAAGCCGAAAAGGCCGGTCTTCGGAAAGTGAGGAAGAAAGTGAGAAGCGAGACGAAGGGAGTGAGGCTATGTTCTTTGAATCATGGAATCAGGCGAGAAAGGTGGGTCCGATCCCGGTTAGAAGCGAGGTTTCCATTGTGAGCGAGGAATGAAAATTGAAAGCGTTGTTTATACCAGTTCGTCACCGTTGTCGAGGTCAGAGAATTTCGCAGTTTGTTGGCGAGGATGTAAGGCTATTTACGTCCATTGTCGGGGAATTTTATTCCAACGAGAGAAGAATTTGAATGTGGATTCCCTTTTGGAGACTCTGATCTCAGCGGGAAGCAACTAATGGTCGATACGACTCGATCTCTACGATCAACTGCTTCTATAATCCTTGCTACCCACACTCAAGCCTGCAACAGGGCTATTCTGGTTTAATTGTGTTTTCATCCCAGTGCGTCTCGCATGTGCCATGGGGTTTTGTGTGCGAGGAGTTCACCTGAGGAAATTAAAACTGTATGCATTAATGAATAAGGTCATTCATAATATGATTGGGCCGAAGGGAAAGAATAAGTTACCAAGCAAAGAAGAAATTCAGTTTCTGTATGAGGTAATGATTGGGAAAATTATTAATTATGCTTTGGTAATCTGGTTTATAATGAGGGACACATAGGGTCCCAAGCGAGGAAGCAGACACATCCACTTCCGACCTTAATTACAAATTGACTAAGTCAGGGTTTGGTAGAAAAAAGAAATTAGATCCTAGGTTGGGGCCATCACCAAACAAATAAAGCCATGGCCTTCCCTAGGCCTAATCAGGCACATCCCTCCATCTATTTAAGGCCATTGCTTGAGGTCACATTGTCTACGAGGCTTGGGTGTTTGATGGCCCCCTCGACTTGAAGGGGATTAATGGCTGGATGTTGTGTGTGGATGAAGATGCATTTTCCTCGGCGGATGGAGAGGAGGGGGACGAAGAAGTAGTGGTATCTTGGGTTAGAATAGGTGGTGTTGGCAATTAGGTGAGACCTGACCTCATGTCTTCTTCCCGTTTCTTATAAACCTGTTGTGTAACCCATGGTCATTACAAGGTTAAAAGACCTTTTTGATTTTAGTTATGTAGGGTGTTCCTTATTGACTTCTATGCATGTTAGCTCGCGTGGTTATGGTGAAATGTTTACAGTTTTAATGAAGTTCATTCCAGTTTGGTGATTTCATTGCATTCGATTTCAGTATCCATGATCCCGCCTGCCAAAAAATCTACCGTTTTGCAAAAGTTTGTTATTTTGTCACTACATGTGGGACTATGGGTGCTTACTTAGAATTGGTGGTTGCATGCTCACCCGGTAGGTTATAGCACTATGTTCATATTTTCTCTTGAAATCATGCGATGCTTAATTTGCTCCTTAGCGCGCGTTGTTGAGCCTCGTAGTTGGTGGGTGTTACTAGTTTAGTCTTGTTAGGGACTAATAAAATGAGTTAAGGGGTGTGTTGGATATAAAAATTTTCATTATATAGGGTTTTAAGCCCCTCGTCATGTTTTGCTTTCATTTTGTGTGTAGAATAGGTGATTTTGACCTTTTCTACACCGTTTTTGTCATGTGCGGGTTGTTCGTGCCTTTGCTGGGCTAGTCCCCGGACGGAGAATGAAATGCCGATCCATCTGTTCAGTTGAACCTTTGTCGGAGGCCTCGGCGGGTTCGTAAGTGAGCCGCTGCTTGACGGTACGTCCCTATACCACATTGATTGGTACGGTACCCACACATCAGTAAAGGAAAGCGGTGAGCAGGTACTACTAGTACCATATTGGTGATGCAGGTACCTAAAGGCATGATACCGGTGGACTTTAGTAATCTGCGATTACCAACATGCGATCTTTGCTGGATTTCAGCGGAATTTCGATCTTGGTGCAAGGACATGCTCGTCTTTCGATCCCCACTTCGACATCACTAATGAGGAGTGTATTTAAGCCCACTTTAGGGCATAATTGGGAGTTGAGTTCTAGGGTTTCTTGGATCTAACCTTTGGAGTGTTTCTCACATTTCCCCCAAGGTTTCTAAAGTAAATGAATTAATTTTCTTTTGATTATGAGTTTTAGCATTGGTAATCTTTTAGTTGGTTTACAACATTGTTCATTAGAATTTTAAGTTTTGACATCTGACCTTGCGATTTAAGGAAGTGTTAATTCTCTGAATCGCGTTTAATATTAGTATTGGTAATTATGAATCAATTCTAAAACTTTAAGCCAGGTTCTAATCTCCATGATAGGAGTTCTAGGTGGAAACTCACCCTTCAAGGTAACAGCCCTCAATCTTCTTTTGTGCTTCAATGAGATTTGTGTGATATTAAACACTTGTGAGAGACATAAACCTTGAGATTTGCATCGTCTTGACAGCGTGTGAAACGAGAGATTCTTGGTACACTTTTGTGCTTGATCTGAATGCAAACTACGAGTCCTAAATAAATCGTCGAGCAAAGCGTTTGCTGATATCATTCAGTATTCTTTGTCTTACAAAAGCTTTTAAAGTTAAATCCCCCATCAAAGACCATTCATTAATGACTCTTAGATGAGATTGTAAGTGAGAGGTGGGTGTTACTTTGTTGGTGGTGAGCGGAAACCTTAGGATCCTATCACTCGCCCTTCTCGTTTTAAAACAGTTTAATTCAATCGGTTAACAAATCAATCAATCAAACCCCCCAGATTTTACTTTATTTGCACATTCATTGAATAACAATCCTTAAGGATCATCTAGGAAACCACTCCCTGTGGAAATGACTTGTGGACTCCCACATTATTATAATGCTTGACGACATTAGTTCCTACGCTTGGGAATAATTTTAGCACACGAAATAGACGAAGCAGTGAGTGCATGGGAAAATCAGCATTGTGTTTGGTGTTGATGTTGGTTTCGGTCTAGGGACAAAGTCCTAAAAGGTCGCATAAATAATCGGAGGTTGCCTAACATGGCTTTTGAACAAAGCGGTTTTATCGAGATTATGTCAATAAATTATATCGGAAGACGGTTTTATCAGTGAATTATGTCCCGATAAATTATATCGGAGGGTTGTCCGCAAATTTCATAGGAGTATATCTAATAAACTATATGGAGGGGGTTGTCAAATAAGATTTTGATATCGAGATTATCCAGTAGTTTTCAAAAACAAAAATCTTTTGTTTTGAAAGCAGTTTTTCATACATGGCATGCGTGTTGAGAGAGGTTAGTGCGGACTTGATGCAGGGGATGTTGTGAGGGTAGCATCTCATTCATGTCATAGATTCCATTCTAGGATTGACATAATGCATTGATTGGAATGTGCTTGTGGCATGACCATTGCATGCCATTGGGAGTAGCCTTGTAGGAGATCATCACTGCTAGGCTTTGCTCCTCCGTCGTGAACCACGTTCGGTACGGGACGATTACACATTTGGGCGACGCTCCTTAAGAGGTCGGGATTGAGATGAAAGCGGATTGTGGCACGATATATATCTTTATGCGAATATATATGGGTTGTATTTATTTGTATAGGTGATGTAATTTAAACTCTTATGGACTATGGTTTATAGTCATGTGCTTATATGTTTGAGTATGGATAAATGGGCCCTATTGGCCATTTTACTCGTAATGGACAGTGTGGTCTTTGTATAATATTAGACCATGTTGCCATGTAATTTATTACATGTTGTATTTTGGGTAGAGCTCCTCGAGTACCGGGACTGCGAATTCGATTAAAATCATGGATCGGAAGGAGGGCCACGATGGTGTGGTGTCGGTGCTCGACATCCGCAGTATTCCGCAGCAGATTTGTGGGTTTTGTCAGCGGGATCCCGGGATAGAATTATCTGATTCTGACCCACAAATGACCCTGAACCATAGGCCGAACCATCTTTAGTTGAGACCAAAACTAAAATTGTAACTATAACCTATAGTTATGCCCCTATATCTGCCTTATTACCTTCTATTATTTTTTCCTTGCATCTATATCCTTATGGTTGCATGATCTTACTTTTGATTGGGGTCGATGACCCCCGATTAAAACTTCGCTTCCTTGTAGTGTTTATGTTTTCAAAAGCTGACAACAATACTTTTAAACGAGGGAATCAAACAAATCCATATTTTTTGAGGATATATTATAATTTTTATAAAAAGCAGGATTGGGTTATAAGGCTAATGTCTAGATAAAGTTTACTAAGAAACGCTTGAGGTGACATGTTTCCACCGATGTGGTAGGTGGGATATTACATAACTGAACACAAAAAAACAAAATTCTCTTAGGCCAAATGAAGATCTAGGAGATTGAATGGATGGTAGTTGCAAGGAATAAATAAGTAAAAATGAAGGACAAAGGCAATGGCATTGATCAAGGGCAAATTGAAAGATAAAGACTGAAACGATTAATTAAGATTTAATTTCCAATTGCCCATATTGAATGTTGATGAATTCACCATCAAGGTGGGGTCACTTCAATTCTGAGGTACATCATTACATGTGCCTTGGAGTGGATATATCATCTAACTAGGTAAGACAAGTAGCACATCTTCTATCATCTTCTATCAATGGGGTGCATTGAAGTATAAATACGCTAATTTGAAAAGTCCTAAGAAAAAGAAGAAAAATACTAAACCTTCTTTTGAAACCTAGGAAGTATTAGAGAAAAAAAAATATTAATGAAAATGATTTTTGTATGTTTGATTTCACCATGGAAAATATAAAAAAAAATCAAATATAATCAAAATTCTTTAAAATTTTACATATTTTTAAATTTCTTAATCCTTATAAATAAAGAAACAAATAAAATGAGTTTGAATAAAGATATATAATTAATTTAAGTTTAAAACCTATTTTTTATTTTTCTTCAAAGTTTCTTTAATTAGTACTTTACAAGTTCCAAATGGAGCCTAAGAAAAATTATTTTCTCATGTCCATGAAAAATATAAAAGAAAATCAAACTTAATCAAAATTCCATCAATTTTTACTTATTTTTAAATTCATAAATAAAATGAATTTGAATTAACATATAAATTAATTTATTATGTTTAAATATTTTTACTGCTTCAAATTTTTCCCATCCATTTTCTCTATGTTTTTTCTTTCCCTAATTACTTCCGGGTTCTAAACGGAAAACCATATGACATACGGACTTTGCAAAAGAAGAATATAACTCTGTGCATATGTACTTGAGAGAATACATGAACATGTACTTGAGAGGTACATAACAAACGACTTGAATATGTTAGTGCATAGGGTTTCGAATTTTTTTTTTCAATAAGTCATCTATATATATATATATATATATATATTATTAAAAATTAATAATAAAAAAAATAATAAATAATAATAATTCGGATCAATGGGCTGTGCCCTTTGCTGGATCATTTGTGGGCTAGTCAGGCAGTTGATAAGCGGATTATATTTGCCTCCAAAATATCAAGTCAACCCATCGGGTTCGACCCATATTCCTAACTCTACCATAGATTCATGTGGTTGTTGAGACTAGTAAGTTTATGAGTAACACTCTCCCTAATGGTTGTTACACCATAAATTCAAATCATTTAAGGTGATTACATGAATGTGTTACATTTTTAGGTGTGGTCTGAAGTGATTAATTTTTGGGTAAAGGGTGGGTGGATTTGGCATTGTTCTGCGGGAAGAAGTGCATCACTTCCATGTAGAAATATACTTCTAATAAACAAAGGTTGAATCTTGTCTCCACAGTTTGGGGTTTCCTTATGGTGTTTAGTAATGAAGCTCGAGTCGAGATGGTAGCACTTTTTTCTGTTCATTCAATGGGTTTTACAACTGTTCATGGTTTTGTTTTTCATGACCTCACATGGTTGAGATTAGAAATTATATTATAAATTCTAAACTTACACAATTTGCTTACACAATTTGGAATTTTTTTTATTTGATGAGATGCAATGAGAGGTTCATCCCCATTGAAATCCTTCCACAAAGGGTTATGTTCAATTCTTACTCATCTCAATCATCTTCAGAAAGCAAGCATTTAAATCAGAAGCCTCAAGCTTGCAACCCAAATTCTCACTCAAATCATCATAAAATAACTATACATCATTGCCTTTCCTTTTCAACATTGATATAATAACGTCATTTTATTATATCAATTTAAGTCGGCTTGGTTCTATCGTTTTTCACCCTTAAACCACGAACCGAACCAATATTTCGGTTTTTATAAAATTTCATATCAATCAGGCATGCAGTTCTTAGGCAGGGTTGGTTTGGTTTGGATTGGAATTTGGACGGTTTTCTGTTTATAGACACCCTAGTTTGTGGGCACATACCTTTTATCTCAGCATCAACTAGAATTCAACAATGTCGGATCCACCTACACTCATTTTGCAATGTGAACAAGGACGATTTTCCCAGTAAAACCACTCATGAATGACTAGAACATGGTGTGCTTTTAGAACAATATCATGTAGATGGAGAATAGCACTCTTATATGAAAGTCGATGTCTTGAAGTGAATCAAAGGTTTCATCCATTTGAATATATTTTCATATCAAATCATTAGAGATAGTAAGCATCTTTTTATCATATCATACAAGAAACAAAAGCGAATGTTAAGCGTAATGAATACAAGCTTAGTTATTTTTATTGATTTAAAATGAAGAATTAGGTGTCTTTTATTTTGTTGTGTCATTTCCATATATTTCTCATTGTGTGTATGTGTGCATGTGTTTTTTTTTACAAACATTAGATTGCTTTCTTAGAAACAATCCAGAAGGCATTCATTGGGCCTAGCTGATCATATTTTCTTCAACATCGGATTAATTCTGAGGTGAATTTTATCTTTACCATGAACCTATCCTAAATCTCTAGAACAATGGGGGCTTTTAGGCTAATTGGGGGTCCTATATTATAATGACTAAGATGTAATCATGTGGTTTCCATGTTAGTGTGGGCAAAAGGACATAAATGATTAGGGTTATTGAGTTAACCTTTAAAACTTTGTTTTTTTAAGCGTTTTCCATGAGTTAACATAGCAAAACCACGATTGGCTTTCTTTCAAAATACGGCGAGAAATCCTTAGCTCCTATCTTTATCTATATATTTACTAATATTAAAAGTATGAGGTGTTTTGTGAGTCGATATATTATTGAATAATTGGAGTTATAGATGTTATAGTCACTAATGTTATCAAATTTGCGAGCTTTATATCGGTTATTATGCTAATCGATAAAATTATTTCTCATTTCAAAACAAAAAAAATTCAAATTAGTTTTGTGAGTCTAAAATATTTACATTTTATCAATATTTTTATGAAAATATCCATTAATATTAATCAATATTTTCGAAAAATTTGAAATATCAATATATCCGCGCTTAGGTTCAAGGATTAAAATATTGGAAATGTTGACTGATCTATACATCGCCAATATATCGGTGGAAAGTTCGCTAGTTTATGTGCAATATCACCTATATATTGCCGCGATATAATATTAAAATAAAACTTTTTTGAAGATTAAATCAAACTTTAATGTATGTAAAAATATATTTTAATATCATTATATTTTATTCCATTTTTATACTATGGGTAATTATCTATAAAATATAAATATTAAAATAAATTATACTTATCACAAATTATTTTATATTATTGAATTAATTAAATGAATTGTGATTTTAGGATTAAATATATCTCCTTTATTCTTTCTTAAAAGTTATTATAACTTCACTTTTAATTTTTCATGTTTATCCATTAATTTTGGTATATTATTGAAATATAAAAATGTGATTTTTTTTAAAAAGTTGATTAAATATATATAATAATAATAATAATAATAATAAAAGAAAACCCTAGCCGCCTTTCTCTCATTTTCTCTCATTTTTTCTCATGTAGCCTATTTCCTCAGCAATGAGGGGATGATTTTTTAGTGATTCTTGGCACGAAATCATCGCCCCAGATCTTTCTTTCATTTTTATTATGCTTAATAAAGTGGTTCTTCCACAAAGATTTAGGTTTTATTTTATTTTTTGTGTTGTCGTCGTTTTATCGATGTTTGGTTTGTCTTTGTTTTATTGACGTGGTGTTGTTCGTCGTCTTGTTGTATTATTCTATTTCTATGGGGGCGATTCAGACATGCATTGCAAATTTGATCAATTAGATATATGAATTATGAGTAAAATGTCGATATGTTGAAGGCGCAGATTCTGTGAAATATTCTAGTCGCTATGCTATTGAAGGGACCCAACCCGAGTTTCCTTTTTCCTAACTACAAGGGAGCTTCAGAGGACCCTCCCGCTCCTACAGTTTGAAAAACCACTTTTAAACCTTTTTAAAAGTGTCCAGTGGAGTGAATCCATTTATCTGATTACATTTTCATTAAAAAATCTTACTGAAACATGGTGGGACAAATTTTTTTAAACATTAAACCTTTATAGAAATCGAATGAGGGATTTCCTTTGTTTTTCGGACATGTCCCAATTTACAACCTGCCAATAAAATAATTTTAATTTACTCCATCCAATGATGGGACATCAAGTCCACCACAACCAATTTCAAATCAAACTTTTAAATCATTTTCTGAACATTATAGATACATAAACAATCTTTTAAAGCCTATATACATTACAAAATAAAGGTGCACATGTAGTTATTTCAACAAAAACTATACATTTTCAAAAAGGTGGTCGTCACATGAAATGAGTGTCAGCGGCTCGGAGGATGCCATTTGCATCGGTCTACGCCGCAGCTTGTTTATAAAACATTTGGAAAAAGAGGTGAAGCTAAGACTCGGTGAGGAAGTGCAGATTCATAGGAATATTTCCGGATATAATTCAAATACAATGTGTAAAACAATTGTATATAGATCTCATTCTATAAACATTTACTTTGCATTCTTTTCTTTCTCTATTGATACAGCGTGTAAAATTGGTGTATAGAATCTCATTTCATAAACATTTACTTTACTTTTTCTTTTTCCATATATAGTTCAAATACAGTAACACCAAAACAATTGTATAAACATATATTCAATAAATTTACTTTACTTTCTTTTCCATATAGATAAAATACAATGTGTAAAAACGATTGTATCCAACATATATTATTTTCCATATACTTTTTTTTTTTTTGGAATTCGTCATATCCAATGGAACCGCGCTCACCGTTAACCACCGTTGGTCCATGAAAGAACTCAGGAAGCAGTCTGATCATCCGTAGCCCAAAGGACCCTCAGAAATATTGCCATCTTGTTAACATAGTGGCCCATGAAAGAACCTACAGGGGAAACGGTCTTCACGATCCGCCGATGGCCCCGAACCTCAGATAAATCATGCATTTCTTTTTAAATACCATTGCACTATGGATAAATCACATTATACGTTGGGGCTTTTCGTACTTTTCACGTGCATGGAAATATGCATCCTCTTCCTTACTCACATAAAAATCCTAACCCTTTCCATGTACCATGCGTAAGTAAAGTACTTTAGTCGAGCTTTCCTTTAAACTTTATCTTTGCCACGCAACATAGGGTAACCATGGATTCAAACATTTTATATAAACATGTATATAGAAAATATACATTCATAAACATTTCATTTCATATGGAAACCATAAATCATGTTTTATAAAACTGGAATATAATCATTTCACTTATTTTCTCGACATAATTTAAAGTCAAGAAACCACATTTCTTTTTCATTTGAACATTTTATAACATAGATATGAAAATTTCTACATTGGTAAACATTAATATATATATATATATATATATATATATATATATATATATTTTTTTTTTTTTTTTTATTTTTATTTTTATTTTTTTGTAGCGCCCAGATCAGGAAATTAGTTGACTTACAGTCGTCTGAGGAATACAGTGGATGTCGGGTTGATGCCCGCCGGAAAATCGGGCAAAGTCTCCTTTGTCTGGGCTCTACCCCGAATGCAATACACGCATATCATCCCCAAGCGGTATAATATAATCCAATATCGATCACATGAGTATCTCGACCACTTGGTAGATAAGCAATACTCGATATACATACACCCGACTATGAATCCAACTATATCCAATAGTTCACAGAGTTCGATTATTTCTCTTATCTGTATATATTAAGATTCTAAAATTAATACTGTATCAAATCCCTTCAAAGCCACCAATCAGGCTTTCTTCAAAGCTGACCTACAGGGCCAGGCACGTCTCTCACTTGTCGCTCTTTTTGTACTGAAAATATTTTCCCTCACGTGAGGTAGGCTAATGCTCGATAGTGGGATAGCCCTAAGTGGGCTATTCACCACTAGTGCGGTCGATGTTTCCAATGAAAACACATTCAAGCGAGTGCGGTCCTGCTTGAATGTCTACACTGACCAACTCGGATCCAGGGTCCTCAGGCTACTCTCACACTCGCCTAAGCCTCGTATGAGAATTATAGTTTCAAACAAAGTTATTTGTTTATGTTGTGAATCTACATAGATCTAAGTAGTGGATTGTCTCGGAGTATATTATATTTAGTGGACTACCCTCAGGATATGTCGGTGGGCCGTCTCAGACGTTGATATTTTCATGTAATGGACTACCCTCAGATATATATCAATTGGGCCGTCTCCCAGGCGATTGATATTTTAAGTATGGACTACCCTCCCGGAATCATTTAATATTTTAGACTACCCCTCAGAACCAATTTCTCTAGACTCATCTCATGCACTAACTTCCTATAGTCTGGATGTTCGGTGCATATGAATCTTGTATGCCGGTTCGATACGGTCTAATCATCGCAATATATCTATGCACATATTCACATAATATCCGATCACCGCGATAAGTGTCATAGCAATTATCATTTCAACATAAAATTAGCTCACTTAGGCTAATGATCAGAAACACGGCGATTTAATTTAAATCACTCGGCCCAAACACATATTCACCTGAAAATACATTTTTCGTGACACTATTCCCAGAGTGATGAACTACAGGGTTCACGGTTTCCCACGCTCAACAAGTCATCGGTTCACTTTGCTTGAACGCATCTCACGGTCATTCGACCTTTTCCAAACCCGATACATGATTTAATACCCGAATCACTGATTTGACAACCCGATGTTCATTGCGGCGATCCACAGTGCTCATCGGAAATAAAATTGTATCAATTACATCCACAGGTTTTGGGGCCGTCGAAAGCGGTCTCTCACGACCTCGTTAGCTCAAACATTTGCAAAGTATTTAAAAAGGGAATAAAACCAAGTAAAGGGAAACCCTACCTCTTGGAGTTTGAGGAAACTCCATAAATAAGTACCAGCGCAAAAGCCCTCTCGTAGAAGCGGTTCTCCCTCTTGTCAGAAGGCTGGAAGCGGTTGGATCGTCACAATCTAGAGAGAAGTGTTCTCTCTAAAAACCTCTCAGCAGCTACTAGATCTCCCATTTCTTTTTCCCGTTTTTTTTTTCCTCTTACTTATAATGAAGGGAGAAGAAGCACTATTGACAATTTTATCATTTAGTAACAAAAACTTTAAAAACCAGCATTTATGTCATCCGCTTTTACTAGAATCGATATTCGACTACCTCGGTCTCGTCCATTTCATCATTTCTCTACTCATACCACTTATGGTACATAGTCACGCTATATGTGACTTTACGTCATCGAAAATCGTTTTCTGGCGCGGCGATGCCGCCAGCGTGCAGGCGCTCCGTCATCACCGGAATATTACGAAATTTTCACGTGCTAGCTGGGTTGTGAGGCGATTCCAAAGGTGCAATCCGTTTCGCCGTAGAGATCTAGGGAGGTAATTCGGTTTTTAAATTACAATTTTGCTATATGTCGAATTACGATTTTGCCCTTATTCCATAAATTATGGAATTTCGGGTCTTATTCCCTCCTTAAAAGGAATTTCGTCGAATTCGAGACAATCATATCACTCATGCATATGCAAAAATGCATTCTACCATGCAATGTAAACTCTCATCATTTAATTATTAAGCGGTAGGCCAGCGTACGCCATTACTAAGCGAAGGGATAGGTGGCCGCATCGTGTCCTGCGCTCCCCGTGTGCTCTCCACTCCTGTAGTGCGCCACATAAATTACCAACACTGGCCTCCGCGGTTTGCGTCGCAAAACACGATCCGCAAACTATCAATGCATAGCGATTACTCACCGAAGGGTCCCATCGTGTCGACCTCGTCATCCCCCGATCCACCACATGGCGGATGTGGGTATATTTAGGAGCATGGAGCGTGAAATACCTCGTGGACACCACCTAACGTATTTGGGCGGCTAACATCGGCTTGGTCTGCCTGCTTGATTGCCCACGCCCTCTCGGTATCTCGAGAGAGATTACAGTAAACCTCGGCGATGGCTAAACTTCTTAGAGACGACCCCCTCCTCTCTTAGGCATCACCTTAGCGTGATCACCAACCTCGGGCTCTAAGGGTCAAGCGTCCTTTTATCGACGCAAGAAAAAGGCTCTTACTTGGGCTGGCGGCGGCGAGAAGGCCAGCATGCATCAAGCTCACGCTTCTCAAAGGTGTCTCCTAATCGAATCGGGACCAGGTGATGGGGCTCTCTCCCACCTCGGTCCAACCTAGCAGTGACCTCCCACTGGCCTCCGGCACAATGCCTCATACCAACACCCATGTAGTATACTTGCACATTAACTATTGTGTAGGCTGAGATTCCACTGAGGCTGAATCCTCCTCGATACCCTTATGATTTGGGAGCATGCTCGTAGCATGTCCTCTAACACACAATATATAATCCATCTGACATAACCACTACCTGACCCACAGCGGTGTGTATCACGACCTTCCCAGGTCTGATCAAGCGACAATCCAATGGATGAATCAACTAGTCCATGTCATGTGCCTTACGACATCCATGTGCCCGAGCCCTTGCCGGCAACAGCACCCAATGTAATTCCCGAAAGGGGTATCAATTTCGATTAACGCATAACTCTTCGACACACTTTGAGCCTCTTACATTCCTTAGAAATTCGAGTGTCTCCACGGTCTTTACACCCTAACTCCGGGATTCTCACCTTAGAGGATTATGACCCCCCTTTTTGCTTTACCCAACACACTTTAATTATTCTTCATCTCTGAATCGAGCCTTAGTGTAATTCTGGGCCATTAATTTCAAAGACAAACTCATCCCGCTCACGAAGTGGTGGAATGGCGGCGTCTTGGAGTGCACCCGCTTGACTCAGTGCGATGTTACCGCCACACGAACGCCATGAAGGCGATCCTCCCTCTTGCTACCAAAACTCACATCCGAGTGCCGTGCATCCTCGATTTCTCCCATGGTGGGGTGTGACCATGGAGTCTCCGTAGGCGAAGTTCTACAATCCACCTTTGAATGGACAACTTATTATTCTCGAGGAAATCTCTGTGATACCCCGCCAATCCCGAGCTACGTATCTCGAAGATTGACGTGGTCTCCCAACTCATCTGCTTTGCCCCTCAGCTTCTGGGTCGCGTGACACTCCTGATGCCGCTGCGTGTCGAAATCCACCTCGGTAAGCGAGAACTTGCACTTGGGCAGGCGTCTGGTGATGGTCTCGATGAGCACCTGATCCTGTAGTGATACTCATGCCTCCCTCTGTGTTGGGAGTAGATCGAAATGTCATCCACGAAGACCCCATGACAAAATGATCTAGATAGGGTTGGGATATCTATGCATGAGATCCACATGAATCTTGCTAAGCGCGTTCGTCGGTCGAAGGAGCATCCCAGCAGTAAGCTCAAAGTGCCCTGCTTGGCGTCCTAAGCGATGTCTTAGGGATATCGTATCCCCAACTCGGTGATGGTAACGGTCGCGAGAAGGTCTATCTTGGAGTAGACTCGCTCCTCTATTGAATGAATAAATCATAAATCCTCGGTAATGAGTCAGAATCACGGATCATAACCACATTCAGTGCATAGTCAATGCAATTGAAGGGTCTTACCCTTCTTCTTATAAATAGAAGCTGGGCGCCCCATGGTGAAGTGCTTGGTCTAATGAACCCTAACCCACTTAAATAGAGGCAGGAGCCCCATGGTGAGGTGCTGAGTCTGCAGCTGAACCAACAATCAGTAAATCTTATTAGTTGGTTTCTACACAGGTTCAGCCAACTCCAGCTGGTGCCATCTATCTTGAGTCATAGAGATGGGTGAAGTACCAGGGTGTAACTCGATACCGAAGACTACATCTCTATGTGGAGGTAGTCCGGGTGGCTCATCTAGAAAACATCCACCTGCTACTTAAACCACTAGAAGGTGGGTCTAAGTCAGCCTCTCCTCGTCCTCCAAGACAAATTTCTGCGAGCCAGCAGCTAGCTATCCACGACACTGGACTCGTATGCGCATGCAGGCGGAAATATCATGTTGTCCTGAAATACCACCACGGTACCATCTGGCATATCGGCGACTCTCCTACGCTCGCGTCCGATACTTGACCATGGCGTGGCAATCCATCCCAGGAATGACATCGAACTCGACATGTCCATGATCCTGGGTCGCATGAGTGAGTCCACGAGATCTCATTTCGCAACCTCGACATATCATCCACACCATTCTCGCCTAATCCCTAGGAGAACTCAAATACAATGAAGCCCTCTATGGTCTCACAGGGTCCTTGCCCATTTCCACCATATTTGGGCCTCGGCTCTAGGCCCCGGAATGCGGCTAATTACAATCTGGTAGTGTCGAGGAGGTAATCTCCATAGCCTCTAACACCTTCTCTCGATCTTTATGAACGATGATGCGCCACCATGGATCTCCTCCCAGTGAATGTCGGAGGGGATGATGCGCTCCCCAAACCTCTGGAGGTTACTAGGACAATCTTTTTGTCTACTTCTTTATCTATTTGTGCTATAGCATTCATTTGTAATACACAACCTCTAGCTGAGTCTGGCGATCAAACAACGGTGGTGCACGACCGGTACCCCATGGACGCCCTAATCTCGTCCTCTACTAGCCATTTTACAATTAACATGCCCAAGCGAATCATTTAATTTTCACTTGGATCTAACTAGTAATAAGATCTTGATTACTAATAGACTTGGCTTGACAAATGAAGCCGACGGTTCATTTTCTAAGTGGCGGCCAAATTCCATCCACTCAATTTATTTATTTAAAGAAGGTTACAGGCTCTCTTGTTCATTTAGGCATTATCGACTCCCTAAGGTCATAGTTCTATAACCTTAGCATTCACCCTTTCTATACGCATTACACCATGCATATAATTTTCTACGCAACTACCGCGCAATCACGATTTCAAATGGTAGTTAAATCCAATATAGTATCTCTAAGGCACAAACACAGCCCCGAGACACTAATCATACACATAGCTCAGTGTATACGCAATCAATTTTGCATTTTAAATATTATTTTCAACAAAATTTTATTTTTGAAAATTTTATTTTTTTGAAAATTTTATTTTTCCATATCAAATTTTATTTGATTTTTATTTCAATTTTTTTAATTTTAAAAAATTTAACATTTTGTGATGAGCAGTGTTCGTGAGCAGTGTTCATGAACCTGAGTCATCGCGGTGACTCGAGCTTGACGGTGGTGAGTCGAAAGCGAGGTCAAAAGCTTTACGGTGGGTGCAAAACACCCAAAGCGGCCCAGCAGAGAGCACCCGAGGCGCGCCCAGTATTCAGCTGGCGATTAGGCGTCATTAGCCATTGCCCAGCAGTGTCGTGGCCAGGGGTGTAGTATGTCGCAACCCTCCCGGCTGCCGTCGCTCGTCTTGATGCCGTGCTCGCGGAACCACCGGTGCGCTTTCGCCTACGCCGGCGTCTGCGGGGCGCCTTATACTGCGCCTCTGGCGCGCGTCTTCTTTGCGCTTTATTCTGACGTATCGCCGCATGCAAGCTGGAGCGTGTCGTGAAGGCGAGTGTCGCGCTCCCGACCACGAAACTTGCTCGTGGCGTGTGTCTTGTGAGACGCAGTGCGTGTCGTGTAACTTTGCCATCGCGACCATGATACCTGACTGCTTCAGCCACCTTGGTCTATTACACTATGTGTATTCTGATACAAACCTTGACCTTTAAACTGCTATTGCAATATAAATCAACCTCTATGATACAAAAAGTATAACCATTAGCTAAAACCACTATCTTGCAATACAAATTGGCCTTATTGCAATACAATCTTTCCAGCACATTGCACTCTATGACTAATCTTTCTTGCAATACAATTAGCGGTAGCAACGGTCTGCACCACAAATTTTTTCATTATTCATTTTCCTCATTTCCATTTCTTTGGAAAATTTACGAAAATATTTATACATGTACTTTCCACCCTCAAATAAGTTTATAAAATTTATTTTCTTCCTATTTTTCTTCGATTTTACTACTTGTAAAACCTTAGAAAATTATTTTCTCCCAATAGACCAAATAAATTTATAAAATTTATTTTCTTTACTTTAAAATTTCTTCTCATTTTCCAACAACCCAAATAAATTTAGAAAAATTTATTTTGTTTATTTTCTTTAGTTTTACCTTTGTAAAACTTTTAAAAATTAAATTTCTTCCTATCTAAACGAATAAATTTATTTCAATTTATTTTATTTCTTCTTTTGTTCAGTTTTCCTCAACAGTAAAACTTCACCATTCTTCTAACACATCCATGTGTGCTAATCATAAGAAACTTTTAATCCTGATACATAACGCAGTATACTCACCCATTCATCAAACAAACATAGTCACACATGTTATAAACATGAATCACCTGAAACATAACAAACACATGTATACGTGTCTGAACATCCCGAAGTGATTTCCTAGTTGAAAATCTCATACCTAAGCCGAACATCGAACCACTAGTGGTGATGCTCTCACTCAGCCTTGGCCCTGGCCCGAATCCCTCAAGCCTAGGTAAGTATACCTAGGCTCGTGCAATTTGCTGACGCCCCCGATCCGGGGTCGACATTGCCGTCGGCAGCGAGATAAGTAGATGTCGGGTTGCAGACGCCACTTGAAAATGAGGCGGAGTCTCCTTTGTGCGGGGGAGCTCTACCAGAATACAAATACACGCATATCTTGTCCCAAACGTTCAATATAAATGAGTATATCAGTATGGGGTGATGGTATGTTTGTAAAACAATATGCTGAATACCCATACCAACTATGAATCAACTATATCCAATAGTTCTAGAGTTCAATTGTTTGCTCTTATACAACACATATATTAAAATTACAAATTCTAATACGGTATGAAATCATCAAAGCCAATCCAGGCTTTTCTTCAAAAACTTCGGCCTCCCAGGGCCAGGCTAATATCTCCTTGTGCGCTCCACATTACAGAAAATATATGTTCCCTCGTAGGGGTCTGAGCTAATGCTCGATGGCGTCAGAATCGCCACTAAGTGGGCTATTCACACCACCCTAAGTGCGATTGCAATGTTCCAATGAAAACACATTCAAGCAAATGCGTGATCTACTTGAATGTACACATGACCAGCTCGGATCTAGGTCCTCACGGAAGCTCTCTCACACTCGCCTAAGCCTCGTATGAGGAATTATAGTTTCAAACAAAGTTATTGTTTCTATTTGTGGTCTACCCTCAAAGTCTATGTAATTGGAATTTGTCTCGATATTATATTTAGTGGACATTTACCTCTAGGATATATCAATTTAGGCCGTCTCAGACGGATGATATATTTTCATATTATATGGACTACCCTCCGATGTATATCAATAATTGGGCCGTCTCAGGCGATTGATATTTTAAGTATGGACTACCCTCTGATCATTTAATATTTTAGACTACCCTCGACCATTTTCTCTGGAGCACTACATCTGTACCTTCAGCTCCATATGATCCTAGGATGTTCCAGGTGCATATGGAATACATGTATCGATTTCAATATAGTCTAATCACATGAAAATATATCTATGCACATATTCACATAATATCCAATCACACAATCATGTCATGTAACCCTTAGGTCCTTATTTTACAATTTCCAAAATTGTCCTTTTTCACTTGGGTAAATTTCCGGGTTCCATTAGTTCTCATTTAGCATATATCATTTACATTTGGCATCTAGCCATATAATCATATAATCAATAATCATTTAACAATTCCCGAAAAATACCCCGAGTTGACTAAGTATACCTAGAATATATAATAAAAATTATTATAAAAATTCTAGGGTATTTTAAGCGATTACATTCAGCGTGTCTTCTTTTCATTCCGCTCCGATGTCTGGTGACATAGATCATATTATCTTAGTTGCCACTGGATGCATTGCAAAATGAGAAGCGAGTGGAACTCCACGAGGATCTCCTCTCTCGACTCTACCTGGCGAGGAACCCTGGCCAGTCCTAGCCCAAGACGCTCTATAATACGTGAATGGCACAGTCCTGTCTCGTACTGGTCACTGGCGGACAATATCTCTAAGTCCTCTCCGGCCCGGGACTCGATAACTACTGCTGGTGAGGCGTAGCCACTAAACTCCCGAGAGGCACCCTGACCTGTTCATTGTACACAATGGCCCCATCCACGGTCTCGAGCATCTACCCGCTCCGGGAAGCCACCTTGATACTCCCAGTGATGATCTCAGGTTGAGCGCATCGGCCACCACATTGCCACTACTAAATTGGTAATGCAAAGTAAATCTAGTAATCCTTTAAGTACTTCATCCAGCGCTGCCTCATGTTGAGAGTCCATGCATAAATCTGCCAAGACTCTTGTGTTATGAAGACCTCGAGGCTGCTCCCATCCTGAGATAATGATGCCACATGCTTTTAAAGTAGAAGACAATGGCCACCAACTCCATGCTGTGTGTGAAGTGCAGAGGCAGTAAGCCCGACTTTCCGGATGCATCGGGACACATCCCGGTCGTCGCCACGGGGCATCTGGCCTACTGTATTGCCTGTCCCCTTCACAGGATGTCGAATGGAGAAGCCCCGATGCGCCTCATTTTCAATTCTTGGATGTTTTTGCTCACATGAGTCATTCCACTTTGGCTCTGATCTCCTTCTAGAATAACATCGTCATAGGTGCAACTTGATAGGAGAAAATCTTAATGAATCTCTGTATTACCACATTAATCCCAGCTCTGGATCTGAGATGTGGACCATTGCCTGACGTGCGGGGAGTAACTCTATGACCAAAGTCTACATCCACTCTCTGAGGTAATCCCGATGGTTGTCGGAAAAACATCCTCGTACTCGCAAACTACCCGAGGTAGACCCATGCCCTTTCTCACCTCGTCCTTTAGAAAGTGCGAAACGTGCTTCTTAAATCAAATTGCCCATGCCACCTAGAGTGGCTGCGACACAGGTAGAGCATCGTGTTTGTCCCCTTGAAACATTATACAAGTACCATCATGTGTGTAGGCGGTGACTCTCTTATGGTCTGTGTCGATGACAACTCGATGTCACGGAAGTCGACTGATCGTCCAGGGGATGACCTCGAACTGGAGCATGTCCGCAGCCGTAGTCCCACCGTGAGTAGAATCGAGGAGATCTCTAACCCACATCTCAGGCTTATATCGATCGACCCTCACCCCTGGTCGGGGAGAACTCACATCTGATAGCTTTCCAAGGTTTCACTGAATCTCTCTGCATGATCACGTGAATAAATGCATTGATGCACCATTCTTTGAATAACTCTTGCCCTAAGCATGAGAGTAGAAAACATACCCTGAATATGGCCCGATGCAACCTCGGTTTGTAGCGGCATAGACACGCCTTGGTCCCCAGAAGTCTGGCTATGGGGCCTTGTCCTTGACCTCGACCCATGTCCTGGCCCATGCGACCTGTTTGTGAAACTACCATTGCTTCTGCACATCCTGGCGATGGCCCCAGGGCAGAGGAGTGTCCATGAATCAGGGATCGCACCTCACGAGGGCAATCCTGCCTCTTATGTCTAGGATGATGGCAATGATAGCATGCCATCTGCCTTGTCTGCCCAGAAGCCCGACCTGACCTTAACTCGATATTGTGATCGTCACTGAAACTCATGAAGAATTTAAAAGTCCCCATGCTTCTTTCAGAGATAGAAGAAAATGGTTCTCCTTCCTTTTCCTTTACCCGACACCCTGTTCCCGGATCGTTAAGCGTATCGTTCGCTGCTTCTCAATGGCCATGATAGGTCGACCATTGAATCCCCTCCTCTAGAAGGTTGGAGGGTGGTTGCCCGAATCACTTCAGGTTACTTGATTCTCCTCGGCTCACCACATGGCACAGAAACGTCTCATGAAGATTATAAGCCTTTGCATGTGTAATAGCTTGATAAAGCTTGTTGGTCGGCTGGGGTGGGCGTTCGGTTGTTGCCCCATCCACCTTGTGCTTCTCCTAGTTTGCCATCTCACATGTCAAATAGCAAATTGAGAATCATTCTCATGCCCTACTATTAGTGCGTACATCGACTAATACTAGACATCAGATCCTGAACTGCTCCGGATTCGTTTTTCGATTATAAGGTTATGCTTCTCAACCCCTAGTTTCACCTTTCTGCCACATCACCACCACACATATAATTCACACTAACATCAACACACAATCACACAACATACAATCAAAGCACACCTGAGAAACCATGATGCATGCAATGATCTAATCCCATGGACTCCTAGGTAAGAACCTACCTAGACCTTGATACCGGGAGTTATGACATTGGCATCGGACAGGTACTAGGTAATTCTAGCTTGATCTCAACACTTTAAGCTATATCAAGTTGTAGCATTCTTTCGTGCCGAACACTAAGCCACGGGTAGTAGTATACCTAAGCTCAATACCTTAACAACATGTCCACAGACTCATGCCAATGAGCCTTAGGTATTCGTATACCTGTATACGTGCCATTTGTGGCCCCAAATCCAGGGTCCCATTGTGACGAGTCGACCAGCGAGAAACTGTGGATGCTCCAGGTGTCCAGTCATCACACTCACATATCTCATTCCTTCTGAGATTATTTCTGCATATTTAATTCATAAACCTCTGAAAATATAACTTCACACGAGTCAGTAAGGTTAAGTACATCCTCTTACACATAATACTAAACATACATATTAAAACAAAAGTATTCTAATACATATATACAAAAGATATATAAAGCACAGTCCGGCTTTCTTTACTTAATCCGACCTCTAAGGAGCGATATTTGCACATGACACATGCGACACCATGATTTCCACGAGCTCACCAAAGCTTGGATCCTCAGCGAAATCTCTTGTTTCTCGTATCCACGCGTAGCCCTTGTCGCGTAGATGAACTTTAAACCTTAGCCCGATGAAACTGGAGCACCCGATCTCCGTAGATCGTAGAGAGAAGGTAGATCTTCTCTCTCCTCTTTCACTTTTCTCTCGCTGACGTGAAATGCCACCCACTCTTAGGCCTAGCTCTATTTCTTTATATGACTAAGTTTAAGTTATGGGCCCCACTTGTCACCCTTGCGGGGTCCGTTTCTATCTCGAAATAGTTTATTTCATCTCGGTTCAAGTTTGATTTCTTTTAAATGAACTCAACTTAAATCGTTACCCAACTTCTGAGATTTCCTTAAAAATCTCGTTCCCGGGAGTCATTATGTCGCACCCCATCCCCGGTCCGACCCGATTGGTGGATCCGAACCGAGTCCGGGATGCTCAATTCCACTTTATCGAAATCATTTCATTCATATAAACATTTTAGTTTTGTGGAAGCGTTTTCAGTTTGGGACAAGCCTATAAACATTTACAAATTCAATACAATTCATTTTTATAAAATACATTTAACGAAATAGCGCTCTGAAAATAATTTCATGTTCAAATATATGTGATATGCATATGTAGGAGCATACTCCTCAATTCTCTTTTCAATGATTTCTGCGCTTCTCTGATGCACCTCTGCTCTTATTCATAGGTACCTCATTGATAAAAACAATACGTTAAGCATTTTCATGTTTAGTGATTCTATACAGTTCTCTATTCCATTTCAGTTCAACACAAATCATGCATGTTATAAAAACAATGCCTTTTCAACAATTTTCAATGGTCAGTGCAAATCAATACATATACACTTTTCAATACCATTTTCGCTTTTCAAAATTTGCAATTTCACCTTGACTATTGAAGTCAACATTCATGACATATTCTATTGAATCTCGTAAATGTTGGTCGGGTTAATAATGCATTTCAAATCAATACCACGATTTTCTGTGCTAATATTAGTTCAAATAATGCACATATGCAAACTTCCTTTGACAAACGCATTTATTATGTCTTTTTTTTTAAACAATGCTTTTGAATCTTTTTGAATGATCAATGCAATTACAATACATATATTCATTTCATATATATTCATTTATGATTCATTGATCATTCCAAATATGCACTTTCATATGCAATAAATCATTCAAAACACAAATCATGCATTTCACAATTTTCTTATCATTTCAATTCCAAAATGTCAACAATCTCAAAGTCATTTCAGTTCTTCCCTTAACGAATTTAACCTATGTTTCGATTATACGGAGATATATCGGAATCATCGGCCGCAATCCGTGGGGCTGCGAGGGAGCTGGTATAAAAACATTTGTTTATAACCACAATCTGATCCGAGAACATTATTGTAGTAAAAATCAATTTGTAAACACTACCCGTCGCATCCCGGATTGGAATACGGATGGGTGACACATCAATACATTCGTTTGCGTCTTCGCTAATTTGACCCTGATGATATACCAATCTATCATTTATCTTCAAAATTACTTGAGTTAATCATTCTACATTAAGAGTGTTCAAATCATTCACTTAGCAAATACGATTATAATATATATACGTTCGTACAAACAACTCATTTTCAATACTCATGCAATTTTCATATACCGTCATTTTCACAATCAATTGTCTGAATCAATCAAAACAAATCCCGATATACTTTTCTTATACATTTAGAACCAAGCTTGTTTCAAATCTTGAAACAAGAATAGGAGTAGATAAGAACAAACATATCGTTTTGTTATAGTTCAAATAATAATGCATACATGCAAATATTTGACAAGCTTTCTAACCAATCAGTTCAAATCAATATGCCCCAGCTTTCACTTAAATACAGCATTTCGGGTGTAAATAATTCAAATTCATATCATTTTATTCGTATAGATTTCCTGGTACAATGCTTGAAATGAGGTTAGAGATATGGAGAACAAACCAATACTTGAAATACGGAAAAAGAGACTTAGACCAAATAATAATTTATATACAAGCTTTCCTTATTGCCTTTCCTTCAATTTGGTCCTAGGTTAGGTGATCCTCAGGTTTCTAATCGATAACAAATATGTCACAATCGAAACTGACGAAAGAAAAAAAATGGGTTGGCATTCTGAATTTTGGTCGGGGTTGATGTCTGCAAATACACCTTCACTTGCAAATTTTAAGGAAAATTGAACCATGACACATCATACATCCTTCAATAAAATAGTAGCTATATTAGTCTAGTTTCATTAGAGGTGGAATCATCTCATTTGGATTACCCAAACTCGAATTCTGACATTTTAATGCCAAGCGTCGACAATACTTGACTCACTTTCGGTTACCTATCAATTTCGAGGTCTTAACTCCATAATTAGTAATAGTTCCCTTCTACTTATTTAGCTATGGTTTTAGGTGGCTCTCAGTGAAATCATCAATTTGGATCACCAAAACTCAAGTTATTGCATTTTACATCCAGACTACTCTAATTTGCAAAACAAAATCATATTATTCTTACACATAGCTCTCCTTTGATGGATTTTTGGGCACTTTGGTGTTACAATTTGTATACACTTCCTTCAAGTAAATTATTTTCCTAGAAGTCTAGTTTACCCAGAATTTTGAATCACTCAATTTGGATATTAGGTGAAACTCAACTTATAGCTAAATACAAAGCATGTTCCAAAACACATAGCGTTTGAGAAAAGAACCGAGAAATATTATCAAAGCAGACATCACTTCAGCAATTTCCTAAGTCCAATGGGGTCCAAATGCGGGTACACATGTTCATGGAGATTTATTCTCATAGGCCGGCTAATGTGCCATCAATTTTGAATCGCACTGTTGTGTGATTGGATGAGAAATGACCTTGATTATGTGAAACAAAACATGGGTTTGGAAGAATTTTTTCACTTGACATCTCCTTTGAAATGCATCATTTTCTCTTCGTGATTTTACAACCGATGACCATGGATGTATTAGGGTTTTCCTAACCCAAACATCATTTAAAACAAAACTAGGGTTTGTGTTCTTACCTCGAATCACTTGTTCTCCAAGCCTTAGCTCCTTTCTTCTTCTTCATTGCTAGAACTTGAGCAAACTTGAAGAGATTCTCATCAATTTCTCTTCTTCTCTCTAAAGCCCTAGTTTTCCCCTCTCCCAAGCTCTCAAATACGATTTTGCTTAAAATGCACAAATGTGCTCTTCTATGATCAAATGTGACTTAAGTCATAATCCTATAAGACCTTGTTTGTCTCCAGATTCATTTGGCCTTTGTGGCTGACAGGAGTCCCTTTATTTTTATCACTTCCCATTATTCACACTTAAACATTTATTCTTTATTGCACTTATGACCCTTAGGTCACGGTTTTTGTAAAAAATTCCTATTTTGCCATTTTTCATAGAGTAAATTTCAGGTTTCTATCTGACTGCGGCTTAATTCCCTTTGGCATTTTAAAACTCCTTCTTAATTTTGACCCTTAGGGTCCTCATTTCTAAATTTCAGTTGCCCTTAAACCTTATTAAATTTTAGGGTTCAATCTTTTAAATCCTTATCAAATAACAATCAATATTCATTTAACAATTTTTCGGAAATACAAGTTTGGCTCGATTTATGTCAGATATATAATAAAATTATTATAAACATTTACGGTATTTTTGGGGCGTTACACATTAGACACGATCACCCGAAAAGCGTAGAAATCGAACTATCGGAATTCAAATTGCACGGTTAACTAGATTTCTCAGACTAATCAAGCGGGATCAGTCTATTTCATCATCACGAGATCACAAATTTTTCTAAACTTCCCCAGGCCATTTCAACATTCACTATTCTTGCCATTTTCATAAAAATGATATTTTCTCGGGTTCATAACTTCTCTGTACAAGATCTTTGTTGTACTCCTCGGGAGATATGATAGTGCGATAAATGCACTAATGTCTGAAATACATTGAAAACTTCAAATCTATGACTTATGTTATATGTATATTGTAATTGTGGACCATTGCATGTGGTCAAGTATGTATTATCTGTTTTCCCACTAAGCTATAAGCTTAGCACGAGTGTTTCATCTGTGTAGGTACTAAAGAGGACGTCAAGATGTAGGTATCTGTGAGCCAACACACGGTAGAGTCCACCACATGTCAGACATTGACTCTGATTTTAGAAATGCAAATGTAATACTTTGGAGACAATGTAAATATGTAATTTTGTAATAGTGGAACTTTGTATATGTACAATTAAATGGACTCAGGACTATATGTATGCGGAACCTTATAAACACCGCTCCCATGGTAGTTTGTATATATTTATGCAAGTTATGATTATGATCTTGAAATGATTTATACTCTTCAGAAAAATCAGTTAAAAGAGTCTCGATCGGAAATCTTTCGTGATCCCTCTCACATTCTTCTAAGCGAGGTTAAAAATTGCTTGACACATATAATTATATGATTTCCCCAAGGCAGGATAGTGAATAAATATGCACCTCGATTAATCACAGCGACCCTCTCTGTTTAGTGCTTACGCACTCTCACGATACCCGGTACTCGATTAGTGCGATGACATTCTCTACGCGGTCTCTGGCACTCCACGCGTAATACCTGCTTACAACCTATTCGTGGGCGGTCGCGTGCGATTCTTGACACCTCATTCAATATTGTCGCGTACCTTGAGTACACATTGTGATATCTCTGTTCACTATTAGGTCCATGTAGACAAACATTTACATGATAAAAAAAACAATTAAATACAAGAAAACAAAAGTAACAAGCTTTGGTGCTAAGGCATATCTCAGTTCTGCTATGTAATTTACCTACGGGTACCTATGTACAAGATTTATGTTATGTACTCCTACAGGAGATATGATAATTCTGATATGCACATTATGTTATATGTATACGGAAATGAAGAATACATAAAGTGGTCATATCATGATACTCTGTTTCCAGCCTAAGTTATAAGCTTAACACGGATGTTTTATCCCTTGTAAGTACCTAAAGAGAGGACATCAGAGACGTGCACAACGGGTCGCGGGAACAACACAACATTAGAAGTAGATTTTGACTCTGATTTTGAAAATGTAAATTTAAAGTTTTGTAATAATTGAAATTTTGTATATGTACATTAAGATGAGACTCGGAAATACTTATAGACATGACAAGTTAAACACCACTACGGTGGTAGTCTTACACAAGTTTATTTCATTTATGAAATTATATATAGAAATGGGTCCACTAACTTAACAAAATCGGGGTTAAGAGTCCGAGTCCCCATGTCCGTTCCTCTGCCGCCTAAAGCGAAGGATGGGGCGAGACACATATCTAGGTTTTTATATGTTTTTTCATAATTTAGTCGCCGCCTTGGTTTGCGTGTGATTGTCGTCACCTACATGTGTGTTTGGTTGTCGTCGTCTTTACAGCCTGTCTCGTTGGTTAACCGTCACCGGTCTGACGGTTTAGTTTACGTTGTGGTTAGCGTTTATTTATGTTTTGGCGATTCGAACGAGCAATGTATATATTATCAGAGATAAGAAATTAAATCAATGATCGTCAGTATGCTACATAACTATAGTAAAATATATTATAATAATGGTAGTAATCGTTTCATTATCTTGATTATGCTATTAACCTATATATTGTTTTTTATCCTTTGTAGTTTTATGATTTTTAGTTATATGTATTTATCGATGTATTGCTAGTTGGAATCCATGAAATTATTTTTCTCTTAAAAAAAATAAAATAAAAAAATGACTTGTTATCATATTAATTTCAATTCTTTTAATAAAATAAACAAAACTCATATGGAAAATAATAAAAAATAAAATAATATTACTAATAATTAAAATAATTTATTTTTATATGTAGTAATTAAAATATAATTTATCATATATTATTTTCACAACATAAAAACAAACTATAAGTATTTTAAACAAAATTTCATTTTATAAATTATAAAATAAATTTATCTTATTTTGGACAATAACTTTGCATAAGTCGATCGAGGCTAAACAAACGTATCTTGAATAAACGAGGCCAAATATCAAACCATATTGCAGAAGTGACGGCGGGCGACTTGACTGTTTTCACATCTACCTCTCACTTTCCTTCAACGGAATACCGAACCAATCCATTTGAAACAATACCCTTGAAAAATAAATAAAAAATAACATATGTGTGATAATTAAAATAATGGATCATATAACATTTTCCTGCCACATAACGATAAAGTGTTTTAAACTATATTTAATTTTATAAAATATTTTTAAAATCATAAAATTATTTTTTTTACTATTTTAGTCGGACTACAAAGAACCGGGCCCAACTAAAGAAACATGGGCATGAGTAGTGAAAATTCAATATGACTAAGCAATCTAACCAAGGGAGAGGCTCAAAAACTTTTTGCATAACTACAATAAATCTTCAATTTAAATGCAATAACAATAAATTAAAGAGATAAGGGTAGAGAAAGCAAAACCCGAATTTATAGTGGTTCACTTCTTGCCCCTACGTCCACTTATTCTCAACCTTCAACCGGTGAGGGTTCTACTAGTAACAGCTCCAACTTAGAGCTTTCTTTACACTTGGATTATGGTGAATGGGCACCTCTTGACTATCTGAGCTTGAGTTTGAGCTTCAATCCCGAGCTTCTTTACACTTGGATTTTGGTTCCAATGGGCTCTTCACAATTCCTTCAAGTTATACACACTTGAGATTTCTCATAAACACCAAAGGACACACTCTACTCAAGCTCTCAATATATATCATATAAATACAACTCAAGCTTGATGAGATACCAAGTGCACTCTAAGTATGCAAGTTAGATGTATGCCTGATGAGTGCAAATGAATAAATGTGGCCCGAGATAATGAATTTGTGAGTCAAGTGTCCAACCTTCTAGTGATTCCCCACATTCTATTTCTGATGGATCAAGGCTTTGCAAGTAATAATCGGATAGTAACAGTCATAGGTTCTTTGTACACCCTAATAGATTTATAACAGATTCACATGATATGATCCCTGCTGCGAAATCAGCCGGATGAGTAACTCGACCCGGCCGTAGTTTCAAGTCCTCAAAATTTTGATGCATCGCGCGTCAAATGGACGATCAGCCCGGTTGGCGTTTGAGTAAACACAATTGTGGCGCCCGAACGAAATTAGTTGAGTACAGTTGACTACTCGGGGGTCATTCCACTCAAGTTAGAGTTGGGAGTGGCATCTATCCCATTTTGTTTTGTTTTAGCTTTATTAACTGCCTACTTATTTTGTATAGGATTCTTCAAGATGTAAGTATTAGCCAATAGTAGGCAGTGGTCTTTTTGTTGTGTTTATGCTCTTACCTTTAGTTGAAGAATTGAAGCACTGTATGCTACCATGATGCTAGAACAGTTCCATGCATGATTAGGTTTTTGGTCGATTGAAGTTCCAGCATATTCAACCTTTTACATCCACCTTTAGCTAATCACACACAGTGCACACCAGATTGTACCAATAGGATGAGAAGTTATATACCTCTTTCTACTTTGCAAAGCCGGCCTTAAATTGCTGACGACCCATAATAGGTTTTTGTTACCCATGTATGAAGACCAATGAAGTCTTCCAAAAAAAAAAGGGGAAAAGAAAAATAAAAAAGAAAAAGAAAAGAAGAAAAAGAAAAATAAAAGTCGTGACACTTTGCTTGAAACCGAACGATCAGGGGTATATGCGTGCTAAAGCAGATGCCCTAAACTGTATTGGTTGGGGAGTCATCGACAGTGTTCGCTACACGGAGGTGGATGGGTATGGTTTAGGCGTGTTGTAGGTGTAATTCTAATCATTCGGTCAAGGAATTGAAGCCTGTGAGTTTGTGGTCAAGTGATCCTTTGACTTGATGCCCTAAACCTTAATTGGTTGGGAGTCATCGGTGGGTAGATTAGGACTTTGGTAGAAATCCCGAGTTTTTAACGTACCCACACATTTCGAGAAGCAATAAGAGTGTAGCTAGTCCTATTTAGGTTGGTCAGCAGTTTAAGGCCATGGCGATGTAGCTAGGTTGGGGGGAGAATAGCTTTGCACTTTATTGGCTCAAGGCCCGGTTACCTTAGGAACAATTAGACACTGTTGGAAATTCGAGTTGAGCTTCCTTGGGCAGATGTTGTCTAAACTTGTTCTTATATGGCAATTGTTCTCTCATGACGATTTTAAATCTGAGGTCTAAATTGTTCTTACTAAAGGTAAAGATTATTTGTACAAACACTTTTGAACAATATACACTTTTTGTGGCTCTGACATGCAAATCCTTAATTGTTTTTTAGCATTGCTAAGGGACTAAGCAGTGCGGTTGAAATTGTGATTAGTGCCGAAAGTACTGTTGAGCCTATTCAAGATAGGTTTTTGAGTGCTTTTTGCTTGTGTAATCATATGAATTAAGGCCGATTGACATATGCCGGAGGTCCATAGTACCATGATCCCTTTTCGAGTTTGTTTTTTGTGCGGTAATTTTTGCGGGTTTTTCTGCGAGCCTGACCAATAATTTCAAAGTTTGATGTCAAGTTAGTCTTGAATGTTGAGATTCACGGTGATTTCATCATGAGAAAATGAAAAATATCAAGTGGAAATAGAAAAATGAAGCTAAAGTGGATCGTGACGTGGGATTTTTTGGCTATGATGTGAAAATTTGGCTAAGATTGAAATTTAGCAATCATGGCGAAAGGCCCAGCAATCCTAACCCAATTAAATTTTAAACCAGGCTGGCGGGAATTTAGGCTAATGCCGGGGAATTTGCGTGCCCTAGCGAAATTCTATTCCTTATCTCGTGATAATTTAAGCTAGGCTAGACGAAATTTCACTAGGCAACAAAATTTAAACTAGCATTAGTGAGTCTCAGCGTTGATACTTGGTACCAATTTAGCTATCTACGTAAGAATTCATTTGGGCTAGCGAAAATTTTCCTTATCAGCGAGAAATTCCCCACAGCATAGCGAAATTCTTTACGCCCCAATAGATTTTTATTGCATTTGATCGGCATTGTTTGATGTATTACTGCATTATAGCCCCTATGTAATTTCATATTTTAGGTGTTTTGGTATTTTCTACATTTAGTTGGACTATACTAACCCCCATAGTTTTGTAACCCTAAGTAACTTTAATTTTTCAGTACATACGTAGCTTTTCATTTTCTTTCAGTTTTCTCTCTTCTCTCCCTTTCTTGTGGTTGCACTGAAACACCCTCGAGGATGACAACGGAGGATGAGGCGGCCTAAACCACTCCTTCTTGATAAAAAGACTCTTGGGGAGGATGCGAAATTTCTTGGTGGTTCCCTTGTTTTCAAACGGGTTTTATATTTTGGTTCCCAATTTTCTAACTTTAGGTTCAAGCTTTTTGATGTACTTTCTTTTGGCAGCCAATACTTGGCAAGCTTTTAGGGTTTAGTGTATTCTTGGCTTTAGATACACTAATATCCATTGGATTACCATTCACGAGCCAGGGTAGGTTAAGGGGTTCGGTTTCTTTGTAAATTATGCATCCACTTTGATCAATACTTGAAATTGTCTTTTAGGGTTCGAGTGGATTCTTATTTTTAGATCCATTGAGACTCATTAAGTTACCCTTCTACGAATCATTGTAGGATGAGTCATGATGAATTTTTCAGCGTGAGACCATAAATGTTAAATAATGCTTTCTATCAAAGGAAAATTATTAGGGTTTAGGTTTTTAATGCCAAATGAAAGATGTATCTGGGAAGTTCGGGAGATGACTATATGTCATCCTCCCCCAATGAAAGAGGGAAGCTAACAGGGGACCTCTTAGTTAGCCTAGGATCTTCGGCTTCATTGGCTAATGCTTCGAATTCTATTTTACATTTTATTTTATTTCTTTTGAGTTTGCAAACCTGACCACTGTTTTACCCACACCTTAAATCAGGCCAAATTCCTGTTTTGACCACTCCAAATCATTTGTACGAAAGCCATCATATGTTCGACCTACAGACGCTATCACTGCGGTGGCTTATTTCTGGCGTGCAGAAGAACAGGATATAAATTTTGTTGATTAAACCTCCGCCTATACGTGACGCAGTCCACAACCTTAGCTTGTTGGTGGTTGGGCATACGTTTGATGATATTTAGTGTTATGGATATTCTAAGGGATCTTGAGTTTAAGGTCCGAGGATCAAGGCATTCTTAAAACTCTCTCTCCTTGGGAAAGAGAGTGGTACGCTTTGAAGCGAGGAAGCTAAATCCTCAGCCATCTGTACCTTTTGAAATTATTTGAGAGGATAGGTCGTTGGCCTATAGATTAGACTTCAGAAGGAGCTTTCAGTCATAATGTGTTCCACATCTCCATGCTACGCAAGTATATTCTAGATCCTAAATTAACTGGGGCACGAGAGATTGAAGCGGGGATGACTTTATCCTGAGACGACCCGGTCACGATTAAGGTAGGGAGGAACCATATGAGACAATATCCTTGGTGAAAGTCCATGGAGAAACCACCTAGTCGAAGGCGACTTGAGAGCGAGAGGGACGAATGCGAGAACCAGTATCCTCATCTATGCATAACTTTCTGAATCACAATTTCGTGGATGAATTTTTTTCTTTAAAGGGGGTAGATTGTAATGACCGCGCAAATAATACAAGTTTTAACGAGTTTGACCAAGTTTGACCAAGTTTGACCAACCAATAGTAGGTGGGACGATTGACTTTTTCAGGATGAATAATTTTGGGTTGACCCCAGAGCCATTTCGTAGGCCTCGTCGTCGAGTTCGACGAGGACTGAGCGTTAAAAATCTGAGCTTACGGATAGAGAAGTTATAGCCACTGGTAAAGTTGAAACGACGGTATTTTATCGGTTTTCAAGTCTAATAAAAATTTTACACAAAGCAGCCCAGGCTCTAAGCTGGTTTTGGATTCAGTGAGGATCTGACCCAGCAGAAAATCCCGACAAAAACTGTTGGGTGGTTTGTGACCCCATTTTAGGCAATCGGGTTGCAGTACATGGCCAGGTGACCCTGTGTATACCATAGGCCAGGACCGAGGAGCGCCACCACCGAGCGATCGTCATTTGTGAAATTTCCGCGACTGACCCGCGAGTCGGGCCTGGCGCCCGGTCGGTAGAAGCGAACACGAAAACGGCCGACCGCTACTGGCAGGTCGGCCGGGATTTTGTCATTCCGGCCATTTCAAGCGAGCCATTTCCCTCCTTTCCACCATTTTGGACCCTCTGAACTCATTTAGTGGTCCTTTTCTCTAGATTCATACCGTTTGAAGTGCGGAAGCAAAATTGGTAATTGGATCGGGTTTCAGAATACCCGCAAAAAACCTTTGGACCAGGTAAAGGTACCTGATGTGTTCTGAAGTATATTGGAGCTTCATTGATATGTGGTTTGTAAATTTTAGACCGTCAGTTTGGTTGGTTTTATTTTTTAGGTTGTTTGGGTAATTACGAGATGTCGGGGCCCGAAATAAGTACAAATTGGTCAAATTTGTAAATTGAAGTTGTATTAGTAGTGAAATTGGATATTTTAGAGGTATTGGGCGGTTCAATTTTGAAAGTAGCTCCGTTAACCCCAGCTAGGTATCGGGCTACTTAGAGACCCAGCAGCATGATGGGCTATCGGATTAAATTTGGATGGTCTCATAGGATTGATGGAGATGATGATGACGATGAGACGGATTGTTCTAAGTTATTCTAAGGCCTTAGGGATATCGATGTAGTTGGTTCGGTGTGGAGCACAAGTGGTATTTATTTATATTACGAGCTCCATGGCCGGGCGAGACGATCTGGGGAACGGGGCTGAAGCGTGTGATACGTATGAGTGGTTTATATGTTTTAAATGGTTAGAGAGTACATTAACATGTTGATTATCTATTGTGATTAAATGTTTGACATATATCTTTGTTTTGATCAAATGGTTGGTTACATACAAATGTGATTATCGGTCCTTATAAAACAGTTATCATTTTATGAGTTTTAATCGACATTTTAAATGTTTGAAGTTTTCTTGAGTTCCTCGATGATGCATTGGTATTTGAATATTTTTGGAGTCACGTGGATTGAGGTTTTCGCTAGCTTTGAAAACTTATTGTTTTAGAAAGAGATTCCGATTTTTGAAGAATGATTATGATCTGTCTCGTTTGGAAAAGTACTTGTATTGGAGTAAAATACGGATATATATTATTTTCCACGCGGTCGTGAATTAAAGTTCTGAAGGCCTGGGTGGTGGCATGCCCGCGATGTCGTGAGTTTGGTTAGATATTATTTCCGCGATTAGTGAGGGTCGGGTTACCCGGCGGGTGGTATGCCCGATGTGGAACGGGATTGGTTATATATTTACGGTCATTGGGGTGGATTCACAGAAGCGGATGGGCATGCCCCACGATGTCGTGAGTTTGGTTATATATTATTTCCACGGTCGCGAGGTCGGGTTTACCGACGGATGGTTTGCCACGATGTCGTGAGGTGGGGTGTCCCACGGTTTATGATGGTTTTATGGTACGGTATATTGTTGGTCGATTAAAATGCCGATATTTCAATATTTGGTTATGAATTCTTTCATGGTTATTTTTACGACATGATGGTTATATATTCTTTATGTTCAATTTTTATGTTGCGAACAAATTCAGGCTATAATTTTCTTAATAATCATGTCGGTTAAACTTTTGAGCATGAACTTCATGCTGTTGGACTTGGGTAAAGTTAGGTTTTGTGAAATGTTTGCTAAACGGGGAACATTACAAAGGAGTGGACGTGAGGTCTTGAGAAAAGAAATTTTCGAAAATAAAAACGTTATTTTCCATATAAATTATGCCACTCACTGAGATTTATTTCTCACGTTTATTGTTTTTAAATCGTTCATAGGTCAGACGATTAGTAGGGACATTGCATCAGTTTGGCTTACCCTCTTCAAATCATATTGCAGTACACTATCGCATATCGGTTTGTTTTGTGTTAGTATTGGACTTATTCATCTACGCTTGTACCTCTAGAACCTCACAAATATTGCTAGAATGCTACGATATTAAATCTTGAAATCATATGAGTCCTTATTATTTATGTTTGTGATTCTGACTACATTAAGATAGGTCGATTGGGAGGTGCATTTGTCATGTGGATATTTCTATATAATTGAGGTATTAGTCGCATGTGTTATTATTCTTAGGTGCAGGTGCATTGTGCATTCCCTATGGTTTGTGGTGGGACTTCACTAGGCGGGGACCACCGGAACCATGGAGGGGGTATCGAAGTGGGTTCTGTCAATATGCTTCAAGAAGGGTGTTCTCTAGCGAATAGATGTTTTTATGTCAGGTGTGGGCGTCGCCGATAAATCTTCTCCATTGTAGTATAACAAGAATTCTTTAGGAGTTACTTTTTTCTCTTTTTAGTGCTACATGGATCATGTCGAAACTGATTCGAGGAGATGCTTTTGGTGAAGCGCTTTTATCGTGAGAAGAAAGAAAGAAAGTTTACCGTGGCTTGACTCATGCACTGTACAGGTGATGTGGAAGACTAGAAATAGAATTGTGTTTAAAGATGATTTTTTGTCCATACAGAAACTAAAATACTTGTTTCTTTTTTTGCTATGGTTAGAACTAAGTTATGTAGAGAATGGTCCATCGACCTTATTCAGTTAAATGATTGGGTGAGTTACCTTAAGTGATGGGGTGCCTGTTTGTAAGCTTTGTTTTTTTTTTTTTTTTTTTTTTGCGTTTTGAGGGGGTAGGTTCTTCTTATTTGTTCATTCTTGTGGCACAACTTTAGCGACATCTTCTAATATGCTTCTCTTTACTTATCAAAAATCCCCATGTCAGGCCGACCTTTGCTCCACTAAGCCATGGAAACGCACCTTCGTCTTGAGAAAACCCCTTTCCCTCAGGAGCCTAGACCTACGACCTCCTTTTTACGCCTTGCGACATAAAAGAGTGAGCCTTGGGTTCTTAAATGACCATGTCTTCTGTTGGGCTTTACTTAGGCCCATTGACTCAAAAAGTGAACATAAGGCTCAATTTCGCCCAGCAGATTTGCAAATCTAATACATCCCACCTTAGAATGAAGTTTTAGCTCCGGGCCAAAAACAAGCTCACTCAAGCTGCTCGCCCCCTCATTCAAATGGGTCTCTTACCCTTCGGACAACCTCAATCATCCCTTGTG
The DNA here is from genome assembly GCA_016808115.1 of Tetrastigma voinierianum. Classification (NCBI taxonomy): domain Eukaryota; kingdom Viridiplantae; phylum Streptophyta; class Magnoliopsida; order Vitales; family Vitaceae; genus Tetrastigma; species Tetrastigma voinierianum. The sequence continues at coordinate 126,601 of JAEQBH010004261.1, read as the reverse complement.
CAGAGGCCCTAGGCCCATCTGAGCTGAACTCCCTTCATGTGGGGCTTCTGGCCCAGGTTGCCTCGTCTCAATATTTAGCCTAACCCGTTGCCTTTACATCGCGGGCTATCATTCTGTCTCAGTCGGCACGAGGGCAGTCCTTACCCCCATTTTGAAACTCCAGTTAATGCCGATACCTCTGGTCCAGGCCTCCCAAAACTCCACTATTGCACCACCTCCCATCCACGCCTTACATGTTGTGATCCCTCGAGAGGGCTTAAAGTCCTTTTCCCAATGCTCACGAGACTTTTCTGTTTTCTAACACTCCATACACAAGTCCCATGAAAATCTTGTACCAAGGAAGTCATAGCAGACTAGCCTTTGGGTTTGATTGACCTCATCAGATTAACGGTTGCCACCCCTAAGAATCCACTGACCTTAACCTTTACTCTGTCTGTTAACACACCCATTTACCATATCCACTTTCGCCTTGTCCTTTTGTAGAAAAACCCTCGGAGCCCTTTTTGTCTGAGGACCAATATCTATCAAAGAAAAAATGGTTTTCCTCACATACCAGAAATCTAAACATCACCTCAACTAGCTCAAACATAGCGAGGAATAAAGAAAACCTCAGCTTGTAGACTGACCTCGGGTTCCACTTTTTAGCCATGGAGTTTGAATCCAAGTAACTGGCTTGTAAAAAATGAGTCTCTCATCATCTCCCAATATTACAAACACAACTAAGGATATGCTTTTATTTGAAGTAATTAACATCACGAAAATGTTCAGTAAGGGCATCGTGTTTTTAGGCATGCACTAGGCTTAGGAACCCTTTAGGCATGTCATGGAAATTAATTTGGGAGCCTTGCGATGTCTAGAGGCGTGCACTAAAAGCCAGGAACATCACCGTCGAGGCAAGCCTTAGATCGGGGCATCTTGCCTGGGCATGTGTTGTTGGCATTAAGGCCGGGGCGCATGTGCAGGCACACTAAATCTAAGTCCAAGTGTCAGGCATGCACTCGCCCAGGCACCTTGTCCCCTATGGGCATGTCGGGCCTTAGGTCGAGACCAATAGTCATGCAGCGAGGTGGGGTAGGAAAGCACCATGTCTAGACAAGCGCTAGGCGAAGGACCTTATCTTGGTGTGTGGTGGCACTAGGAAGGCTAGGAGCACCATTTTCTAGGCATGGCCTTGGGGTTGTGGGACATGGTGCCTAGTATTGCTTAGCCAGCAGGGCATCTTGTCTGGGCATGCCAGCTAGCCTTGAGTGGGGCACGGTGTGCAGGCATGGAGTGCTGGGCCGGGAGGCAGAATGTGGGGCATTGCACTAAGTGAAGTCTGGGCATGCTAAATTTTGGGGAACTTTACTAGGCATGTGTGTCATGGAACTAGGGTGGAGCGGAAGTGTCAAGCATGCACTAGGCCAGAAGTCAACGTGTCTAGGCATGCACTAGGAGTTTGGGGGCACCATGCGAGGCATGGTGGCCATGGCCAGGGAGCCTTTGTGTCTGGGCATGCGCTGGGCTTGAGTCAGGTGTCTGAGGCGTAGCTAGACCCAGGAATCTTGTCTGCAGGCTGTATCTGTCCTGAAGCAGGGGCAGGTGTCTGTAGACAAGCACTAGGCAGGAACTCTTGGGTGTCTGGGAAGCCTTGGCCCAGGCACCTTGTCTGGGTATGTCGTGCCCAGGCGAGGCCGCAGGTGTCTAAGCATGTTCCGACCGAGGCCACCTGGGCGGGTTCACGGCACTAGTAGGTGCTGCCAGTATTCGCATACGCTAGGGGGCACCTTGCCTTTGCGTGTGTGTGTGTCATGGAGTGGCCCAGATGCAGTGTTTCAGGCATGCCTTAGGCCAGGAACCTTGCACAGGCATGTGTCATGGCACTAGAGTTTGGGACACGTGTCTGGCATGCGCTGGCCAAGATCCAGGTGTCTGGGCAGTGCATGAGGCCCAGGGAGCATGCTGGAGCGTAATGTTGGCACTAGGCGGGGCAGGTGTCTGGGCGTGCAGCAGGCCCAGAAGTCCGGGTGTCTGGGCATGCACTAAGCGGGGCACCTTGTCTGGGCGTGTCGGGCACCGTGCAGGCGAGCTGGAATCGAAGCACCATGTCTGGCCAAGGCCCTGGGCCGAAGGACCTTATCTAGGTGTGGCGTGGCCTTTGGCGGAGCTTAGTTTCTGGGCATGACAGGGCTATGGCCAGGTCTTTGTCATTAACTAAGTAGGAGCATCTTGTGCAGAGAAGCAAGCGAAGTGGGGGCAGAGTGACTAAACAGCGCTAGGCCCAGGGGAAGAGACATCTATGGTATGTCATGGCCAGTGGCTGGAGCCCAGTTTCTGGGCATGACAAAGGTGGGGCTTGGTTCCTAGGTACTGGTGGGGGCTTTTTCTAGGCATGTCATGGAGATGGGCCGAATTGCCTTTGTCACAGGAAGCACTAAGGCGGGCATCTTGTCTCATTTTCATGGCACTAAATGGGAGGCTCAAAAGTGTGCGGAAAGGCATGAGACACTGGGCGAGGACAATGTGTCTGGGCATGCACTAGGCCCAGGGTCACCATGTAGGCTTGTGCTAGGCGAAGGCACCTTGTCTTGGCACGTCTGTTTGCCTTCAGGCCAGAGGCAGGAGGCTAGGCGTGGCAGCACTAGGGGCGGGGCATCATGTCTAGGCAAAGCCAGCTAATTTTGAAGCATCGTGTCTGGGCATGTACTGGAGCCAAGGCACCTTATTTGGGTATGTCATGGCACTAGGCGAGGCATCGCGATCTAATCTTGGCACTAGGACTTTGCCTAGGAAGTTCACGGCACTAGGCCCACGTCATCCGCAGGACTTGAATGTGCACTGAAACCGATGCGGCACTTAGACAACTAGCCCCTCGGATGTTTGCTAAGTCGACCTCCCACTTGCCTTGCTTACTAGCTCGGCACGCGACTTGGAGCGAAACACAGAGAACACTTGAAAGGAAGCTCTTTATTGAAGGAATGACTCTTTACAATGCTTTGAGAGCTCTTGGCTTGGTTGCCAAGTTGGTTTTGCAAATGAGGCCACCACCTCCCTTATATAGCCACATGGAAGTGTGTAGGAACCTTTGAAGGTTTCCCATGAGCCTAGAAATTCTAGAATGTTCTATTATGTACACATATGTACAAGAGGTCTCGAAGAACCTAGGATGATCTCATTCCTTCCGTACCCTTCCACACAGAAGTGTGGACTTCTCCAGTCTTCTAGAACCTTCCATCCTTCTAGAGAAAGGGACGTCTCTCGAGTCTCTAGAATCTTCCCACCTCACATATAAGCCCTCATAGCTCCATATGATCAAGAGGGGCTTTCCATGAGTGGTATGACATTCTCCCCGCTGGCTAAGTAGATGTCCTCGTTGATCTTTCGGCCCGAAAGCCCGATCGTCTACGTTTAGGCGCCACAAAGTATCACGCTAGCTCATTGGCTTCACTCTACGGTAGTCCCACTTCCTTCATTAAGTATTCTTTGTAGGGCTGAAAGTTATTCTTCTCGGGACCGATGCGCCATGATGCTTGAGTCCACTCCTTGTCATAGGACGTGACCACTACTGTAGGTGCCCTCGTAGAAATCCCTCGACCTGGATCCTCCTTATCTTTGTGATATGGCTTTAGATTGCTGACATGGAAGACAGGATGAATCTTTAGCCTTGGCGGTAACTCGACCTTATAGAACACCTTACCAACCCGTCCCAATATGGGAAAGGGGCCTTCATACTTCCTCACAAGTCCTTTGTGCACCTTTCGAAAGGACTTGAACTGTTGGAGTATGAGCTTGATAAGCACTAAGTCTCCAACCTGGAACTCTGCATGTCTCCTCTTCTTGTCAGCCCACTTCTTCATCTTCTTAGCGACCTTCTCTAAGTATGAGCACGCTATGCCAGCTTGCTCGTGCCATCCTTTAGCAAATTTGTAGGCCGCTGGACTCTTCCCGGTGTATCCTGGCGCGAGATTAACGAGTCATCGGTTGTTGCCCCATTACTATCTCAAACGGACTCCTCTCGGTTGCCTCACTCCTCTGTAGATTATAGGAGAACTGAGCCACATCTAGCAACTTAGCCCAGTCAGTCTGATTGGCACTCACAAAGTGCCTCAAGTATAGCTCCAATAGGGCGTTCACCCGTTCTGTCTACCCATCCGTCTGAGGGTGAAAGCTAGTAGAGAAGTGAAGCTCCGTGCCCATGAGCTTGAAGAGCTTCATCCAAAACTTCCCAGTGAAGCATGAGTCGCGATCACTGATGATGAACTTCGGTAGTCCCCAATACTTCACCACGTTCTTGAGGAATAGATGCAGCGTGCTCCTGGCATGCGATCCTTAGGGGATGCTGCAAATTAACTTTTGGAAAAGCTTAGGTCCACCACCACTATGATGAATCCATGTCCCTCGGACTTGGGTAGGTCGATGATGAAGTCCATAGTGACACTCTCCCAAGGCCACTCTACTATAGGTAGTGGCTCGACAATCCACAGGCTGATGTTGCTCCGCGCTTGTCTTGTTGGCACCGCAAGGCAAGTCCTCACGTATGTCTCCACATCATCCGTGTCGTGGCCCGATGGTAGACGGACTCTAGTAGCGAATTGCACTTGTCGTCGTTGCCACACGGATGTCGGCTCATTTGGGTCGTGACACTCCTTGATGAGATTCATACGATGCCCGCTTAGGCACATAAGTAGTTTCCACAGCCCAGTGTAGAGTGATGAAGCCATTTTCTACCCTTGCAAAATCGTCTCGTCTTTCCCACACTTAAATAGCGTGATGAGACTCTTGCGCGCAAGCATGTTGCAACCCTCCTTTATAAGATACCATCTCTCCACAGGGGTTGGCTAGTCATGGATGCTGGCTGGCCTTACGGGCTTAAGGCATCGGCCCGTGATTGGCTGTGCGGCATGCGGGTGTAGTCAAACTCGACCAAACCCACCTAAAAGTCTTGCCACCTCGCTTCGGCTTGGGCTTAAATTTTCCTCGGGTCCTGGAAGTAGCTAGTAGCAACATTGTCTGTCTCACTATGAAGTGTGACCCCAGCAGATAGTGTCTCCATGTCGCTAGAAGTTAAATGGATGATCACAGCCATCTCTTCTCTCGGGATGCTGTACCGCCTTCCGTGTCAATGAGCTTCTGGCTGGGCCAAAAGCTATAAGTGTCTTTCCTACATAAGAACCCTCTCCAATAGCAAAGTCAGAGGCATCAGTGTGTACCTCGAATACCTTGGTGTGGTCAAGTAGCGCCAACACCGGCTCCTCCGTTATGGCCTTCTTCAAGTCTTCAAAGGCTTACTGGCATTTCTCATCCCGCGTCCATGCCTTACTCTTCTTGAGAAGGTCTGTCAATGGAGCTACTCTTGCTGAGTACCCCTTGATGAAATCACGATAAGAGCTGACTCAGGCCCAAGAAGGACCTTAGTCGCGGGCACCTTAGTAGGGGCATCCCATTCCCGGGATGGGTTTTTGATCTTGTTTCTCATCCATCACGAGCCTTGCCATCCATGAGCGGCTGGCTGTCCTAGGAAGCCCACTTCTTCCAAGAGCGAAGAAGCATTTCTCCTTCTCTTCACATATAGTCATTCTCGGCCTTAATAGTCGGAACACCCGCCTTTAGATGATCAACATGTTCTTCCAAGGTGTTGCTATATATAAAATAATATCACCCAGATATACCACCACAAACTTATCCAAGAAAGAATGGAATATCTTGTTCATCAAAGTGCACGTAAAGTGTGTGCATTAGTAAGACTTCAAAGTGTGGCATCACTAGAACTCATAGAGCCATAACTCGTTACGCACGTAGTCTTCGGCTCATCCCCTTCGAAATCTATCCTCACTGGTGGTGCAGCCCGATCGCAAAGTCCAAATGCGGAAGTAATTATTCTACCAAGTTGATCAAATAAATCAAGAATTAGAGGGATGGACACTTGTTCTCGACCGTCACCACTGAGCCCTGTGAGTCAATGCAATAATCCGCAGACCCATCGCGGCTCTTTGAATAAGATCGCAAGACTATAGGGAGCCTTGGGATGGTCGGGATGAATCCAAAGATCCAAAGAACTCCTTCCGCCTGTCTCTCTTAACTCCTCCAACTCTGGGGGTGCCATCCTGTAGGGCCCCATGGCAAGGGGTTTTGCTCCCGGCTCCAACTCGATCTTATGATCTTCCTCCCTCCTAGGTGCGAGCTTTTTGGGTAGCTCCGGTGGCATTACATCCTTAAACTCATCTAGAACCTTCTTGACTTCCATGGGCATAGGATCTCCCATAGGTCAATCAATCTTCCTTTTAAGAGCCACCAAGTTGGTCACCCTTCTTCAACCCTTTTCTATTGTGACACCAATAAAGATGGGTCTTAACTTTGCCCCTCGATGATCGTGGAACCATACATGCAGCCTCTCTCTAAGATAGCCATGGAACGAGAAAAGGTAAAGGCATAGCTTTTACCCGGCGGCGAAGTCCATCCCGAGCACTATCTTCGGGTCATCCACGGGTGCCACCGTGAAGTTAACCTTGCCTTCCCATGGCCCGATCTCTCTATCAAGTTACCCCACGAGCTACTCCTTGCGATGGCTCGGGCAAATGAGTTAACCGCCTGAGCCATCCCGCTCCCTGGATGTCCGGAGCTCGAGTCTTCTGCCTCCCTCCTCTAAGACGGTCAGGTGTGGCACCGGTGTCTATCATGGCCTCAAAGGACATCCCACCTCACCTCGGCCTCCACGGCTACGAGTCCCTCGCTCAAGGTCGCCTCCTAGATCGCTTGACCTCGAGGGCATTCAACAAATGCGATCACCTCATGTGAGCATCATCACCCTCCTTGTTCTGGCCTCCTCGATCAAGGCGCTGAGGGCCTTCCTTCGACATTCCCGTGCCCAATGTGGTCCACGTACGTAGAAACGCATAGGTTCGCTTGAAATCTCTACAAGATCCCCATTCTCGCCCCTTTATCGGTAGAGGCCGCACCGATCCTTCCTTAGTGTCGGGCTTTTGCAGCCCTTGTCTCCCACCTTTGACATGGCTACCCTGAAAGATGTCTGGGATCGAGACTAATCTCCTCCCTTCATAAAATCCACATGAGAGACTCCGCTTGTCGGCCACGGCCGCGGGGCTATGTCGACACCACGCCCCTCAACTCTTGCTCAAATTTTTGTAGCCTTGTAGGTTCCCTCCACGAAGTCAAGAGAAGCTCATTCCTCATTCATATCGTGCACCTCAAGCGCGTTGGGAAGAGAATCCTCGACATAGTCGCGGATCGATCCCGTATGCCCAGGATGCCCGGATTTTCACGCGCCATGCATCCCACATCCTCGTGGTAGAAGTGCGTTTGATTTCTCTTTCAAATCAACCCACGTGTCTACGGTGATAGTCTTTTCTATATCCATAAACCTTCTACGCCACCATAGAGCAAAGATTGTTTATGAGATAGAGAGTAAACGGCGCACTTAGTAGCCCCGTCTGCTAGCGCTATTGCCTCAAAATAGTCTTTTTCCATGTGCCACAGGTATTTATCAAGCTCCTTGAAGCATCCCTCTCCCTGCTGAAGGCAGGTGGCTTCAAGACCTCCACCCTGGCGCTCATGGGTGGCCATAACCCGAAATGGCTAACGCCGGCCTCATAAATGGCCACCTTTGCCTTATCTCTTTCGTGTTTCGTCAAGACCTCCACTCTTGACTTAAGCTTACGAGCATGTTCCAAATCTATAAACTCCTCTATGCGACACCACCGTGGGACCGGTGAGCCATGGATCCCCTCTTGAAGGTCCTAGATCTGCACCCTGAGATCCTCCACGACCTTCTCCATGCTCTGCTCCATGAGGTCCACTCCCACCTTGGTGTCCGCCATCGCGATCTCCAACCGCGTCACCCGACTGTCCAAGCTCGTGAGAGGATCACGAGACTTGTCCTTCTTTCCCCTTCCCTTAGCGGGAGGGTCTTGGTCCCTTCCCCGGACTTGCTCGGCAACTTCTTCTACATGAGAGCTCGACATTGTATCCTCCAAGTAATTCCTACACATCACAACCGAAGCTCGATACCAACTGTCACGGACTTAGTCTTCCCGCTAAGCTCCCGTGCGGCACTTAGACACCCGCCCTGATGTTACTAAGTCATCCCACTCCTGTCTGTTTGGCTAGCCTCGGCTTCACCTACGCTGGTAGCTTAAGAGAACTTGAGAGAACACTCTGAAAGGGAAGAAAAAGCCTCTTTTATTGAAGAATGACTCTTTACAATGCTTGAGAGCCTTTATTTGGTTCTCAAGTCGGGTTTGCAAATGAGGCCACCACCTCCTTATATAGCCACCTATGGAAGTGTGTAGAACCTTTGAAGGTTCCCCACAAACCTAGAGAATTCTAGAATATTCTATTATGTACACATATGTACAAGAGGTCTCTAGAAGAACCTAGGATGATCTCCTTCCTTCCATACCCTTCCACACAAGTGTGGACTCCCTCCTGAGTCTCTAGAACCTTCCACATCCTTCTAGCAAAGGGAGGTCTCTCCAAGTCTCTGTAATCCCCCACCTCCCCTACGCAAGCCCTCATAGCTCCATATGATCAAGAGAGGATTTGGCGAGTGAGGTGTGACATCGCGGTTCGTAAGCTTAAGCATGCCTGCAGCGAGGCACTCCCCGCCCTCGGGCATGTCTCGTCGAGGCCGAGGCACCGCTTCAGGCATGCACTAGGGCCAAGGAACCTGCTCATGCATGTCACCGCGGCACTAGGGCCGAGGAACCGTGTCTAGGTATGCACTAGCCGAAGTTACCGTGGTTCAGGGGCATGCACCAGGGCCGAGGCATACTGCTCAGGCACGTGTTGGTACTCAGCCGAGGAATCGTGTCTGTGCATGAACAAGGCCGAAATACCCGTGTTCAGCATTTAATAAAGCCGAGGCATCTTGCCTGCATGTGCTGGCATTAAAGCCGCAAGTAATCTTATTTTGGTATGTCATGGCACTAGGCCGACATCGCGGTCTAAGCTTTAATCGCCGCACTTGTTTCAGCATTCACGCACTAGGCCGAGGCTCCGCCTAGGTATGCACTCAGCCGAGGCATCCCCGCCCTGACATGTCAGCGGTAGTGTGCTGCGGCATCGCTTTTTTGCGCATGCACTGTGCCGAGGAACTGGGTCTAGGGCATGCGTCATGGCACTAGGCCGAGGCACCCTGGCTCAGGCTTGCACCCAGGCCGAGCCCCACCGTGTTCAGGTACGCACTGTGCCGGCGCATCCTGCCCAGCCAGTAGGCTCAGGCCAAGGCACCGCGTTCAGCACGCCAGGCCGAGTCACCCATCTGTGCATGCACTGGTGGGCCAAGGCACCTCTGTATGCTATGGCACGAGGCCGGGAAGTGACTGTCTAGCATGCACTAGGCCGAGTCACCGTGTCTAGGCACATCGGGTCGAGGCATCTCTGCCTAGGCATGTGTCGGTATTAGACCGGTAAGTGCACTCCAGGTTCAGGTACGCACCAGGCCAAGGCACCTATTTTGCATGTCATGGCACTTCAGGCCGAGGCACCGCGGTTCAAGCTTAGCACCGGCCAAGGCAACTCTTGCCTGGGGGCAAGGCACTAGGGCCGAGGCGGCACCGCGGCCCAGGCATGCACTAGGCCGAGGCACCCCGCCTGGCACAAAGCCGTGGCGTAGCCGAAGCACCAACAGCGGAATGTACCAAAGTCAGGAACTTTGCCATGGCTCCCTTCTGGATGCAAGGGGCCTCATAGGTATGCCTTAGACCTATGAGGGCACCTAATAAAACAAGGCAAACCATGGTGGTGCATGGTAAGATACGGTGGACCAGCAGTAGGTCCATGATAGATTATGATGGACATGCACTTATGGAAAACAAGTGCGAGTTTGAATTTGAAAATGAGAGCCAGATTTCAAATTCAAACATCACTCAAGTTGGAGCCAGATTTTGTATATAGGAGGCAGATTCGAATTCAAACAAGTGGGATGAATGGGCACCGTCAAGAGTCACTAAGTGTCGCAATAGACACCCAAAGTCTATAAAAGGATGTGTCTTTTAACTTTGATGAGGTTAGAGAGTGTGCCTAATTTCCTGTATTTTGTAATATCTTATATGTTGAGTAGAAGTGCAATCGGCACTTTACGCTTTATCATGAATACAAGTTTGATCATTTTTAAATCTTAGTGTCTTATACATTGCTTTTGAGAGACACTGTGAGGAAAGGTTGGCTAAAAGAGTTAGCACCGCACATCCAGAAGGTGAAAAATTCATTGTGATAAATCAAGGGTGTGACAAGTGGTATCAGAGCATCAAAAGATGGCTGGGGAACGATTGAAGGAATGGATGGCTTCATTGAAATTACTGGCCAGAGATCGATCGCCTCGGTGGATGCAGAGATCGCGGATCGCATTCGCGGCACTCAATGAAAAACGAGTTTGGCAGCGCACCGATGGAGGCCACGGAGCAAATATGGGAACGGATCGCATGCCTCAAAATCGATCTACAAAGTATTGACGGCCGAAAGTACCAGGATGCAAAGGCAATCCATAAAGCGTAAATCTCAATCCTAAAAGAGGCTGTGGCCCAAAGAAGGTACGTGTACTAGAACCCAAGGGGTTTGGGGGTGTGAGGAATGCTAAGGAATTGAAAATGTCACTTTATGGATATGGAGTACATTATGGCTCGCGGCTGAGGTGAAATGGTGTCCATAACTAGCATGTACCTATATGGTGATGCAAAATTATGGAGGCGCACTCGGATGGGAGATGATGCAGGGTCTGGAAGGCCCCAGATTGATACCTAGGAGACTCTGAAGAGGGAACTAAAGGAACAATTCCTACCCACGAATTCAGCCTGGCTTGCAAGAGAATCCTTGAAGCGCGTTAGCTAATACCGTTCGCATGAGGAATATGTGAAGGAATCAGTTCCATCATGTCGATAATGCGAATACGTCCGATGAGACAAAATTATTCAATCCTTGTTTCGATTACGTTGGTCAGTACGCATGTAACTAAGGAGATGTGGAGTTCGTGACTCCGCGACCAAGTAATGGTCAGAACGGATCGGCTGCGGGACTACAAGATGGGCAGTGCCATCAACACCACAGGTAAGTCCAAGACAGATAGGGGCAAGAAGGGCAAGTCAGAGGGAAAACCTTCATTCAATAAGAAGGCTGGCTGGAAGGGAACCAAGAAAAGGGGTCAGAAAAATGAAAACCCCGCGGAGACAAATCTCCACAAATTTCGCGGTAGCTGGCATAACCAAACCAAAGGATGCCTACCAGAATGGCCTCTCACCGAGCTAAAGATCGCCCCCAAGAAGGAAAAAATCGAGTGCCTTGGTCACGCAGATGATGGGGCTTCAAGATCGATTCGATTCACCTCCCGAAAGTGAACTTTTTCAGAATCGCTAATGCAATCGCAGAGAACCAACCACATAAAAACTTGACATGTTCGGCAAGCCAAGCCAATGGGATCCGGTAGTAAAAGCGATCAGAGATACCGGTGCCACACACAATTTCACAGTAAATCCATGGAAGCCTCGAGACTCGGGATTCGAACCTGGTAGACGATGATAGGGAAGTCTGATCAAAGCAAAGAACCGGTAAGGCACAAAGGATACATGGCATTACCAAGGATGTCCTACTGCAAGTTGGTGAATGGAAGGGTAAAATGAATTTACTATATGTTCCATTAGATGATTTCAATCTAATCCTGGGATTGATTTCTTCCTCAAGTCTAAGGCTACCCCCGAATTTCATCCGCGGATTTATGATTTTATGGTATGTACTTTACTTTATGCCTCATAAAGGAAAGGAATGGCGTAGAAGCTCGAAAGGCCAAGATGGTGTCGGCCCTTCAACTAAAGAAAGGGCTTAAGAGGGGGCAAGAGACATACCTTGCGACTTTGGTGGAAATCCATGAAGGACATGATGCTGAAGTTCCTGACTCTGTGGCTGGGATACTAAATGAATTTAGAGACATCATGCCTCCAAGTCGCTTCTGCAAAGAGCGCCCCTCCCCGAAGACCCATTGGATCACAAGATCGACTGTCGCTAGGGCCAAAACCCCTCCAGCCCGTCCCTTACCGGATGGCCCCCATGGCACTGTCGGAACTAAGGAAACAAATTTCTGAAAAGAGTTGTCGGACAACTAAGATGATCCGTACCGAGGGCTCCAGCATTTGCGCACCTCGCTCGCTCCAAGAAACAGATGGATCATTGCGCATGTGTGTGGATTACCGGGCTCTCAACAAGGTAACCATCAAAAACAAGTACCCGATTCCTTTGGCGGTCGACCGTTCGACGTATCGGGCAAAGGCTCCTGGGCATTTCACAACCTGGACCTCGGACTGGCTATTGGCAAGTCCGGATCGCAGAAGGTGATGAGGCAAACACCACATGTGTTACCCGTTATGGTTCATATGAATTTCTTGTAATGCCATTTGGGCTCACAAATGCCCCTAAGTAAATATTCCAGAATTTAATGAATGATGTAATTGCTTTTGACCTGACTATCTCGATGCTTTTGTAGTCGTTTCATTTAGATGACATTGTAAAGGTACAAACAGACTTCAAAAGAGCACGTAGATGCACTTAGAAAAGGTGTTCCAAAGCAGCCTTTAGGGAACACAAATCGTATGTGAAGCCGTAGAAGTTCAGTTTGCAAGGGAGCGCATCACATTCTCGGCATGAAATCAAGTGAAGGCCGACTGGATGGATGAAAGAAAGGTGCAGCGGCAGATCGATCACAAATTTCCTACCAAAGTGAGGCGAGAGTTGCTGGTTTGTCTGGATTAGCAAACTACTAAGGGGAGATCTTATGAAAGTATTACCAAATATTGTCTCTCCATTGACAGATTTAAGCAAAGAAAGACCGAGCATGACCGGGACATAGAGGCCTGATGGTTTTCAAAAAGCCTCAAACAAGCCATCTCCAGTGCAACTGGGCTATAGCCGTCTAATCTGACCTTCCTCTGGGGTTCGATCGATGCTTCTGACAAGGCCCCTTGGTGGAGTCTTAAAAGTGTGAAGCTGACACCCCGTGGCATTTGAGAGTCTAAAACCGGAATGGGGCGTAACAAAGGTTACCTGCAATGTACGAAAGAAATGACAAACAAAGAGGTAATCGGTCAAGAACAATGGAGTGCACTACCTCCTGGTGGATTTTTACAAACAGACAGACAATGTGGCAAACACCTTCTTTAAGACAATGTAATAGTTGAGTGCAAGGGGCAAGCCCACTGCAAGAGTTCCCCGACGAGTTTAATTTCCTGAGTGGTAGCACCGCTCGAGCCATTAATAACACTCGTAGCCGATGCACTCAATGGAAAGAGGTGGTGGCCTTCCATATCATTACTTTGCTCAAGTCATCTCGTATTTCAATGAGCTGATCAAGAAGGCCGCAGACTTGATGTCAAGCATGAAACTCCGAGACAAATAAGTCGTGAACTGGGAAACCATAGTACAAGCCGGAAAGCGATCTCCCTATGTTCAAAGAGGCAAGCTCTATGTTCAGATACGGATCACGAGAGAGTCAAGCGGAAAGCAAACCCATGATGCTAAGTGGGCGGTGGACATCTGAGTGGGAAGAGCGAACCATGGCATTGCCGTCTGTGTCCTATTATCACAAATAGCAAGCAGGGGACGCACAGCGCAGTGGAAGTCTGCTTTTGGTATGCCGACAAGACCGAGAAGAAAAAGATGGCGGGGCTTGTTGCAAATTTTCTCCCCCATACCGTAAAAGCCATGGCAAAGCTGCCTCAGTGGATTTACTCGATTCCCCAAGGCCCGTGGAGTAAATCCATCTTTGTCATGGTTGATCGGTTTTCAAAGTATTCGGTCTTCATAACAGCACCGGAGCCATGTCCAGCAGAAGAGGCAGCCAATCTGTTTTTCAGTCATGTGGTGAAACATTTTGGCTTGCCTAAGGACATAGTCACAGGATGCTAGATTCACAGGACGCTTTTGGGTGGAACTCTTCAAGCTCTTAGTTCTGAGTCAAGTTTTCCACAACAAACCACATCCTCAAACGTGGGCGTAATCGAAAGGATTAATGCAATCGTTGAAGAATACTTCTGAGGCATTATGTGACGGCTACACAGAAAAACTGGGTGGATTTACTTGACACTGCTCAATTGTGTTACAATCTGCATAGAAGCTCAACAATGTGTGGACGAGCCCCCTTCTCCAGTCAAGCATGTCATGCCAAGAACCCCATTAGATGTGGCAAAGCAGCGGGTTGGGGGAGACAGCCCTGCAGCACACAGATTAGCCATTTCCCGACAGGAGATGTTCGATGAGGCCCGGAAAGCCTTGAGAGAAGGCTAGACTTAATGAAGAAGTATGTCGGTCAACATGGGGACATACTGAATTCGATTGAGGGATAAGGTGTCATAAAGCCAACTCCTCTAATTTGAAAAAGTATTAAGACTACAGAGAGGGCTGATCCCCAAGTTTGAGGGGCCTTTCGAGGTGATCAAGAAAGTGGGAGAAGTCGCCTACATGTCAAGTCGCTCGAAGACTATCGCATCCGACATCTCCATGCCGGGCTAAGCCTTATGTTGAAGATGCGGTAACTGTGAAGGGTACAAGTAAAAACGCGGCTCTCTCCTCGTTATGTAGCGCTTTTGATAAAGGGGTGAGAAGATCAATCATGCAACTACTGGGGCAGTAAAGAATTCCATGACCGATTACCTTGTTTAGTGGAAAGGCAGTTTGGAATCAGAGGCTACATGGGAGCGGGATGTAAAATTGTGGCAGTTTGAAGGGGCAATGCAAGACTATCTAAAGCTGGTCGCACGGGCTTCACATCAACTGGGAGGGGGAGGTTTGTTACCCCCTGATGCCTAAGCTTGTCAAGGTCGGATGCAAGCGGGCCCTCATAGGTATGTCTTGGGACCGTGAGGGCACCTATCAAACAAGGCAAACCACATGGTGTACGGTAAGATACGATGGACCGTGCCAGAGGTGCATGGTAGCATATGGTGGACGCGGTACTTATGGAAATGAAGTGTGAGTTTGACTTGAAAATGAGAACTGCATTTCAAATTCAAACATCACTCAAGTTGGAGCCAGATTTTGAATATGGGAGGCAGATTCGAATTCAAACAGTGGAGGGAATTGGCACCTATTGGGAAGAGTCAAAAAGGTTGGCAATAGACACCAAAGTCTATAAAATGATGTAGTCTCTAACTTGGATAGGGTTAGAGAATGTGCCTAATTTCCCAGATTCAGAATATCTTGTAAGCTGGAGAAGTGCACTACAATTGATAGTTTTATTGCAATACAAGTCGATCATTTCCTCAGAAAATCTTAGTGTCTTATACATTGCTTTGAGAGACACTATGAGGAAAGGTCAAGCAAAAGAGTTAGCATCGCACATCCAGAAGGTGAAAATTTCATTGTGATAAATAAGGGGTGTGGACACCCAGCGTGTAATGTCATGGCACTTCAGTCGCGCGTTAACTGCCTAGCATGCACTAAGTCGAGGTACGATGCCCAGGCATGTGTCGTACGAGGCCAACGCACTATGTCTAAAGTACGCACTAGGCCGAGTCACCTTATTTAGGCATGCACTAGGCCAAGGCATCGCGGTCTAGGCAAGTCATGGTATTAGCCGCAGGCACCGCGGTTCGGCATACTAGGTCGAGTCACCGCGGTTCAGGTATGCTAGGGCTAAGCCACCTTTGCTCAGGCACCCTGTCTCTGCATGTAATGGCATTAGGTCGAGGCACGTGGTCCAGGCCCCGCACTAGGCCCACCCACCGTGTCCAGTACGCACTAGCCAAGGCACCCTTTCTAGGCATGTCATGGCACTAGGCCGAGGCACCGTGTCTAGGCAAGCACTAGGCCGAAGCACCATGTTTAGGCAAGCATTAGGCCGAAGAACCTTATCTAGGTATGTCATGGCACTAGGCCGAGGCACCGTTTCTAGGCATGGCATCGGGTCAGATTCACCGGCTCCTGTGCACGCACTCGCCGAGGCAGAACCCGTCTAGCATGTCAAGGCATTAGGGTCGAGGCAATCGCGGTCTGGAAAGCACTCGCATCGAGGCACCTTGTTCAGGCATGCTATGGCACTAGGTCGAGGCACCGTGTCTACAGACATGGTACCAGGCCGAGGCACCGCTTCTGTGCATGCACTGTGCCGAGTCACCGTCTCAGCACGCACTAGCCAAGCGCACCTGTTCAGGCATTGTCATTGCACTGGGGATCGAAAGATCGCGGCTTCGCATACTGCACTAGGTCTAGGCATCATGTTCAGGCAAGCACTGGTTAAAGCAATCGCGTTCAGGCGCAAGCACTCAGCCTGAGGCACCCATTCAGTGATGTCACGGTAATCGGGCCGGCAGACCGCGGTTCAAGTCGTCGGGCCAAGGCACACCGCCGCCGCGCTCACCCGCACAGCCGAGGCATCGCGTGGTTCAGGTTACCAGACCGGTGGCACCTTGTTCAGGCGGCGTCATGGCACTAGCCAAGGCACCATGGTTCAAGCATGGTACTAGTCGCAGGCACCTCGCTCCAGCATGCACTAGCCGAAGTCACCGCGGTCCGTGACATGCTAGCAAAGGCACCTCGCCTTAGGGCATGTCAGCGGCGCCAAGGTCGGTGGCACGCTTAGCACTGTGCCGAAGTCACGCTATCTCGGCGACACTGTGCCAAGGGGGCACTCGCTCGTGCATGTCATGGTACTGTGCCGAGGCAACTCCCGCCTTGGCATGTCATGGCGCGTAGCCGACGCGACCAGCCTAGGTACGTGCACTAGGCCAAGGAACCCTCGCTTAGGCATGTCATGATACCAGTCGTGAGGCATCAGGTTCAGGCACGCACTGTGCCGAGTCACCGCGGTTCAGGCAATGGACTCAGCCAAGGTACGCTTCCTAGGCATGTGTCGGGTATTTGCCAGGCACGCGGTCTAGGCATGCACTAGGCCGAGGCACCTTATCTAGGCATGCACTAGGCCAAGGCACCGCGGTCTAGGCAATGCCGTGGTACTAGGCCGAGAACTGGGTTCAGGCAACGCACCGGGCCGAGTCACCGTGTTCAGGGGCAATGCCAAGCAAAGCGAAGGCACCTTGTCTAGGAATATAATGGCCCAAGGCTAAGGCAACGTGCCCAGTACGCACTTTCAGCTCAGCCTCACTTTATCTAGGAATGCACTAGGCCGAGGCATTTTATCTAGGCATGTCATGGAATCCAGGCCGGTGAACCGTGTCTAGGCATTCTCAGCCGAAATACCATGTCTAAGCATGCATTAGGTCGGTGGCATCTCGCCCTAGGCATGTGTTGGCATCAGTCGGCGGGCACCGCGTTCGTTCAGTACGCACTAGCCCAGTCAACGTGTCCAGCATGCACTAGGTCAAGGCACCTGTCTAGGGTCGTCATGAACCAGGACGGTGGCACCGTGTTCAGTGCAAGCACTGTCAAGCACCATGTTCAGGGCAAGCACCAAATAAGAACCTTATCTAGGTATGTCATGGCACTAGGGCGAGGCACCGTTTCTAGGCTTGGCATTGGGTTGAGGCACCGCTCCTAGGTACGTGATCAGGCCGAGGCATCCCCGTCTAGGCATTTCCAAGGCATTAGCCGAGGCATCGCGGTTCCGGAAAGAACTAGACCGAGGCACCTTGTCTAGGCATGCCATGGCACTAGGCCGAGTCACCGTGTCTAGACATGGTACTAGGCCGAGGCACCGCTCTTGGGGCATGCACCGTGCCGAGTCACCGCGGTTCGTGGATGCACTAAAGCCAAGGCACCTTCTGGCCTAGGTATGCTCTCAATACACTGCACCGAGGCACCGTGGCTAGGCATGGCACTAGGTCGAGCCATTATGTCTAGGCAAGCACTAGGCCAAAGCACCGCGGTTCAGTGCCACTAGTCGGTGGCACCTTGTATTCAGGTATGTCATGGCACCAAAGCCGGAGGCAATCGCGGTTCAAGCATGGCACTGTGCCAAGGCATGTCGTCAGGTAGTTCACGGCACTAGGACGAGGCACCGTGTGTGGGAAAGCACTAGACCAAGGCACCTTGTCTGGGGCATGTCATGGCACTAACTCAAGGCACCGCGGTTCAAGCATGGTACTAGGCTAGCAACCGCTTCTAAGTACGCACCAGTCAAGCAACTACTGTTTGTGCGCTAATTAAACAAGAACCCTTATCAGGTATGTCATGGCACTAGGCCGAGGCACCGTTTCTATGCATGGAATTGAGTTGAGGCAACCGCCCTGCGCATTTACTGTGCCGAGGTATCTTGTCTGTGCATTTCAAGGCATTAGGTCGAGGCATCGCGGTCCGGGAAAGCACCTCGTATCGGCAAGACTGGCCTGCGACGCACGCAAGACTAGTCGGCAACTGCGGTTCAAGAATGGTACTAGGGCCGAGGCACCGTGTTCAGGGCATGCACCAGTCGGGCACCATGCGTTTCAGTGCCATTGAAGTCGAAGAACTCATCTAGGTATGTCAGCGGCACTGGGTCGCAGGCACCGCTTCTAGGCATGGCATTGGGTTGAGGGCACCGCCCTAGGCATGTACCAGCCGAGGTATCTTACATCTAGGCATTTCCTTAAGGCATTAGGCCGAGGTATCGAAACTGGAAAGCACTAGACCGAGGCACTGTCTAAGAAGTACGTCATGGCACCAGGGCCGAGGCAATCGTGGTTCAAGAACGACACTAGCCGGGCGCACATTGCTCAGGTAGGTCAAGGCACCGTAATCGGAGGCACCGCGGTTCAGGAAAGCACAAGATCGGAGGCAATCTTGTCTAGGCATGCTCAAGCGGCACTAACCCAAGGCACCGCGGTTCAAGCATGGTACCAGCCGAGGCACCGTGCCCGTACGCACTCAGCCAAGTCATCGGTTCAGGCATGAGTTAGGCGAAGGCACCTTATCTAGGCATGTCATGGCACAAGGCCGAGGCACCGTGTCTAGGCATGCACTAGGCCGAGTAACCTTATCTTTTTCATGCACTAGGCCAAGGCACCTTGTCTAGGCATGTCACGGTACTAGGCCGAGCCACCGTGTCTAGGAAAGAACTAGGCCGAGTCACCGTGTCTAGTCATGCACTTGGCCTAGGCATTTTGCCTAGGCATGTGTTGGTACTAGGCCGAGGCATCGTGTCTAGGCATGCACTAGGCCGAGTCACCTTCTGTAGGCATGCACTAGGCCCAGGCTCCTTATCTAGGCATGTCATGGCACCAGTCGAGGCACGCGGTTCAGGCAAGCACGCGTAAGCACTATGTCAAGGGAAGCACTAAACCGAAGAACCTTATCTAAGTATGTCATGGCACTAGGCCGAGGCACCATTTCTAGGCATGGCACTGGGTTGAGGCACCGTTCCTAGGCATGCACTAGGCCGAGGCATCTTATGTAGGCATGTCATGGCACTAGGCCGAGGAACCGAGTCGAGGAAAGCACTAGACCGAGGCAATCTTATCTTGGCATGTCAGGCGGCACTAGCCGTGCACCCTTGTAGGCATGGTGCTGAGCCGAGGCACCGCAGGTTCAGCATGCACTAAGACGAGTCATCGTGTCTAGAAATGCACTATGCGAAGGCACCTTGTCTAGGAATGTCAATGCACTAGACAGCAGGCACTCAAAGGGCTAGGCATGACACACGCCGAGGCACCATCTCTAGGCAAGCACTAGGCTGGGGTAAAAGCACCGTGCCCAGGCAAGCACCAGGCCAAGCAAGCACCTTTATCTAGGTGCTGTCATGGCACTGGAGTCGAGGCACTCCAAGTGGTTCAAGATGGCACCGGGCCAAGGCACATTACCTAGCGTAGGAACCGGCGGTTTTACGAAAGCACTAGACCGAGGCACCTTGTCCAGGTTATTCATGGCACTAGGCCGAGGCACCGTGTCTCTCAAGGCTTCTTGGTACTAAGTCGGTGGGCAATCGTATTTAGGCATGCATTCAGGGCCGGGTCACCGTGTCTAGGCAATGCCAAGCAGCTATGCACGCTTGTCTGAGTAATGTAATGGCCCAAGGTCGAGGCATCGTGTCCAGGCATGCATAAGGTCGAGGCACCTTATCTTAGGCAATACACTAAAGCCGAGGCATCTTGTATCCAGGCTCTTTGTCGCGGAACTAGCCCCGATTCACCGCGGTCTAAGCATGCACTAGGTCGAGTCACCATTAGGGGTCGAGGGCATCTTTGCCCAGTACTGTGTCTGCACTCAAGATTCCAGGCGCCTGTTGTCCAGTACGCACTAGGCCGAGCTCACGCGGTTCAGTAATGCACTAGTCAATGAACGTTGAAGTTCAGTACGTTCCTGCATTTGACCGAGGCACCATTTCTAGGCAAGCAATAGGCCGAAGCACCATATCTAGGCAAGCACTAGGCCGAAGAACCTTATCTAGGTTTTTCATGGCACTAAGCCGAGGCACCGCTTCTTACACACGCGGGCACCGGCCGATGCACCGCTCCAGGGCATCCACTCAGGTCGAGGCATCTCGTCTAGGCCTGTCATGGCACTAGGGTCTAGGCACCGCAGTTCAGGAAAGCACTGTGACCGAGGCACATTGTATGTGCAATGCTACCGCACCAGCCAAGGCACCGTGCTTCAGCTGGCAATTAGGCCGAGGCTTCGCGGTTCAGGCATGCACTGTGCCGAGTCACCGTATCTAGGCATGCACTGCTTCTAAGGCACCTCGCTCACGATATCATTGCACCAGACCGAGGCAATCGCGGGCTAGGCATGGCACTGTGCCGAGGCACTGTGCTCCTGCTCCCAACACTCAGTCAAGCACCGTGTTTAGGCACTCAAATGCGAACCTCGCCTCTGGCATGTCATGAACCAGGGCCGAGATCGCGTTCAAGCATGCACTAGTCGAGTCACCTTGCCTTAGGCATGCACTGAAGCCGAGGCACCGCGGTCTCTGTCATGCACTAAAGCCGAGCCTCACCATTCAGGCATGCTCTAAATCAAGACACTGCGGTTCAGGCACATGTCATGGTACCAGTCAGGCACCATGTTCAGTACGCACTGTGCCTAGTCACCGCGGTTCAGCACGCGCTAGGGCGAAGGCACCCTTGTCTAGCATGTAAAGTGGGCATAAGGTCGTGATGCGATCGTGTCTCAGGCACGCACTCAGCCGAGTCATCTTCATCTGTAGTGCATACACCAGCCGAGGAATCCGCTCAGGCACGTCATGGAACTGGGGGGTCGAGGCACCGTGCCTAGGCACGCACTCCAGTCGAGTCACCGTGCGGTTCAGGCATGCATTAGGTCGAGGCATCTGCCCAGGTACGTCGTACTACCGAGGTCCCCGCGGTTCAGCACACTAGGTCGTGTCACCTGTCCGTGCATACACTAAAGCCAAGGCAATCTTTGTCTAGGCAATGTCATGGCACTGTCGGAGGCAATCGATCTTAGGTAAGCACCAGTCAAGCATTGCAAGGTCTCTGGCAAGCACTCAGTCAAGAACACATTCAGGTAGCTGTCGCGAAGAGACTAAGCCGCAGGCACCGCTTCTAAGCATGGCAGACCGGGTCGGCAAGACCTGGTAAGACGCACTGCCTACGTGATTCTACTGTGGCAAGTGTCATGGCATTAAAGCCGGTGGCACTGAGTCCAGGGACAAGACTGTAATCGAGGCACCCTTGTCTAGGCATGTCATTAAGACTAGGCCGAGGCAACTCGCGGCCCAGGCACGGTACCAGGCCAAGGCACCGCTTCTAGGCATGCACTCAGGCCGAGTGACCGCGGTTCCAGTTTCATGCACTGCAGTGAAGGCACCTTGTCAAGGTACTGTTACCTCACTAGACCGAGGCACTGCGGCCTGTGCAATTCTGCGACTCAAGCCGAGTCACCTTATCTTGGCATGCACTAGGCCAGGGCACCTTGTCTAGGCTGTCATGGTACTAGGCCGAGGCAACGTGTCTAAGCATGCACTAGGCCAAGTCACCGTGTCTAGGCATGCACTAGGTCGAGGCATCTTGCCTAGGCATTGTGTTTGCATTCAGTCGAGGCACCGCGGTTCAGGTGCACACTCAAAGCCAAGTCACTTTATTCAGGCATGCACCGGCCAAGGCACCTTGGTCTAGGCACGTCATGAACTTGGTTGAGGGGCACTGCTGCCCAGGCATGCACTAGGTCGAGCCACCGTGTCTAGGTGGGTACGATAGGGCCGAGGCATCTCGCTCTCGTGCATGTCAAGCACTCAAAGCTCGAGGCACCGTGTTCAGTGACACAAGCAGCGAAGGCACCTCGTCTAGTCATGTCATGGAACAAGGCCAGGCACCGTGTTCAGGGTACACCAGGGGCCGAGTCATCTTCTTTAATATCTCGTTACTGCAATTATACCGTGGCACCTTGTTCAGGCATTGTCATAAGATCAGCCGAGGCACCGTGTCTCACGCCTCAGGCATGTGTCGCACTCAGTCGGCGGCACCAGGTCTGTACGCACCAAAGGTCAGAGCTCACCTCATTCAGCATGACCGGCCGCTGCAACTTTGTTCAGTACGTCGCGGCACTCGGTCGAGGCATCGTGTCTAGGCACGCGCACAGCCGAGGCACTGTCAGCATGCATTAGTAAGAGGCATCTACCTGTGGTACTGTCAAAATGCTCAGCATCACTAGGTGACAGCACTGTGCCTAGTCACCGTGTTCAGGCATGCACCAAGCCATGGCTCCTCGTCTAGGCATGTCATGGCACTGATCAGCACCGTTCAAAGTGCTATTAGTCAAGTACCATGTGAAAAGCACCAGGCCAAGAACTCATTCAGCGTGTCAAGGCACAGTCGCAGGCATCGTTTCAGCTTCACATCAGCCAAGGCACCGCTCCAGGCATGCAATAGGCCGTGGCACTTTCAGCATGTCACGGCACAGTCGAGGCACCGTGTTTATGAAAGCACTAGACCGAGGCACCTTTTCTAAGCATGTCATGGCACCAGGTCGAAATCAGACCAGCAAATGGCATCGCCAGGTGGACGGTTCAGCATGCACTAGGCCGAGTCATCGTGTTCAGGTACGAATCCAGCTGGCACCTTGTTCTAGTACGCCACCGCACAAGACCGGCGGCACCGCGGGTTAGGCATGGCACTAGTCGGTGCACCATGTCTAGGTAAGCACCAGCCAAAGCCCTCGTCAGGCAAGCACTAAGACGGTAAGCACCCATTCAGGCGGCTAGTTATCATGGCACTAAAGCCGAGGCAATCGCGGTTCAAGCATGGCACCGCCTGCATACCGCCCTCGCGCTCACAACCTTAAAGCCGAGGCACCGTGTCTGGAGAAAGCACTAGACTGAGCCACTGGTTTCCAGGGAAAGCACTAGACCGAGGCACCGTTCAGTACGTCATGGCACCCGCCAGGCAGACCGCCCGGTGCACAGACCAGCCGAGGCACCGCGGTTCAGCACGACCAGCCGAGTCACCGCGTGTTTCAGTACTTGAGCAGCGGGGCTGCACCTTTGCTTAGGCATGTTATGGCACAAGGTCGAGGGGCATCATGTTCAGGGCAAGCGCGTACTCAGTCGAGTCACCTTATCTAGGCATGCACTAGGCCAAGGCACCTCGGTCTAGGCACGCTGCTGCGGTACTAGGTCGAGGCACTGTCTCGCATGCACTAGCCTAGTCATCGTGGTTCAGCATGCACTGTGCCGAGTCATCTCGCCATGTGTTTCAGATTAGGTCGAGGCACCGCGGTTCAGGCATGCACCAGTCGAAGTCATCTGGCCCAGGCGCCGGCACCGTCCGGCGCCCTTTCTAGAAAACAAGTCATGACATCCAGCGTCGCGGCGCACCGTGTCTCTGCAGTATGCACTCAGGGGTCGAAAGGCGGTGTCTAGGCGCAGGGTATTAGGTCAGGTGGACTTCTACCAGGTACGTCACGCCAGTCGAGCATCGCGGTTCAGCATGCACCAGCCGAGTCGTCGCGGTCTAGGCATGTACTCAGCAGCGCACCTCGTCAAGGCATGTCATAAAATGTGCCGGTAACTTGTCTGTGGCAAGCACCAGTCAAGCAAAGATGTTCAGGTAATATTTGCGCCGAAGAACTTATCTAGGTATGTCATGCCGCGTGGCACTAGGCCGAGGCAATCGCTTTCTCATGGCACTGTACGAGACACCTGCTCAGTATGTACTAGGTCGGCAAGCATCTTGGTTCAGGCAAGACTGGAACAGCAGGCACCGTGGTTCTAGGAAAGCACTAGACCGAGGCACCGTGTCTAAGAAAGCACTAGACCGAGGCACCTTGTTCAGTAATGCCAGGGCACTAGCTCTCTGAGGCACCTGTCTGTGCATGGTACTGTGCCGAGGCAGACCGTGTCTAGGCATGCACCAGTAACGAGTCACCTTGTCTGTGGATGCACTGTGCTAAGGCACCTTGTGTGGCATGTCATCGCACTAAACCGAGGCACCATATGGCTGTGCATGGCACTAGGTCGGCGCAACCATGTCTAGGCATGCACTAAAGCAAGCAATCGTGTCTAGGCAAGTACTCAGCCGAGGCACCTTATTTGTGGTATGTCACACTCCAAGCCATGCACCGTGTCTAAGATGCACTATGCCAAGGTATATCAGCTTCAGTGGGCTCACTTACACTCAGCCAGGCACCGTGTCTAGGAAAGCACTAGACCAAGGCACCTTGTCTAGGCATGTCATGTCACTATGCCGAGGCACCCGTTCCAGCATGAGGCAACTAAGTCAAGCACTCCTTCTAGATACAGAACCCGCCGAGGCACCGTTTAAGCTTCGGGCGCAGCATGAGGCCGTCGAGGTACTATGCACGGAATTTTCGGCACGAGGAAACTAACTGATTCCTTGGAACTAGCCCGCCATGTGATCGAGGCAACATGTATATGAATGACCACGATCGACCGAGGCAGGCACCATGCAGTCAATATTTAGTATGTAATTCGTCATTTTAATGTCGCAGACCGCCAAGGCACTTCCACCCACGATTGTTATTTCTTTAGATTTTTTTTTCCATATGCCTTGCCATCTACCTAAGATGTGTTAAACTGGTCAAACACCTTCGAACGCTCAAGAACCTCTCTTGTCAAAGACAATGTTAAGGTAAAGGAACGAGTGAATCTGATCAAGTGGTGGAGGGACGAATCTGAGCGACATATAGGGTCATCTGATGGCAAAGAAGGCCATACTCGCCAGCCATAACACCCCATGCATTTAAGTCACTCCAGAAGGATTCTACCCGCCGCCGAGACAGCCAATACTTTAACACCTGACCACACACCCACCGCGAGGATCTCGACCAAGGACATAGCCTCTAGGCCAGGGCCCCTACCGAGAGCTCAAGACCCGCGACTAAGACACATCGCTTCTAGCTCCTGGATTCGACTTAGAGGTGTTCATATAATCCAACAGAGTTTTTCACACACTAGCTTTAAATCCAAGCACTGATGACCAATCAGGCGAATCAACTGCCTCTCGTATTAGGTTGAATTACTATCGAGACACTCGTCATCAAGAGGTAAACTAACCCGTCTCACGACTTCCGCCTAAACCCACCACGTTCCCTATCAGGTGAACAATCCAACACTTGGTGAATTCTGCTTCACAATGATAGGAAGAGCCGACATCGAAGGATCAAAAAGCAACTGCTATATGAATGCTCACGCATGCCGCTTATCCCCGTGGTAACTTTTCTCGACACCTCTGGGCTTCAAATTTCAAGGCCCAAAGGATCACTGGCAACGCTTTGTCAGGGATCAGATGTGGAAATCAAACGAGCTTTTATCCTTTGTTCCATGAGATTTCGCTCGTTGAGCTCATCTAGACACTTGCGTTATCTTAATAGATGTGCCGCCTACCAAACTCCCCACCTGACACTGTCTTCCACCCCGAACGACGCAAAAGCTCGCCTTGGGTAAAAAATGAGGGGATGTTCCCCGCCTCCGATTCACAGAATAAGTAAAATAACGTTAAAAGTAGTGGTATTTCACTTTCGCCGTTTCGTACCTCCCATTTATCATACACCTCTCAAGTCATTTCACAAAGCCTGACTAGAGCCAAGCTCCAGATCTCTTTCCCCACCGACACTCGCCAAGCCCGGCTCGGGTCAGGGTTTCGCGGATAATAAATGCGGACAGTGGGGAATCTCGTTAATCCATCCATGATCGCCACTAATTAGACGAGGAGGCATTTCGCTACCTTAAGGAGAGTCATAGTTACTCCTTTTACTCCGCGTCGCTGAATTTCTTCACTGACAAAGAGAGCACCGGGCAAAATCACATCGCGTAGAGCATTCGCAGGACCATCGCAACTTTTGTTTTGACCATGACAACTGGGCCCCCTCATTCGCACTCACCTCGGAGTCAATTTCAGCCACGCCGGGAGTCGTCTTTTTTCTTCCTAGCTCAGTCCCCAATCGGCAAGCCACTCGCTTCTCCACGAGCAGCCTGAGCAACCATCGACAAATGACGGGTCTGATTCAGACCCCTGGCCTGCCCCTCAAAGCCAACCTTTTCCCGCTGAGGTTACTTGATCCATTTTCACGCACTCGCTTACATTGTCACACGACCAAAGGTCGTTTCACCTTGAGACCCGACATGCTATGAGTACGACGCGTGGGAGGCACTTGGTCCTCCCGATTTTCATGGGCCGTCGAGGGCGTGACCGACACCACACACGCGGTGCCTCCAATCACCGGACCCTACCCCAACGAGCCGCTTTCCGTGGTGGGCTGTCACAACAAAAGATAACTTTCCTGAGGCTCCCACTTCACGCCTCCGAACTCCCCCCCAATGTTACCGCCTCACGCCCGGGTTTAGAGAAATGTTAACCCGATTCCTTTCGATGCTCGCGCGCATGCACTGTGATCGATCGCTTCCCCAGCTCTAAGATCGACGTTAACCCATGTGCGCAAGATTCATGGAACCTTTCCCCTTCGCCTTCAAAGTTCTGACGGAATATTTGCCACTACCACTAAGATCCGTCCGCACCCATCGCCGCTTCCGCCGCTCGCCCGTGCCTTATCGCGACCGCCGCTCCTCCTACCACCAGAGGTTCTTCGGCGCGGCTCAACGCGGTCGCAGGTAGATAGGTCGCAAGGTTAAACGCCAAGAACCATGCAGTGGCATGATTCAGATGTGAGTTTGTTGATACACATCTGATACATTTAATTTCCATGACCACATCAGTCTCTACTGGCCTTAATCAACCAACACCCCTTTACTCAATTCCTGTGTTACGTAGTCATACAATCAGAACCCGACTTCGGTTCATCCCAGATCGCTGCCTTCGCTACCAAAATGGCCCACTGAGTTTCGATTCACGGCTCAAATTTAATAGATTAGCCATGTCGCCCTACTTTAATTTAAAAAGTTTGAGAATAGCCTAGGCGTCGCGCCCCGATGCCCTAATCATTGGCTTTACTCGATAGAACTCGCCCATCGCTCTAGCTATCCCGAGGGAACGTAAACTGGCTGGAACCGCCACTGTGATGGTTCGATTAGTCTTTTCGCCCCTATACCTAAGTCACGAACGATTTCAGACGTCAAGATCACAAGGAAGCCCCACCGTAGTTCTCCCCAGCCGCCTCGCCTCAAGCATAGTTCACCATCTTTTAGGTCCCGAGTGAGAACCCTTCTCAGAAGATCAAGGTCGATCGACGGTGCACCACACTAAGGGGATCCCGCCGATCAACTTCCTTACCCTCATGTAGTTTACTACTCGTCGACCACACATGTTGGGACTTCGTCCGTGTTTCCAAGACAGACGAATGGGGAGCGGCCGTCGATGCCACTAGCGACGTGTTCCAAAGCACGCCCAAAAGGCATAGTGTCGACATTCCATGATCGAGACAACGACGCTCAATAAAGTATGTCTACAACCCGCCTGGCTTCGCAAATTCAAAACCTCACTTCCAAGTCCGCGTCGAAATAATCTACGGTTCCAGAAATCACGCTCATGATCCACAAGATCGAGACATCGCCGACCCCCATCCGTCTCCCGACAATTTCAAGCACTCTTTGACTCTCTTTCAAAGTCCTTTCATCCTTCCTCGCGTACTTGTTTGCCCGCCTGCATGCCTAGACACGAGACTCCCACTGCTGGATGCCTATACACTAAGGCTCCACCCTAGTGCCATCACATGCCCAAGGTTCCTCTGCGATAGTGCATGCCTAACCCAGTGCTCCTGGCCACCGCCGACACTGCATTCAAGGCAAAGTGTCGCAAAGGCGTACGCCAGGCACCGCGGCTCAGAAGGTCGCGAACCCGCTTAGTACCAGCTCAGCCCACACATGCTTAGAAACCAGGCCTACCAGCCATGACACATCATGTGTCAAGGCACCCTCGCACAGTGTCGCCTAGACACCTGCAGGCTTTAGCCCCAGCCGCCATACACTAAGTGGCCCAAATTCCCAGCGTCACCGCGCCGTCACCTGCCCCGATCTAGCGTGCAGCAACAAACGACATAGTGGCCTCGCCTAGCTGGGCAAGCCCAAACACCTATGATCCCACTGCATGCCCATAGACTACACTTCTACTTAATACCATTCCTTTAGAAAATTTTACATTCCTACTCAAGGCCATGACATTTACGCCCTGCCTAGTGCTTTCCCAGACAAAGGTTCTGGCTTAGTGTCCCGCCGATGCCACATGTTCGACAACATGCTCCTACTTAGTACATGCCATGAACTATAGCCTCTCACTGGTCATTCCCAGAACCTGCCCCACTCAAAGGCTTCACACAATCTAGATAAGGTTCTTCACTCATATTTGCCCATAGACATGGTGCCTCCTACCTAGTGCTCACTTACAGACACTAGCTCCACCCAGTACACATGATTATTGCCCAGACAAGGTGCCTCACCAGCGCACGCCTTAAATATCGTTGGACTGACCTGCGCATGCCCAGACACGCACTTACATCATTCAACACACATGCCCAGCAAGATGCCCTACCTAGCGCATGCCTAGACACCCCGCACTTCTGCCTAGCACCACACCCGCATTACGGTGCCCTACCATACAATGACATCTGTATCAAGGTGCCCCTACTAGTGCTTTCCCAGACACTGCAGCACTCGCCTCAAGGTCATGACACGCTACAGACAAGACGCCCGCACAGCATGCAGTACCTGTCTCACCCAAAGGCCATGCCCAGAAACTGTGTCCCTACAGTGCCACATGCCCAGCAGCAGATAAGGTCTCTTCACTAGTACTCACAGCAGATTACGTCGGCTCTGGCCAAGTGCCATCTGCACACTGGCCTCGCCTAGTGCCATGACACGCCTTACAAGGTGCCTCGTCAGTGCATGCCTACACGGACTCAACCCAGCAGTATGTTTACACCTGCGGACTCCACCCTACATGCCTGTATTACCTGCCCCGGGCCTAGTGTTAACATATCATAGTAAGATGCTTCGGCCTACTGCACACTCAAGACACTAAGGACTTACTAATGCATGCCGAGATCTGCCTCAAACAGCCATGACATGCCTAAGCAAGGTTCCCCGCCTAGTTCAGACCCTAAACACTGCCTCTACCATCACATGATTACGCCGGCAACGTACTTCTACTAGTTCATGCCTAGGCACGATGCCTCAACAGTGTGAATGCTTGCAGCTGCGTGCCTCGCCCAATGCCATGCTTAAACACCTGCCCCGCCTAAAGCCATGACATACCTCCAGATAAGGTGCCCTACAAGACTTCGCTCACACGATGCTTCGGAATCTCCTAGTGTCATTTAGACATGGTGCTCCTGCCCCATCGCCATGCCCACACGCTGTCTCTGCCTAAAGGTGCAATACATGCTCAGACATGGTGCCTTCGCCAAAGGCAAGCCCATAGACATCACGACTTACTTAACAGACGCCAGGTGCGCCTCTACCTAGCACTATCCCCTCGACCCCAAGGCTTCCACAAAGATATGATTGCCTAGACATAATGCCCTACTAGTACTCTCAACATGCCCAGCAAGATGCCCTAAGATAACGCATGCTCGCAACA
The DNA here is from genome assembly GCA_016808115.1 of Tetrastigma voinierianum. Lineage (NCBI taxonomy): Eukaryota > Viridiplantae > Streptophyta > Magnoliopsida > Vitales > Vitaceae > Tetrastigma > Tetrastigma voinierianum. Next base: position 96,752 of record JAEQBH010004261.1, on the reverse strand, counting down.
CCTGACTCGCCAGCATGCCCAGACAGCGGGCTCACCCTAGTGCCATGACAAGCCCAGCGCGTCCCCACCAGCGCATGCCTAAACACTCCGCCCTGCCATCAGCCATGACAGCCAATGCAAGGTGCCCTACTGGGCGACGCTCTGCTGGCACGCTTCCAAGATGTCGCGTGACCGCCGCGCGCGCCTCGCCTAGTGCCATGCTTCGATGGTGCCTCGACCCAAAGGCCATGACATACCTAAATAAGGTGCCTGACCTGCTGGGCAGTCTAGACACGCTGTTCAAACTAGCACATCCCACAAATTCCGAAGGTCTCACCAATGCCACGCCCACCACACCCCCGCCCCAAATGCGCAACAACACGCACAGACAAGGTGCTCACCAGCACGCCCGCACACTGCAAGGCCCCCACTAGCGCATGAACAGACACCCGCTGCCACCAAGACTGTGCCCAGACACGCGCCCTGGCCTGGCCCCGACACGCCCAGACAAGGTGACCTCTGGCCTGGGCTGCTTTTAGGACACCTGCCTCGGTTAGAGAAGACATGGTAGAAAAGATGTCTGTACTTTAGTGCAAGCCTCTAAAGGTGCTTTCCGCATCCTAAAGGTCATTTCAACAAAAATCAGCAAGCTCGTCTGGGCTCCATGACACACCAGATATATGTTCTTCTACTTAGTGTTTCGTCACTTAGACACTGTCACAGTTCCATGACATGCCCATGGGCGTGCCTCGTCAGTGCATTTCCACACATGGTGACTACCTAGTGCAAGCCTAGACACTGGGCTCCCAAAAGATAATAATACCAACACATGTCAAGAAAGATGCCCTACTAGTGCATGCCTATAGACACGGGTGGACCGGGCCTGAAGGCGTCATAGACACGTCGTTTCACCCAGTGCCACATTGCTGACATGCCCAGCAAGGTCCCCACCCAGCAAGCCCAGCAGACACTAAGGCTCCCCGCCCCAAGACCACCCTGCACACCTGCCCACCCATGGCCATGACATTCCTGAGGATAGCGTGCCCCGGTCCAGCTTCAGACACCTGCCCCTGCATTTCACATGACACATGCTCAGATGCGACGCCTACTTGCCATGCTTAGGGCACAATGCCCGCCCGGGCCAAGCCTAGAATCCGTTCTCACCAAGTGCCATGACATACAGATAAGGTTCCTTCAATCTGGGCTTCTGCCTAGACATGGAGCCTGGCCAAGGCCATTTTCCATATAGACACCTGCCCCACCTAAGGCCATGAAAACTGACACTGCCTCCGCCAAAGGCCGCCCACACCTGCCCCGTCTGGGCTGTACCGGTCATGCCCAGACAAGGCAGTCTCGCCCCAAGGCACACTCCGACTCCGGGCCTAGCAGTGCCAGCCTCCACACAATGCCCCACCAGCAGCAAATGACACGCCCGGACAAGGTGCCCCTGGCTCAGTTGGTTTCCTGCACTTTGCAGCCTGGCCTAGCGCCACGACACGCCCGGGACAAGGCGCCCCACCGCCACACGCCTGAATCTGGGCCCTGCCTAACGCCACATGCATATACACAGATACACCTTCGCCCCAGTGCTCGCCTCGGCAGACACGGTGCTTCAGCTAGTGCCTCGCCCAGACACGCCTCCCGCCTAGTTCCATGACACGCCACATGCTGTATTAAGGCGCCCGCCCAGTGCACGCCCAGATCGCGTGAACCCACCCCCAGTATACCTAGACACCTGGCTCTCACGAGTGCCATGAGACATACCTAGATATGCCTTCGCCTAGTGCATGCCTAGATATAGGATTCGGCCTGTTGCATGGCTAACTGGGACATCTCACTCAGCCATGATCACATGCCGATAAGGTGCCTCTCACTGAACCCATGCTTCAGACACTCCGTGCCCACCCACCCCAACAACACATGCCTAGGGCAGATGTTCAGCCCCATCGCATGAGCTTCAAAACATCAGATGATTCCACTTTAGCTGGCATGCTTAGATTGACTGCCTCACTGCACGCATTGATGCATGGACAAGATGCCCGCCTGCTGCATGCTCAGACACCGCGGCCTTATCCAAGGCCATGACATGCCCGGAGAAGGTGCCTCTGCCTACCCTTTCCATGACACCTGCATTCTGGCTTAGTGCCATGACATGCCCGGACAAGGTGTTCACCAGTGTCATGCCTAGAAACTGCCTCTGGGCCTAAGGCTACATGACACATACATAAATAAGGTTCATCACCAAGGCTCGCTCAGACATGGTGTCAAAGCAGTGTCATTTATACATCTGCCTCCGCCTGGTTCCATGACATGCTTAGACATGTGCCTCGCCCATGCATGCCTAGAGGATGATCGTGTCTAGTGCATGCCCAAATGACTCTGATTCCTGGGTCAGTTGCTGCCTGCACACCTGCGTTCTGCCATACACACACATGCATGGACAAGGTGCCCCAGATAAAGGCTTTTCTCGACACGCTGCTCTCGCTTCTACAAGCCATGACATGTTCGGACAAGGTGCTCATCCTGCTACATGGGCATAGAAACTAAGTCTCACTAGTTCCATGACACATTACATAGATACAGCCTTCTAATCTAGTGCCTCCTAGACATGGTGCTTCTCAGCAGTGCTTCGTTTAGACACGCTTCCCGCCCTGGGCCCACGACATGCTTAGACATGGAGCCTCGGCCTAGTGCATGCCTAGGACAAAGTGAATCATACCAGTGCATGCCACTAGACACCTGCCCCCACCTACGCCAACACACAAGGCCCAGGCAAGATGCCCGACCTACATGCCTGCAGACACTGCGCGACTCTGGGTTTTCACGCATGCCTAGGACACTCCATCAAATGGTGCCAAGACATTCTAGGACAAGGTGTCTTCACTAAGTGCATGCCTAGATAAGGTGATTCGTCAAGGCATGCCTAGACACGTTGCCCCCGACCCAGTGTTCAACGCAAGACGCTCAGTGGCAAGATGCCCTACGAACATGCGCCATGATCTTGGACTCTACCACAAAGGCAGCCTAGACACGCTGGGGTCTCTCACTTGATGTCACGCCAGCAAGGTCCTCACCCTTAAAGGCATGCCTGCTAAACACCTGCCTGATGTGATCTCACCGCCATGACAAAGCCACTTGTGGTGCCCTCGCCTGGGCCATGCTTAGGCACAAAGCAAGGCCCCCATAAGGCCTTTCGTGACCGGCCTCAGCAAGGTGCCTCGCCCGCCATACTCTATACACCGTGCCCTACTTAGTGCCATGACACAACTAAATAAGGTGCCCCGACCTAGTGCCTCCTGCACATGGTGCATTAGCTCAGTTTCTCTCCTAGACAAAGATGACTCCGCCCCTAGTGCCACGCCCAGCCACTAAGGCCCTCAAAGATAGTGCAACAACATGCATACACAAGACGCCCTCACTCAATGCATGTCAGACGCTGGCGATCCCACCCATTGCATGAATAGATAGCCTGTCCCGCCTAGCACCATCGCGCTCCACTCCAGATTACGCGGCCCCCCACCTAGTGCCCCGAGATGCCAACACAAGGCGCCCTGGCCTGCTTCTTGCACACTGCTTCGCCTAAGGCAATGACATGCCTGACAGATGCCCTACTAGTGCAAGCCTAGAAACGTGCCGCACCCCAGCGTCATGCCCAAAAACTATGTCTCTCATTGAATCATTCCACACACACCCATATAAGATCCTTCACTTAGTGTTTGTTTATATAGATTACTTGCTGTTTCCTACCAGTGTCATTTCATACACGTGCCTCCACAAAGTGCCACACATGCCCAGACAAGGTGCTCCTCGGGTCTAGTGCATGCCTGAAACGATGGATCTCACTTTAGTATGCCTAGACACCGGCGTCTAAAGATAAAACCAACACATGCTCAGTAAGATGCTCATTTCTAGTGTGCATGTGCCTACTAGGCAAGATGTTCTACTATGATGCTGCCATAGACACACGATTCTCTACCATAAATGCCAACACACACTGATCTTACCATAGTCGCCACTGATGCCTGAGGTGTTTACTCACTATGCATGCTCCTAGACACCTGGCCCTACTAAGACTCCACGCCCCAGACACCCACACCCTTACCTAAGACCAAGACTCGTCTAGGACAAGGTGCTCCTACTTAGTTCCATGACATGCCAAGACAAGACGCCCCACCCAGCTAATGCTTAGGCACGCTGTCTCAAATCCCACACATGTCTAGAAACTGTCCCTACTTAGTGCCACGACACACCCAGATATTAAGGTTCTTCACAGAACGCTACCTTAGACATGGTGCTTCCTACTTGTCGCCACAGATTGACTCTGCTGCCTACCACACATGACATGCCCAGACATGGTGCCCCACTAGTGCCTCACAGCCTGCCCCCATTTCTAGCCAACGACACGCTCATCAAAAAGGCCTCGCCATGCACACCCAAGTGACCTCAAGATAGTGCACGCCAGACACCTGCCTCTACCAAGACCATAAACACACACCGCTCTGGGACTGCGCCATTACACGCCCGGACACAGCCCTGGCCTAGGCTTCTTCCTAGACACCTGTCTTTGACCTAGTGCCACATATTCGGATAAGGTGTCTTAGCCCAGCTGTCACCTAGAAACTATGGTTCCTACCATGCCAACACATAGATAAGGTTCTCACTCTGTAGCTCACCCAGATTACGGTCTTTCCAGCCATGCCTCCCCGCCTGCACGTATCCCCACCAGTCACACGACATTCAGAGCAGCGGTCTCGTCTAGTGCACGCCCAGACACCCAGAGGACCCACCCACTGCAGCCTGCACACTGCTGGTCCCACCCTGGGCCCTCCACGACACGCTCTGTGACAAGCGCCCCAGCCCCAACAAGATGCCCAGATATATGACCCTACCAGTGAGATGTTTATGAGACGACAAGCCCTGGGCCAAGGCCATGATTACGCCCAGACAAGGTGCCTCGCCTAACGCATGCCCGGGGATGATATGCTCCCCGCCCCAGAGCCAACACACGCCCATGCAAAGATGCTTTCCTCACCCATCGTACGCCTGGGACACTATGATCTCCATTGAGCTCACTGCACACTTGCTGGTCTTCAAATTTACACACTGATGATCATAAGAAAGAAGCCCCACACACAAGAGACGGTGCCCCCAACAGCCTGATGACACGCCCGACAAGGCGCCCCCACTCATCGCTCCCAGACCACGCCTCCCGCCCACGCCTGACACGCTCATTGCTGCGTCTCAGCCCTGTTATCATGCCTAGAAACTGTCCCTACTTACAGGCTAAGACATACATCGACAAGTTCTTCCTACTTGGCTTCATCTTCAGACACTCAAGGTTTTCCAAATAAGCACGCCAGACACGCTCCCACTCAGTCCCAATTTAATGCCAGACAAGAACCCGGCTCAACAAGGCTCATAGACATGGTGACCCAACCCACCAGATGTCACACGATGCCCTTACGCACGCCAACATTACGTCTAGGCAAGATGCTCCCACCTTGACAATGTCATAGACATCGGATTCTGTTTAGTGCATGCCTAGACATCTGCTCACCAAGGCCAAGACATGCCTGGACGACGGCTTTCTTCTAGCCTATACAAAGGCCAGATAAGGTGACTCATTTAATGCATGCTTGTACACGATGCTCGCCTAGTAATCAATCATATGCTGAAAAGATTCTCTGCCTAATGCATGTCACAGAATATGGTGACTCCTGCTTCACGCATGCTCAGACATACGTTTCACCCTAGTGCTGACATTCTTGTGTGCTGTTCCTCAAATTTCATGCATTCCTAAACACGATTCTACGACGCTTACGACAGTCGATGCATGCATTCTACTTAGTGCATGCCTAGTGATCTGCCTCTACTTCATCGTCGATCTAATCTCAATACCTGCCCTCTACCAAGAAATGCTTAGACACCTGCCCCCAAAGATAGTCATTTCACATACCCCAACACACACTCAACTCACTTACCCTGCACACCCGCTCAACCCACTGATAAGATTATGTCACTCGCACTGCGCCCCCATGGTGCCCCTACCACGCACAACATGCATGTACGCCACTCCGTTTAACGCAGCCTGCACCTGACACCTACCTAGCGTATGAACAGACAAGGCCCCCTACTTACACCACGCCTGTATCACAAAGGCCCTGCCCCAGCGCCCCCAACATGCCTGTAAGGTGCCCTAGCTCAAGGCTTCTCTGCACCTGCCCGACCCCATGGCATGACATGCCCAGACAAGATGCCCTGCCCCAGCCTAGCTCCAGAAATGAGGCTCCCGCCTAGGTTCCTTACACACCCAGAGAGATAAGGTCTCTCAAGATAGTGTTTGCCTGCACATGGTGTTTCTACTAGTCATTTTTTTACAGACATGTACTGGGCTCTGGCCTAACTCCAAGCAGACACGCGTGGCCTCCGCTTAGTGCCGATTACGTTTAGATTGAAAACATGGCTCAGTGCAATGCTCAGACACCTGGTGATTCCTCAAATCAGTGGCACACACACAAAGGCCCTCTGATAATACCTCAACACATGCTCAGTAAGATGCCCCTAGCTTAGTGCATGCCTAGACACGGATTCTATTTAATGCATGCCAAGACACAATCTCTCAGTCCAGAAACATGCCAAGACACCTGCCTCATGCAGGCACCACCCCCAGACACTCCAAGTGCTCCCGCACCAGCGCCATCACATGCCCAGACAAGGTGCCCCCGCTCTAGTGCTTCGTGAGACACCTGCGCTGTCCCCAGCCAGGCTGCATTGCCTAGACAAGACGCCTGCCATGCATGCTTAGGCACAAGGCCTCACCCTAGTGCCATGCCTAGAACTGCCTCTACTTCTAAAGGCCATGACATTTTCACACACACATACCTGGGATAAGGTTCCTCTGACTTAGTTCGTCTTAAACATGGCGTTTCTACCAGTGCTCGTTTGCACACTATGCCCACCAGCCACACATGCCAAGACACGGTGTTCGAACTAGCTTCTCGTGCCCAGGCCACGATGCCTGCCTATATGCAATTACATGCCTAGGACAAGGTGTCTTCGCCCGCTGCGTACATGGTGATCTCTACCACATGCCCAAACACCTGAGCTACACCCTTAGGCATCATACCCAGACACCTGTCTCACCCCCATCTAATGACATACCCAGATTGCTGTGTCTCGTCCAACAAGATGCCTCAACATACCGACTCTACTGTACGCTAGACACGATGCCCTCACCACACATGACAAGCCCAGAATACAGTGCCTTCGCCTAACCCATGCCTGGGACACTAAGTGTCTCACCAAGGCCACGACACGCCCAGCAAGATGCCCTACTAGTGACACCTGCACACCTGCCTCGACCTAGTTCTCTGACACACGCCTCCGGACAAGGTGCCCTACTGTTGCTTTATCAGACACTGTTGTCTCACTCAGCCGCCTACGAGATGCCCGTGAGTGCAGCCCCACCTCAGCTGTCATGCCTAAACTGGCTCCCCGGGCTCTGGGCCCACGATTACATACATGGGGATAGTGTCCTTCTACCAGTACTCGCCAGACATGCGCATCGTGCCAGTGCTCGTTTCAGACACTTCGCCCTACTTAGTTCCATGACATTGTTTACGTTTCGACAAGGTGCTCGCCTCACGCATGCCTAGACACCTGATCCCCACTTCGACGCTGCATTAATTTGACGCGCCGCCTGATGCCACTGACATGCCCAGACAGCAGCTCAGCCACAAGATGCCCCCGATACGGTGATCGGGCCTAGTGCACGCCCAGACACGACGCCCCCGCTCCCTCAGCCATGATGCCTGTGTGACGTGCCCCGCCACCGCATGCTCAGATCGCGTGCTCCCCGCCAAATGGCCAACACACAATTAAGGCAAGATGCTCCGCCTAACATGCCTAGATGACTTGGCGGATCACCAACGCGCCTGCATTAACGGCCTCACCAGTGCCAGCGATTACGCCTAAGTTAAGATGCCCTACCAGTGCATGCCTAGACGGCCCCCGCCGAGCAATGACATGTCCGGATGGTGCCCTGGCCTGATCCAGCTCCAGACACGGCTCCCTACCTGCCATGAATGCTCGATGTTGTGCCTCACTCAGCTATTGCTCCAGAAACTGCGGTTCCCGGGCCTCAGGCCATGACATACATAGATTGTGTCTCTACTAGCACTCAAGCCAAGACATGGTGCTCCTCAGCCAGTGTCAGCTTCAGACACCCGGCTCCTCTACTAGCTCAAGACACGCTTAGACAGCGTGTCTCGCCTCCACAGATGCCTGATATGACCCTACCTAACACATGCCTGCACACCTGCCTCGCCCCATCGCATCCCAAGACACCTGGGCGGATCTGGCCTTATGCATGCCCAGACACCTGCCCCAACCACTCACACATGCCTGTGACGAGGTGCCTGCCTAGTGCGTGCCTAGAACCTGTTGTCTCCTACCAGTCCACATGCCTCAGGAACTGCTGCCCTACTTAGTGCCATGACATACATAGACAAGGTTCTTCTGGCCACTATATGGTGCTTCAAAGCATTACTCGGCTTCAGCCACAGCTCCTCGCTTAGTTCCATGACACGCTAGACAAGGCAATTTTGATCTGCAGATGTCAGATGACGTCATACCAGCCTAGTGCATGTCACTACAAACTGTTCTGTACCTGGGCCATGACATGCCTAAACAAGGTGCATTGATCAGAAGGTATGCCCAGATATGGTGACTCGGCCTGCTGGGTATGCCTGACATGATTCCCGCCAGGCCATGATATACCCAGGTGACAAGGTGCCTCTCGCCTAACGCGCACGCCCAGACACACCTGCCACCCTGCGCCAACACATGCCTAGCAAGATGCTCCCTACCACGTGACAGCCAGACACGCTGATTCCTACCACAGCATGCTCAGACACCTGCCTCAAATTCAAGGCCATGATACGCCTACAAGACGCCCCGCCCACAGCATGCCACATGCGGGCCCCACCCTTAGCCATGACACGCCCGGACAAGACGTCTCATTGGCGCTTTCCTAGACACCTGCCTCGCTTAGTGCCACGCACGCCTGGGGGACAGCGCGCCACTCTGGGCTCATCAAGCCTGTAACTGCCCCACCGCAGCTATGCTCCAGAAACGAGGCCTCCCGCCCCTACAAGGCTGACACACCCATATAGTCTCTGGGCCCAGTGCTCGCCCCAGACACGGTGCCTGGCTTGCTCACTCAGACGCGGCCTCGCCTGGGTCCCACACACGCCTGGCCAAGTGCGCTCTCAATAGTGCATGCCTGTGACACTCCATGACCGGCCCAACAGCATGCCTGCACACCCAAGGCCAACATACACACCAACACACGCCTAATCACATGTCCTCTACTACAGCATGCTCTAGATATCGTGATTCTACTAGTAGCGCCCAGACACAGGCCTCCCACCTCAGGCCATGACCCGCGAGCAAGGTTCCTCAGCCTAGTGCATGACAGACACCTGGCTCCTACTAGTACCACGCCTAGACACTATGGCCTCACAGCATCAAGGATGACACGCATATGCCCCATTTATCATGCTTACTAGACACTCTGATCCGCTTCCACTGCCAAGATGATGTTCTTACAGTGCCCAAACTCTGGGCTGCCAGTGCCTAGAAACGATGCTCATTTCTGCCATTACATACAGATATACTCTACCAAATGGCCACAGACACGCGTGCTTCAGTTGTCAGCTTCTGCACGGTTCCTGGCCAAGTTCCATGACATGCTTCCTATTGCTAGTGCCTCGCCTACAGATGCCTATACACTCAACACTTACTGAGCAGATGCTCAGACACCTGCCCCACCCACACCGTGACACGCCAAGACAAGGCCTCGCACAAATAAGCACGCCCAGATACAGGCACTGACCTAGTGCATGCCTGCACACGCCCCTACCGCGCCTACCACACGCCCAGAGGCAACACACACCCAACGAGAGAGAGAGAGAGCAGGAGACGCCACACCTGCCCTGGCCTAGCGCCAACACACGCCCAAAAGAACATCTCCCACCCAACGCATGCCCAGACACTATGCCTCCCACTCACAAGACACAAGTGACTCAGAGCATGCCCGCCCAGGCATCGCGGCACACCGCTCCCTACCGAGCGCCAACATGATTACGTCTGGGATTACAAGCCCCTACTTCGCTTTCCCCATACATGGTGCCTGATCTAAGGCTGCGACACGCCTCGGACAAGGTGCCCACCCACACATACCTAGAAACTGTCCCTGGCCAAGGTCACATACATAGATACAAGGTTCTACTTAGTACTTGCTCAGATTACGGTCCTTCTCAGTTAGTGCCCATTGACACAATTCCTACCAGCCCACGACATGCTTAGACAAAGGTCTACTAACAAGAGACGCCTGCACTGGGTGATTCCTGATCACGTACGCTCCAGACACTTGCCCCTACTTCACCGCCAACACACACGCTCCAGTAAAGATGTCTGTCTTAATGCACGTCATATATCAAGGCTCACTCCTACTTAGTGGATGCCTGCACACCTGGCACCTCGCCTAAGGCTCGCGCATTATGTCATGGGGACGAGGTGCTCCTAGCTCAGTGCATGCCTAAACACAGGTGACTGTCCCAAGGCATGCCCAACACGACGCCCCCACTAAGACCAACACATGCCCAGCAAAATCCCACCCCAACGCACGCCCAGTAAACAAATGACTCACTTATGCATGCCCACATTATCCGCCAAGCCCAGTGCCACTGACATCCTAAGGCCCCACCAGGCTACATCTCTAAACACGATTCCTGGTCTCCACCACGACAGTTCAATGCAAGTGTGCCCTACTAAAGGTACGCCCAGCACTCAAGGCCCTATCACTGTCGGACCCGCCTCGCAGTCGCTCTACTGAAGGCTACGCTAGACACGTGCCTCTACCAAGGCTACACACACCCAAACAGCCCCACCTGCATTGCATTTTATCACAATGTGTCTCATCCCACAAGCCTGCAGACATTATGCCCTACTAGCGCCACGCCCTTGCCCAGCCACCCAGCCCCCGCCCACGCTGGCAACAACATCCACGACAAGGTGCCTCTCACATGACAGGTCACTGCCTGGGGGCACCACGACCCCAGCCTCCTGCATGAACAGAGGCCCATGTCCCACCCAAGACCATGCCCAGACACGTTGTCCCACTTGCCACCACATGCCTGTAATAAGGCGCCTGCCTCCAAATAGCTAGACACCTACGCTTCCCTCACTGGTCAGTCTTTAAATGGTGCCCCTACTTAGTTCCATGACATATCCATATAAGGTCCTTCTCACAAGGTTTCCGCCTGCACACTCGCTTCCTACTAGTACTGGCTCAGACACCGATGCTCTCCGCCTAGTGCCATGACTCCGCCTGCACAAGTGTCTCGCCCAAAGGCACCCAGACACCCATGGACTCGCCCCAAGGCATGCCCGCGACACTCCACCGTCACCCAAAGGTCATGACACCCCAGCAAGGTCCTCGTCCAGCGCACGCCAAGACATTTGCTCTGGGCCCCACCACTCACACCCAGAAACTGGGTAAGGCCTGGCCTGGGGTTTGCGACACATGCCCAGACAAGGTGCCTCGTCTAGTGCTTCTCGACACCTGCCCAAAGCTACTGCTTACGACATGCCTGGGGACAAGACGCCCTACCAAGGCGTTTCGCAGAACGTTGGCCTCACCCCGCCTCTATGTCTAACCAGCTCTACCGGTCACACGACATACCCATATTAACGTCCCTACCACAAGTCACGGCAAACACGGTGCTCCTGGCCTGTCGCCTGCACCCGCGCCTGGCCGGCGCCACGACATGCCTGCACATGCCCGCCGTCGCCACGCCACTGACTCACAGATCTGCCTAACAGAACGACATGCCTGCATTGCTGTGTCATCGCCATCGCGTACATCGCTTGATTCCTGGCTCTGCTGCATACCAGGCAGAGACGGCGGTTCTACCTAGCACCACGCCTAGACACCTGCCTCTGCTTAGCTGCCACGACACGCCGGACAGGCAGCCTGGCTCAAGACTCTCCCAGACACGGGTGCTCGCCTAACGCCAGCACACGCCCTGAGCAAGGCCTCAAACTGAAGGTCGGCGTTTCAGAACATGCCCCGCCAAAGGCTACGCTCACGACAGAGAAGGTTCGTCACTGTCACCCAGACATGGTGGTGCTTCGTGCTAGTGCGTCATTTCAGACACACTCCTGGGCCAGTTCCATGACATTGCTTGACAAGTGGTGCCTTGACCTAGTCCATGCCCAGACACCTGACCCATTTCTGCTGCATGCCTGTGACACCTGATCTCAAATTTCGCTGCATCCCGTGACACCTGTCTCGTCTACCGTGACGCCTGTGATATTTACGATTCTACTTAGCTTCCATGCCTAGACACGATGCCCTGACCTCATGCCATGACAAGCCTGCACAAGGTGCCTCGCCAACGGTGATGCCCAGACATGGTGCCCTGGCCAGCCAACACACATGCCTCCAGCAAGATGCCCCTACCAACGCATGCCTGTGACACTAAGACTCTACTTAGTGCATGCCTAGACACGGCTCCTCACCCTTAAAGGTTAGTCACATGCTGTTAAGCAAAGATGCCTCGCCAGTGCATGCCCGTGACACTGGTCTCTGACGACGTGCCATGACATAACCGACATGCGCCCCTGGCCTAGTGCTTCCTGCACATCTGCCCTCTGGGCCACGCCACGACATGCCCGGACAGCAGGCTCTCACCCCCAATGTCATGACTAAATCCAGGCCTCTACTACGCACATACATGATAAGTGTCTTCTGACCTATCAAGCTCCTAGACACGTTTCCCCGGCCTAGTTCCATGACATTCTTAGACAAGGTGCTCACTAATCAAGATGCCTGTGACACGCCACCTTACTCACAGCATGCCTGCATTACGTTGGCTTCTTCGCCTAACGTCAACACATGTGAAGATACTCTGGCTAATGCATGCCTAGACACGCCGACTCTACCCACCATTCTCAGACATTCACGCCTGCACACATACAAGACATGCCTAGATCGAAGGCCTTATCCCAAGGCATGCCTAGATAAGGTGATTCCTACCAGTGCATGCTAAGACACCGAGATGCCCCCGCCAAGTACCAACACACGCCCAGGCAGATCTCCTTCGCTCAACGCATGCCTCGACACCTGACCCTGGCCTAGTGGCCATGCCTAGACACAGCTCCTCTACTTCATGACATTCCAGAAAGGTCCTCCGCCTAGTGCATGCCTAAACACTCCACTTCACCACCCGCCATGACACACATTGCAAGGTGCCCCACTTCACAGCATGCCCAGCATCTGCCCCGCCCCAGCGTCGACCCACTCCCAAGGCGCCTTCCAGCCCGGCACAGCGCTAGACACTCCGCCCTAATCTAGTGCCTTCTGCAGCACCCGTGCTCCAACTAGTGCTTTCCCTGTGGCATACGCCCACCCAGCCACGTTTAACACTGCCGCCTCTCTGGCCAAGGCAACAACATGACAAGACAAGGTGCCCCACTGAATGCATGTTTGCAGACACCTGACCCCACTAGTGCATGAACAGACACGCAGGCCTCGCCCAAGACCACGCCCAGACAAAGGTTCTGCCAAGGCCCCACACACGCTGCACACAAGGCTCCCGCCCAGCCTTAGACACTCCATGCCCGTCTGCTGGCATGACACTCAGACACAAGATTACTCCCTACCTAAGCAAGCCTATAGAATGGTGTCAGCCCCAGCTCATTACGTCACAAACTACGCTCTCGGCCATACTCCACAACATACCTATATAATCCGGCCAAGGCTCGCCAGACATGGTGCTTCCGCCCCTGCTGCTCGCCCTGCACACCTGCCTCCGCCTAAGGCTACGACATGCCCAGACAAGGTGTCTTAGCCTAGCATGCCTCAGACACTCCGTGGATCTCGGCCTAGTGCATGTTTAGACACCTGTCCCCAAGATAACAGCACAACACACGAGGCAAGATGCCCCTCACTGAAGGTATATCAGACACGTGACTCCTACTTACATGACACGCCAGTGCAAGGTTCCCACGCACCACACCCCAGACACCCGGCCCTGGGCTGTCACCTGCCTCGGGCCATGACACACATGCCTGCACAAGACGCCAGTTGCATGTTTTCTAAGACAAAGCATTCTGCACCCCAAAGGCTACGCCTAGAAATGATGCTTCCTGACAGTGCCATGACACATACCTGCATAAGGTTCTTCACTGTTTCGCTCTAGAAATGGTGCTCCCACTAGTGCCTGGGTTTCAGACACGTTGCTCTCACTTCTGCCATGACATGGCTAGACAATGTGCTCGCTAGCATGCCACGCCTAGCCGACTTCCGTGCCCCGTCACAGAACGACACGCCAGATGTGTCTTCGCCTGTGTAGACACGTTGGACTCCGCCTAGTTGCATGCCCCATATTAAGGTGTCGTCGCCTAAGGCATATTCATTACTGGACTCGTAATTCTAGTGCATGCTCAGAACCACGCCCTCGAATCTGGGCTATGACATACAAAGATAAGGTTCTTCTACTAGCCACACTCAGCAGATATCCGGCAGCCTGCGCTACCGCTACCTGTGACACATTCTCATTAGTTCCATGACATGCTAGACAGGTGCCTCGCATACAGTGCATGCCTAGGACCTGAACTCCTGGCTTCAACAAGACGGGTTAGGACACAATGCTCCACCCTAATGCCCAGATGTGCATCGTCATGACATGCCTGGGACATGGTGACTCCCACTATGTACGCCAGACACGATGCCCTACCAGGCCATGACACGCCTAGACAAGGTGTCTTCGCCAACGATGCCTAGACACCTGCCACTACTAGTGTCAACACATGCCTAGGACGAGATGCCTCGCCTAATGTGCATGCCTAGACACTATGGACTCGACCTAGTACGCTTATAGACACCTGCAGCCTCTACTTAGTGCAAACACATGCCTGTGCAAGATGCCCCTTACTTCTAATGCATGCCTGTGACATGCTGACTTAC
Organism: Tetrastigma voinierianum; assembly: GCA_016808115.1. Lineage (NCBI taxonomy): Eukaryota > Viridiplantae > Streptophyta > Magnoliopsida > Vitales > Vitaceae > Tetrastigma > Tetrastigma voinierianum. The sequence goes on along the minus strand of JAEQBH010004261.1, from coordinate 81,739 downwards.
TTCTAGTGCATGCCTAGACACGGTGCCTTAACCAAGGATACCCAATGGGAGAAGGGGTCTCCCCGTCACTCTCCTGAGATGGGTTTCATATCACTAACCATCTCTGCGGGTTTCGATTCCTGGTTCTTATGAACTTGTGATTGCTTTTCCCTTCATGAAAATATGTTCTGCCCTCGCTTGCCCAAAAGGAAGGCCTGATGGATCCTTCATTGGACACGGCAGTAGTTCCTCCCAAAAAGGTAGCGTATCGTGCTCTAAAGGGCGCAACTAATAGTTTTGTCGTACCGCTGTGCACCTGATGTCCTCCCAAAGAGAAGCGTATAAAGGCGCCTAAGGCGCTAATAACAAGACGACGTCGCTATAAACAACGGCTATGATGTCGTCGGACGCGATGTCGTCGCCGATGAATATAGTTCTGACCGATGCCTTCGCCGATCTACGCGCAATCGGTCGCCGCGGCTCGTGATCCATGTCGATCCGGAGACGGGCGCCCCCGGCTTCATCGGACTCCACCCACCGCACAGTCATAGCAGCGCCCTTCTCCCGCGCTCAGGCCTCGAGATCGATATCAACACCGGATAACCCCGTTACAGCAGCTCATGCCGTTACCGGGTGTCAGGCACCCATCGGGCCGACACCGGAGCCTGTGAAGGCCTCTTCTCCGTATCTTCGTTATGCTCCTCCGAGCGTAGTTCCCAATCCATCCGAAGGCGCGACACCATCCAAAGGTTTCAATCCCAGCATCGGGGCGGGATCTCCCGATCCTTCCGCTATCTGGCACCACATCGGGGTCTCGTAATCATCAAAGAACAGCTTCCAAGGCCCCCGCTGCACCGAAAAAGCAGCCGCTGTTGCAAAGACTGCCGTTACCGACTGGTTCCCGCCATCCGCCCCGCGCAGGTCCAGAGATCGGCAATGAACCACGGATCCACCTTCTTTCATGCATTAACGAAGACTACAGCAGGTCACCGACGCTGACTATAACGCGAGCTTCGCACCTTCTCCGATCGACCGAAACGCGATACCAAATCTCCACTTGCCGGTTTGTTATTGCGCAGAAGAACACCGCGAGCGGCAAAATGCCGCCAGTCGCTTCTGGGGTTGAATGGGTTCCGAAGTGGGTGATTCATGGCCCGGACGCTGTCACGCGGGTTTCGCATTTGCCATCGCGTTTTTCGAACGTCGATACCGTTTTCGAGACGCTCGCCGTTGTAACGTTTCTTAGAGTGGTCTGGATGAGTCCCATAGTACGTGATCTAAACGAAAATACCAAGGCGCTTTTGTTTCCAAGTAAGGATCGGCGGGATCGACGGCGGTTTCTTCCAAAGATCGACCGTGACGGCGGTATCCCCGCCAGCCGCCAATGGCGCGACCGCCCAATCAAGCTCAAGCCAGATTTTGTAATCTATAAAGTTGGGTTCTCGCTTGGTTTGGGCTTCAGATTGGTTTCTATATACCACTGCAGCAAAGGTTTGCTCGCCTACATGGGTGTGAGTTTTGCGGGGTTCACAGTATAGCATTGTTCTCCTATGTGTTCACAGTATGATTCGGGTTTTTTCGTTCAAAGCCCAGGAGCGATCCGAGGGCTTCCGATTTGTGCTTCAAGATGGTTCGGACGGCAGGTGGAAAATACCGCTGGCCATTGCGGTTCGCTGTCGGGTTAATACTTGCTGGTGCATCAAGCACTCGATCAGTTAGTTTCATCGGGTTTTCCTTTGATCGGGTTTGGTACCTTGCCATGGTCAGGCTGTTCCAGAATGATCTTTGCCGCTTTGCCCGGGTCGCGGGCTGGTCTTCCTTTGCCCTAGGTGGGCTGGCTTTGTCAAGGTTTGTCGGTCCCGGCGTGGGACCCGGTTTGTTGTTGATGGCGTATAACTTGGTGTCACTCTTCCTTGGGGTAGCTTAGTTTTCTTTCCTGCCTCCCCCCGCTTCTCGTGGGCATGTCCCTACCGGATCGGGTTTTCGTGTCCGTTGAGCTCTGTCAAGGTTCCCTTCCTAGCTAGGAGAAGCATCCGTTTTTCGTGCTTCTCGTGGCCTCGGCCCTTGTATTATCATCGTTGTTGTTTCACTATCAGCTCCTTTAAAATAAATTCTTACTTCTATCCAAAAAAAAAAAATACACAGTATTCTCACACTTAATGCCATGATATGCCTAGCAAGATGCTCCAACCAGCGCATGCCTGCATGCATTGCAAGGCCCCGCCCCACGCCACGACACACATCCCCTGACAAGGTGCCCGATCTAATGCCATCCTGCACACCTGCACCCGCCAAAGGCCAGCGGCATGCCCAGGACAAGGTGCCACTGGCCTAACGTTTCCTACACACAGGCTCTACTTAAGGCCATGACATACCTAGACAAGATGCTCCTCATTAGGCACACATGCCACAATCCGCCTCGCCTCTGCTACGCCTGTAAAACGAGGCCCCGCCAAGGCCAGCGACATACCCAGATAAGGTTCTCGGCCTAGTGCTCGCCAGACATGGTGAATGGGCTTAGTGCATGCCCAGACGCGAAGGCCTCGCCTGAAGGCCATGACATGCCTGTGACAAGGTGCCTCTGGGCGCATGCCTAGACACTGATCCGAATCGAGTCCATGCGCAGACACCCGCGCCTCGACATATCACCTCAACACACGTCTAGTCAAGATGCCCCACTAGCACACCCCTTCAACACTGACTCACTCAGTGCATGCTCCAGACACCTGCGTCTCTCACCTCAGCGCCACGACATGCCCAGGCAAGGTTCCCTGCCTAGTGCATGCCTAAACATCTAAGCCCTGGCCAGCACCACGCCCCAGACACAAGGTCTCTACCGCACTCACGCCTAGACTCCTGCTCCTCACCCCAAGGCCATGACATGCCTAGACAAGGTGCCCATTCTAGTGGCTTTCCTGCACACTGCACTCCCACTAGCGCCACCCATTACTCGGGACAAGACGCCCACGATCATCGCACGCTTAGGCACCTGCCTCAACCAAGGCCATGCCTATATTGATCAAGTGATTCCCGGGCCTAGTGCATCCCTAGGCACTCCGCGGCCCCGCCCCAAGCACCACGTGCCAAGACAGATCTCACATGTCACACGCCCAGACAGCGCATCTTGGCCGCATGGTTTCTCTCCCTGGGGACACTCATATCATCCCAAACAGCCACGACACGCCTCAAGATACCCTGGGCTTAGCGATGCTCAGAATCCATGTCAAATTCTGCCATGCCTAGAAACTGGCCTCGCCAAGGCCAAGGACATACCCAGATGGGCTCTTCTGGCCCAGCGTCGTCTGAGCACGGCTCTACTACCGCCTCGCCCAGACACCTGGCCTCCCAAGGTCATGCACAGCTTAGACAAGGTGCCTCGCCCAGTGCATGCCCAGACACAGACTCCCACCAGGCATGCCTGCACACGATGTCTTGGCATGGTACCAACACACGCCTCTAAGCAAGATGCCTCCGCCGCCCAGTGCAGCCCAGACACCTGGCCCTCACCCTAGTGCCATGACATGCCTGCACAAGGAGCCCCACCCTAGTACATGCCTAGACACTCCGCCTCTACTTAAAGCAAAGACATGCCCTGCTAGGCGCCGCTAATGCACGCCAAAAGACTCGCCCTGGGCCGTCGCTCAGACACGATGCCCTACTATAGTGCCATGCTACTACAGGCGCGTCTCACTTAGTTCCATGAAGTGCCCAGACAAGGTGCTCTAATTTTAATGCATGCCTAGACTTGACCTCAAACTTAGCAGGCATGCCTGACACTCTTTGTCTCAACCCACGCCACAACATGCATAGGCAAGAATCCTCGGCCAAGTGCATGCCTAGATACGATTCCCATTTAGTGGCATGACTTGCTTAGTGGACCCGTGGATTCCCACTTGCTGCATGCTCCAGACAGATCGCTGTTCTGGGCCTATGCATACCTAGACACATCTCTCTACATGGCATACCCAAAGACCTGGTGAACCCTGGGCCTAGCATGCCCGCACACCTGCTTCCCGCCTAAAGGCCATGACATGCCTAGAAAATATGCCTTGGCCTAGTGCACATGCTAGATAAGGTGACTCCAAATTTAGCGCCATGACATGCCCAAGCAAGGTTCCTACCAGAGCACGCTTCTGCATTACCTGCTCAAAAGCCATACACATGCCCAGTAAGGTGCCCTACCACTCGCATGCCTAGAATGGTGACTGAATTTAGCGCATGACTATAACCGTACTCCCAGTTCCATGACACGCCCAGCAAGGTTCCTCTACCAGTGCATGCCTGGGGACACGTTGTTTATGCCTAGCAGCATGCCTAGGCAACATGCCTCGCTCTAATGTCACGCCAGGCCACCTGCATCACTAGTGTCATTTAGCTACTTGCCTCCGCTTAGTTCAATGACATGCCTAGACAAGGAGTCTGAGCCTAGTGTCACTAGAATGGTGCTTTTCCATCCTAAAGGTTGGGCTTACATGGTGCCCTGGGCCGTGTCATGCCTAGCCACGATGTTCCTGGCCTAGTACAATGAGATGCCTGCATTAAGGTGCCTCGCCAGTGAATGCCTAGAAACAAGTGACTAAGCCTTGGGCACAAGTCTAAACACTCCGGCCCTACCTACTACCACCTGACACGCCACAGCAAGATGCCCTGCCTACACGCCCCAGCATCGGGCCCCTACCTCAGGTCGTGAACCCGCCAGCAAGGTGCCTCGGCCCAGTTGGTCACGCTTAGACACGGCGACGACCTAAGGCCACGACACACATCCAGATAAGGTGCCCCACTTAGTGCCGCCTAGACATGGTGCCTCGGGTCTAAAGGCCATGCCTAGCAACTATGCCCTGGCCTAGTCCAACGACATGCCTGCACAAGGTGCTCCTCTGACCTAGACCCATGCCCAGACACCTTGTCCCCTACCAGTGCATGCATAGACACCTAAGGCTCCCAAGATACCTATTACGCAAAGTGCGGTGTCCTACTTAGTTCATGCCTAGACGGACTCTGGCCTCCAGTGGCATGCCTGCACACCTGGCTCCCAAACCCTCAAGGCCATGCCACGCATGTGCAAGGTGCCCCAACCCAGTAAATGCCCAGGACGGCTCCTGGCTAGAGCCAAGACATGCCTGTGACACGACGCCTACCATTGCATGCCTGTGCACCGTGCCACTCGCCTAGTGTATGTTCAGGACTAAGGCCTCGCCTTATCGGCCATGCCACCAGGAGGCCCCACCTAGTTCCACGACATGCCTGGGGGACAAGTGCGCCTTTCTACCTAGTATTACCATATAGACACGAGATCCCAAATTTAGTGCCACGATACATACCCAGATGGCACTCTCCTCCCAGTTATCAGACAAGTTTCGCCAGTGGCTCGCCTGCACACCCGGCTCCCGCCCCAAGGCCATGACACGCCCAAACAAGGTGCCTCCGCCCCAAGGTGCATGCCCAGACACCTGACCGAATTTAACAGATACCCATACACACCCAAGGCTCGACCTGCTGCAACACATGCTCAGCAAGATGCCCCTACCTAGTGCATGTCTAGACATGGTGACTCGCCACAGCATGCCAAGACACCTAAGCCCTACTAGTGCCAACACATGCCCAGGGGCCAGTGCTCGCCTGCACCTGATTCCAACCCACGCATGCCTGGGGACATCTACGACCACCCCAGCCGCCTACGACATGCCTAGTAAAGGTTCACATCTACCACCCATGTACCATGACATGCCAAGCCTGGTCTCACCCTAGTGCATCCTACACCTGCTCTGGCCTGGGCTGGCCATGCACCGTCCCAGCAAGGTGCCATGGCCCACAGCACTTAGACACTTCGTTGGGCCCTCAAACAAGGCTACGATTACACACTCCAGACAAGGTGCCTCGACTTAGTGTCAGCCTAGACACCTGCTTCAAATTAGCGCTTTTCACCTAGACATGGTGCCTCTGGACTATGCCACATCAACAATGGCGTCCCTGGTCAGCAACTATCCTCCTAACACAAGGTGCCTTCGCTTAGTGCATTCCTGCACACCTATGATTCTACTTAGTGCATGCCAAGACACGGTCTCCTACTCTAGTATAATGTCTGTGACAATGTGCCCTAAGATAGTGCCATGACATGCCTAGACACTCGTGGCCCTCTGGGCCTGAAGGTTTACTTAGACACGATGCCCGACCTAGTGCCATGACATCTCTAGACAAGATGCCCTACCAACAAGATGCTCAGAACTGGTCTCACTCAGCTACGCCCTCAAACCGCACCCGCCTAAAGGCTACGACACATCTGGGGATATTCTTCGGGGCCAAATACCGCCCCTGCACACTCGCCGTCGCCTAGTGCCGCCTAGATATCGCTGCATCCATTGGGCTCCATGACATGCTGAGAATGTGCCCTGGGCTTCATGTACGCCCAGACACGCTGACTCCTGCTCCAGTACATGCCGAGACACGCTGGCCTCACTCACGCCAACACGCCCAGGAAAGATGCCCCATGAATGCACGCCTGCACACCCGCGACTCACCCACGCATGCCTCAGACACCCCGCCTAAATGCCATGATCTCGCCTGCACACAAGGCTCGCCAGCTGCACGCAAGAACAAAGTGACTCCCGCCTAGTGCATGCCTGTGACACACCTCTTCCCCGCGGGGCCACGACATCTGCATTAAGATGACCTCTACCTAGTGCATGCCTTAGACACTATGGATTCCACTGAAGGCATGCTCAGACATGGTGCCCTGGCCCCAGTACCATGTCGCCTAGACACCGATGCCCCTACGGCACCATGGCAAGCTCAGACAAGGTCTCCTGGCCCAGCGCTTCCCACACCCGCGGCCCTGCCCAGCGCCATGACATGCCCAGACAAGACGCCCCAGCCAAGGCACGCCCAGGAACGGCCCCACCGCCATGCCCAGAACAGTTCCAAACTGTAGAGCCATGGACAACCTAGATATGTCTCTACCTAGTGCTCGCCTAGACACCTGGTTTCCTACTCTTAGTGCTCATTTCTTAGACATGGTTCCCATTTCCAGCCAAGGACATGCCTAGACAAGGTGCCTTCACCCAGTGGCATGCCCAGACTCCAAGTGATTCCTCAAACTTAGTGCATGCCCAGACACCTGCCTCGCCTAAGAATGCCAGACACGATCAAAACTCTAGTACATGCCTGTCTACCCCGACTAGATAAACACGAAAGTCCATGGGATGAGGGAGATCAGCTCTCTCTCTGCCCCATGGCCGAAGGAAATCCAAGGAAGGCAAAGATGGAAACAAGGCTCTGAGGCACAAGGCGTGGAGCCACACGCATATAAAGGCAAGCAAATAATCCGTCGATGCGACAAAGGTCATTTACTTAGTTCCCACGGCTTAGAGAGGGCCCGCGAAGACTTCGGGAGGCAAAACTTAACCATGTGAATGCTAACAGATATATGAGAGATCACAAAGCCTTAATCCCAGCAATAAGATCTTACAAATTATGGAGTCCAAGGTGAAGGACTCCTAGGCGAAAGACCCCCAGCTGAATAATTCTACTCCTGTTGCGAGACTCCCAAAGGCTGTGGACTCCTAGGGAAGGACTCAGCCTAAGGACTCAAGGAAAGACTCCTAAAGGTGGAGGACTCCTACTCCCGCGGATCTGCGCGGCTGCTTTACTGAGTTTCATTCCACTGTGACCCTAGAGCTTTAAAGGATCAAGGCTGGGGCCTGCTGTGATCAATACTAGAGTTGCAGTACATGACTCTTAGTCATTATCTGCATTGTGATCGCCTCAAACATCCCATATAAAGGGTCATGTGCCCACTTGGTTAATTCATGTGTTGGAGTTGGATCCATAGAAAAGCATAAAGCATCCCGAGAAGTGGGAGCCGCCTTTGCAAGATTGTCTTGTATTTGTTGCAATAAAATAGCTTGGGAGAGCGTTTTACGCCTGCGGTTCGGTGAGAATTGTGAGGCATCGAGGCCATCATTTAACAGTTCCTGCGCCACACACATGAGCCAAAAAAGGTCTGACAAGAGGGTATCAAAGCCACGATGGCTAACACAAATCCGCTGATGCGCCGCGGAGCAAGTAGCAAGGATGGGGAGGTCGGTAGAGACGCAGCGTCCGTGCTCGACGCGAGATAGCACAAAGAATCGAGGCGACTGCCACCTTTCGACTCAGATCATGATGTCGCCCCGCCGCTGATCAATGAATCATGGAGACTCATAAAGTCGTCAAGAACTCGATGGAGCCATTCCATGACCGACCGCGACCTCATGACCGAGGAGTTCGCAGGAGCAGATCGATCTCATGGAGATTCGGGTTATGAAGAAGGCAAAGCAGCAGGCATACTAGCTGGGCCGCAGATCCGCTCCCGCAAAGGTGCGAAGTACCGAGCCCAAGCTCTTGGTGGCGCATAACGCAAAGACTCGAGAACTCTCCGACACGGAGCAATACTATCGCCGTCGATCATCCGGGTGAACAGTAACGATAACCACTAAGTGTATTTGACAGTAGATGCAGCTTGTGGCGACCAAACGAGCGACGAGGTTATATAATCGGGCCGACCACAAAGATCGAGCTAGAGATCTTAAAAAGGAGCCGGCGATCAGTTCTACCCACGGTCACTGATGGCGAGGAGTCTCCGAAGAACCGCTGCATCGGCCTACTGAGGCTATGGAAAGAGTTTAGCCTGCTTTGATCCTTGACATCAAGGACATAGTCCAAAGTCGAATAAGTCAGTTCAACATCAGCACCGTTGCAAGGATGGCTCAACCGAACTCGTGAGGCAGGTGTCCAAGACTCGCTCGCACTCAGTAGTTGTAGATCGCCTCTCCGACTACAGAGTGACCTCTTCCTCTACTCCTACCCAAAAAGGAAAGGCTGCACAAAGAGTCGAACCTAAGTCGATGCACTCTGGCAGTGGAGGTAAGGGCTAGAAGAAGTTTGCAGATACCAGCAGGCCAAAGTGGGGAGAAGGGGACTCTCACAAATCCGCCAGTTAGCCTGGGACAGCCATTCGCACGGCTCACAGGGATTGCCTGTGCATTAATACCATGAGTCAAGATCGAAGATACCGGCTTTACAGCTGGGTCTCCTCGCAGCACGTAATGCGCAGCCGAGTGATCCCATGTGGGATCGCCGAAGCCACTGTCGGGAGTGGTGGTAAAATGGCATCGTAGATGCAGGCTGCACTCCACGCCCTTGTATCATCAAAGGAGGCGCCGCACTTCTGATCAAGCCTGCTAAAGATGACAACAAGCTCAAAGTCAGCAATAGCCAAGTTACGATCGCATGGTATGGCTAAGATGGCACAGATGGGATCGAAAGGTACGATTCACTTCTAAGGTTCCTTTTCGGCATTTTGATTTCATTTTAGCATCCATTTCTTCGTAGTCGGCAGCCTTGTCGCCGCCACTGAATGGATCCGATCATGGATGAGTAGCTGCACCATGCTTTATGCTCAAGAGCCAAATAGCCGCCCAAGAGACTTTCGTAAGAAGATCATCGCTCGTTACTGGTTGTGTCTCAGGGAAGTATTGACCACACATGCCGTGGAATGATCGAGATCGTTTTGACAGCGTCGTATGTCACGCCATGTTTCATATCGAGATTTGCCGACAGCAGCCTCCCGAGCGCCCAGAAAGCCATTTTATCATCGGCACCTCGTGTTAGAAATGAGATCTTCTCGCCTTTCGGGCTGATACTCACTGTGGTTTAGAGAGTTATGGCAGCTGACAGTTGTCAGACGCGGAATGGTTCGCCTTCAGCACCGCATGGAGCACCGGCAGCGTTTTTATAAGATGGGACGCTTTCGATGCGCATTATGCGGTAATCGGTCAGTCACGATCGCTAAACAAAGACTGAGCGATTTTCGTCGCGGAATCGCTCGACGGTTGTGCGGTCGAAGTATTTCTGCATTTCCTCGCGATCGGATACAGTGCTGCCGTCGGTGATGAGGCAAAGACACATGTAACACCCGCATGGAAGTTTTGAATTTTAGCCATGCCTCGCCGGCCTGCGCCCCCGCCGCGCACTCATGAATGATGTCCGCCCAATTTCCTCGGATTCATTCGCGGTATACGCATTTACGCTGATCTACAGCTCGTTTAAAGATCACGCGGTAATACCCTGAGATGTAGCCGATCAGAATTGGCAGTGCAATCCAGCTATATGTCAAGAGAGAAGTGAGTTGTCGTGACGGCACTGTGCTTTCGGTCATCTATTTCTCAATGTCCATAAGTGATGATGGTGCAGTGGCACGAGACAGCCAGCCTTCCTCGGTCACAGACATCCCCGATCGCCCCGCCCCAGCAAACCGCTGCGTAGATTCATATCAAGCGTTCCAGGTAGTCATACCACGACCTTTCTTTGAAAGAGAGTGGAATTGGGATGCAAGTGTCAAGTCGCTTTTCCAAAGCTCAAAGATGTGACTGCAGTTGCTGAACGTTTCGACGCTGTTGAATGCATACGACATAAGCCGACAGGCCTCAGTGGAGGCCGGTGTAGTTAGGGGCATCCAAGAGCATTAAGAGCTCTGAAGTTGAATGCAATGAGAAAGGCACAATATTTCATGCATAGTAGAGATCATGTCCATTCAGACTGGAAGACTACTTCAATGGAACTTGCCAGAGTAGCGACGACACGTTGCCAACACCTCACAACCTCGTAGGTTATCGCCAAGCAGCCACGGCGCAGTTCCTCGGTCGGCCTCGACCACGCAGGCACGTTCGCCCACACAAACTGGGCGGCGCATGCTTCGCGCAGGCGAAGTCGCGTTGGCGCTGGATCTGCCGAGCCCCACAGATGATTTTCAAACAAATGAGCCAGACCCAAAGTCGCATCAACACCAACGACGTGCCGGCAGCAGCGGAATCATCGTTTGCACCGCCGGCAACGAAATGCTTTCACCGGCGGCGGTTACATGCGCCTTCGGCAAGACGAGTCGCCTAGCGAAACACATGATACGAAGAGTCGTCACCGAGAGAAAGAATCTCGCATCATCGGCACTAGCCTTTCATCGACCGCAGATGAAGAAAAGATGCGTGCGGCCATGTTAAGACATGCCATGTTTGTCAAGTCACAAGACCGAGAGGAAGATGAAGCTGATCACATAAATTTCCATCCATTCCGAGAAGCCATGGCAAGGTGCATCATTGTGGACTTCACGCGGGCTTCCAAAGCAGAGGGCTTCTGATCGCTTTGGTGGTAGATGTGTTTTCCAAGTACGTTTGTCTTCATCCCAGCTCCCGAGTGGAGTGTCCAACGAAGAGGCACAGGTATCTTCTTCAAGAATAACAGAACATTGGATACCGAGGACAGCGAGCGATCGAGATACGCGAAGCATGTGCAAATTTTCGGGTCGAAATGCTCGCGATGTAGGTACGAAATGGAAATGATCATAATCACCTCACTGATATCGAAAGAGAGCAATGTGATGCTAGAAGAGTATTTCGCGCCCACTGCGATGTACCTCTCGTAAAATCCTAGTTGAACTTCTAGAGCCGGCCGCAGCTTGTCCCACAACTGCAGCCGGGGTTCACCCAAGGTATGAGCCCTTTGAGGTAAATAATCGCAGCCTAAAATGACACGTACGCCTCGACGTATCGGTTGCTAGCACCCGGACGTAAAGATGAGCCCACTACAGACAAGTTTGCAAACATGAGATTTGCTTGATGAATGAGATGCCTAGAGAAGGTAAGTAGACGCATGAAGAAGTATGTGAAGACAAAGGCGTGGAGACATTTGGAATTCGAAGCAAGGAGATGGTTCTGAAGCTAACTCCTCATATATCCGAAGAAGATCGACAAGCGCTTCAAAGAGGTTTGATTCGAAATATGATGGACCCTTTGAAGTTGTGAAGGTGACAACGTGGCCTACAAACTCGGGGTTACCAAAGAGGTCAAGCTTCACTGACATTCTGATAAGCTAAGCCTATTTAAGGTTGTTCCTAGTCCTACGTATCGTAGCAAAGCAGAACCCGCTTTATGGTTGTAGTCGAGTTCACAAAGAGATTGCAAGCATCCCCGGGCAGATAGAAGATGGGAACGGGCCACTGGGCTGACCGAAGGCTGACCATCAGCTGACGCTTTCACTGAGGCAGCAACTGAAAAGGGTGCTACATTATGGCAAATTTCTCACAGTCAGATCTCGAGTATACGGCTGGTCAACGAGACGTTTTGAATACCTCTAGCTAGAGGGTTTGTCACCCCATCACGATAATGAGTCCTGCGGCGCATGAGGGCGCAAATTCGCCCCATGGCCCACTCATGGAACTCCAGCAAGGCAAAGATACAAACAAGTTGCCGATAAGACAAGGCGGAGCCAAGACTCCACAAGAGGCAAGGTTAACTGTCGACGCAAGACACCGGGCCGTCACTAAGACTCACTGGCCAGAGGGCCTGGGGGCGTGGCACCTGAGGCAAACCAATCGCAGTGGGGAATGTCGCCACATGTGCAGCCTTGGGAGGCAAGCTTCCTAATCCGGGTGCAACAAGGATTCTTACAGCCTAAGGAGTCCTAAGAAGGAAGGACTCCTAGGCAGGAAAGACTCCTGTGCTGAAGGACTCCTACCCTAAAGCAAGACTCCCTGAAGCAGGTCGGACTCTCAGTGGCTAATCTCAAAGCGAAGCACTCCCAAAGTGGGAAAGACTCCCAAAGTGAAAGACTCTAGTCAAGGGACTCCTACCCTCGTGATTTGCGTGGTCAGTGCATGTGAGTTTCCATCTCAACAAGACTCCTAGCGAGAACGATCGCGTCATTACTTCGATCAAGACTGCAGCCAGAGAGAGACTCTAGTCATTATCACATCAGATCGCCTCAGAGCATCTCATAAAGGGCCCCACGTGCCCACTGTTAATTCATGTATTGAGCCGAGTCTATGTGAAAAGCATGTAACATCCCTAAACGTAGGAGCCATTATAAGATTGCTCTCATAGATTTAAGATTTAATAAAATACAAGTTGGGGAGAGTGCCCCATACGCCTTGTGTTCAAGAGAATTGTGAGGCATTGAGAAGGCTAACATGGTCTTGTGACAGACACGAGCCAAAAAAGAGGGCAGAGACCCAGACATCTGTGTTCTACCAGGCACGACATGCCTGCATAAGGTGCCCTCGGGCCCAGTGCATGCCTAGACACTTGATCTCCTCGGGTCTAGTAAACACAGACACCAGTGGCTCTGCCTCTAGCAAACACACGTCTCAGTAAGGTGCCCTACTTAGTGCATGCCCTTAGACACCTGGACTCCTCTGGCTTCCAGCATGCCTGCACACCTGCCCTCACCAGCTGGCCATGACATACTTAGCAAGGTGCTCTACCAAGACATGCTCCAGACACGATTCCCAAGATATTAAGATACATGCTCTGTACGCCTACTCTAAGCAGATGCTCAGCAAGGTGTTTCTACTTCAAGGTTTCGCCCAGACACCTGCCTCTACTTAGTGTCATGCCACTACAGGTGTCTCACCTAGTTCCATGACATGCTTCCACAAGGTGCCTCGCTTAGTACATACCTGACATGGTGACTAACCAAGGCCAAGACATGCTATGGCTCCCCGCCTAGTGCCACACGACACGGCTAAAAGAAGAAGCCCTACGGCGCATACCTGTGACACATTCCCGCCCCAACAGACACCCACCCAGGGCACCTGACTTACCAGGCAATACCTGCACATGGTGCCTGTGGGCTTAGCACACCCGACACTCGTGGATCTCACTAGCGTACGCCAGACACCTGCTTCCGCCAGCTGGGCACGACATGCCCAGAAAAGGTGCCCCGCCCAAAGGCACGCCAGATATGGTAACTCCTACTAGTGCATGCCTAGGTGACTGTGCCTCACCAAGGCCATGACATGCCCAGTAAGGTGTCCCTACCATCCATGCCTGGTGGGACACTACTATCTCGCCAAGGCATGCCTAGACACTAAGCATTCTGCCAGTGCATGCCTGACATCTGTCTCAAATTTCAGTTACGACATGCTTGGCTAGGTTCCTCGACCTAGTGCATGCTCAGACATCGCCTACTTACAGATGCCTGTCACACGCCCTATTTTTCGCCACACATGCGCCAGAACCCGCTAAGCCAACCTTCACAATGCTCACAATCTCCTGAACACGCGCATACTGGCACTCTCCCCAACTCGCTTTTTATTGGCCACTAAAATACAAGACACCTCAAAGGCCCTACATCCTGATGCTCTATGCTTTCTCGTGGATCCAACTCCAATACATTTAATTAACTGCCGTAAGACGGAGTTCTCATGATAGATGCTCAAGGGCAATCCTAGTACACAATGACTCCAGAGTTCTACCTAACCTAGTCTTCAATCCAAAGAAGCTAACGCAATCCTTCCGCTCAGAATCCTCGACTGACAAACTCCTATACACAACCACCCAAATCCCACAAGAGTGAGTCTCCCCGCCTAGAGCTCTTTCCCCCTTTCTCGCCTACAAGGCAAGAAAACTTTTCCACCAAGACTCATGTCAGAGGGAACTTTGCCGCACGCGACTATGAAGTTTCGCGCCCCAAGGCTCTCTCGCTATATATTATCGCATATTCCCACACTGATTCGTTACTTCGCGCCACGCCAGCCCCCTCTAAGTCGAGTTCTCAGTGCCATCGTAAGGCCCCACCAGACATCATTGTCTTCCTCACGTAAGGCGCTGTTGCTCACGCCATGCTTCTCCGAGCACTCGCTTTCCGCCATTCGCTTTTTTCCCAGCGGCTGCACACTGGGCAAAGCGCGCGCCATACCGGAGACACGACTCTGTGTTAGCTCCAGTTTCCGGGAGGCCGACTAAACCTCCCCACTGTAGAGGTATTCAACGCCCCTGACTTCAATCGCGCATACCAAAGGATCTCGATCTTCAAACCGCCATAACGTAGCACCCCTTTCTCCGAGCCGTCTCACCGACGCTCGTCCCCACGAATTGGCACTCCTGGCCCACTTAGTCTTCCGCCGCCCATCTTCCTGTCCCGCAGGATGCTCACCCTTGCTAAACTCAACTCTAACCATAGGCGGGTTCCGCTTTGCTTGCACTCTGTCCAGATTAGGATCACTGTGATAAGGCTTCAAGAAGCTCACATGGGGGCCAGGCGGTGAAGCTTCAAGACTCGTAGCTTCCAACTGTATGTCAATGCCCCAAATACGCTTCACAACTTCAAAGGGTCCATCATAATTTCCTAATAAACTCTCCGAACCGTTTTATTTCGATCTTCTTCCAGACCGAGGAGTTAGCTTCTAATGTAGAACATCTCCTCGCTTCTCAAATTCCAAAGGTCTCGCCTTTGTCCAAGATACTCATGCATCTAGTTGCCTTCTATATTGGGGTTTCGCTTCACTGGCAAATCTCGCCGAGACTTTACAAACTTGTAATGCCAGCCTGACTCACGCCGCGGGTCCGTGTTGCTCAAGAAACGCGACGTCCATGCGTGGCGAGGTTGAAACCCGATTGCAACCTCTTCAAAGGCCTGGCACTGTGGTCAACGCCGATGCAAGATTAGGACAAATGCCAGCCTCTAGGTTCCAACCAATTCTTCAGAGGCGGGGTCACAGAAGGGCGCAAGTACTCTCTAGCATCTCGATCTGTACTACTGTCCCGACCATCATCCAGGATGATTCACAGAGAACTTGCATTCCAGACCCCAAATCTTGAACAACTCAACTCCAAAACTCCGCTCTCAGAACCGCGTGGACTTTGACATCGCTTCACAATGTCCTTCAGTATCCCAAAGTGTTTTCACAAGACACTGAAGATGTTATACTGTTTTCTGCAACAACACTTACTTTGGGTCGATGGTGACAAGATAATTGGAAACTCCGGTTTACCACCACTCAAAACCGATCCAAGCCCTCAACTTTTGGAAACCCACCGAATGAAGTCCATCTATACACACTGCCATGACTTTTCCGGAAAGGGTAGGGGTTGTAACAATCCCGCTTCCTTCTTCTGCTCGGTCTTGTCAACTTGACAAACATGGCATGTCTTAACATATTCTTGCACGTCTTCCTTCATCTTAGGCCAATGAAAAGACCGTGCTAGCAATGCTAAAGTTCTCTCTTCTCCTGGGTGACCAACCCATTTCGTATCATGTGTTTCCTTCACAGCCCCGTCTTACCACAAGGCACATACGCCTTCCCTCCGAAGTAAAGCAACCTATTCTCGCTTCGAAAGATCGCCATGGTGCCACTTTCACCGCTTCTACCAGCCTTTTGATATCGAGTCTGGCTAAGTAGCCTTCAAGTCTACTCGCTCTTTAAGTCTCATTACAAATAAGCCAACGATCCCACATAACCTGCAGAATTCCTTCTACTCAAAGGTCTCGCCACTGTCAGGTCAACCCCATTGTGCACCCACACGAATCGAAGCTCCGCCAAGAACTCTTGCCATCGAGCCTCTCAAGTGAACTTCTTCGAAGCTCAAAGAAGATGTTGGCTGCTAATTGTTCCGTCACTACTACGAATTGAGTTCCCATGAAGCTTAGATAGCTTCAAATTTAGCAATGATGACTAGCTTCATCTCTTTTCGCTGGCGCTGTGACTTTCCTCCTCGCATTCAACTTCCGACTCTCAATGCTACTAGATGTCCCTTCAGACCAAGATCTACTTGTGGCCATGATCGACTTATCCGTATGCACTTCAAACTGAACTCCAAGCTCCGGGCAAATTTCAACCGGCTCAGGTGATCGATTCAGCTGAAGGCAACTTGGCACTCTGCATCCCATTCCCACTTCCTCTCTTTTTTCAAGAGGTCCGTGAGAGCACTAGCTATCTTAGAATAGCCTTGTATAAATCTCATGTAGTTTGCTGTCAAGGAACGACGTCTCCCACTGGGTCGGTCGCCATCTCGAATTGTCATACCTTCGCACCATCCATCCTTATCTCGAATTGAAATCGGGATGATTCAAAATCTGATCTCTGGCCCGAGCAAACCTACACATTTCTTCGACATATAACCGTTCGCTGGCCTGGCTACACCATCTCAAGGTGTACCACGTGATCTCTAGAGTCTGCCAGATCACTATGTCAGTCTAAGCATACCACTACGAATGAATCCAAGAATCAATCAGACATCATTCATGAGGTTACAAATGCAGCAGGAGCATTAATCAATCCAAAAAGGCATAACTAAAAATTCAAAGCTTCCATACCGTGTTACATGTAGTCTTTTGCTCGGTCTCCTTCACCACGCCAAGACTTGCTAATATCCCGATCGCAAGTCTGGTACCTTGGTAAAGTACTGCCTACTCAATCGATCAACAACTCCAAACAACTAAGATTTTACGATACTCGTTTCGATTGGACTTTATTCAGCGTCTTAGTCCACACATATCCGTTACCCCATCTGCTTTTCTCGAACAAATTACAAGGTCTACAGGCGCTTGGATACGTGACCGGCCCGCATCCAACAACCTAATCAATTGCTTCCAACTCTCTAACTCCCATGAGTCATCCATAAGGAGCTCGCAAGAGGCTTCGACATCCTAGCACGAGCTCTATCTCGATGATCCGTCCGCTCTTCCTGGCGCTTTCGCAATCCTCGAAGCATAACATCGCAAATCTCCCTCAAGAGGGGGCAACCCGCACTCGCACTGATTAGCAGGCTTCGTCCCGCTGATCTCCATCATCAGCGCGACATATGTGTGCTCTACCCTTCCTAAGGCCTTTTCTCGAGTCATAGGCGCATAAAGGTCTTCCTCTCATGTCTTTAGCGTTTTGTCATGCCGGTACTTACCAAAGTACGTCAAGCCATCCATGCATCACCACCATTCACAGCAACAAGGCCACTCGCTCTTCGGTGCCAAATCGCCGCCTAAAAATAGAAACTGTCAAAATTATCCAAAGGAACACTAAGGAAGTCTATCAGACCTTTCCAATCCCCATCTCAATTCACATGTTCTTCGCTGGCACCATGCATCTCTTGCGGCTTGCTATCATCTTAGCTAGCTTCAACCGGAATCGGCCGCATCCCTGCTGCGATAAGCAAAATTGTAGTCGCCTCCACCGGCCTACCAATGCTTACAATTTTCGCCTCCGGCCAAAGAACTCAACATACATCAACTTCTATACGCCTGCATGACACGATTCACAACAATCAAGAGGGTCGGGTTTTCAGGGGACCTATACCCCACCGGGTTTTCCCGTCTTCCGCCATGAGTGCATCGAGCTCCTTCGGCAATCCCCGATGTGGCCCATCGCAGATAAAGCATCCCGATGGCTCCGGCATTTGTAAGGAAGTCGCCTCTCCCACTTTAGCCCGCGTATCCCTACGCTCTTCCAACCCTTGCCCCACTCGGGAGGGTCTCGAACCGACTCGGCTCGACTCTCGCTCGCCTTCCCTTTCTGGGCAAGGAGTGAGGAAGAGGTCTCTATAGTCTGATAAATCACACGCTCATCGCCGAGGGCAAGTCTCGACACCTCGCTCCTCGGGTCACAGCCTATCCTCGCAACCCTGACATTTAAGTCAACAACTTGCCGATTTCGAACACGCCCTGATGTCATGATCAACGGAAGCAAACTCTTCACATAGTCTCTAACTCGAGCCCGTTCCAAGTTTCCGCCTCGAGACTCTCGCCATCCACACTCGTGGTCTGCAGGAACCGATCCTTCAAATTCTCCTTCAAGATCTCCCACTTTCCGATCTTGAAAGCCCTCTCACCACAGCGAAGCTATGACATTATATATGAGTGCCAAGATTCTGTGTGACTGGAGCAGACTCCCTTTAGCAGAGAAGGATATGGAAGGCTCTAGAAGATTCTGAGAAGTTCACACCTCAGGTGGGAAGGGCATGGAAGGAAGGAGATCATCCTAGGTTCTTCTAGACACCTCTCAGACATATGTGTACATAAGAATATTCTTAGAATTTCTAGGTTCGCTGGGAACCTTCAAAGCTATTCCCACACACTTCCAATGTGTGGCTATATAGAAGGAGGTGGTGGCCTCATTTGCAAACCACCAAGCCAAAGAGCTCTCAAAGCATTGTAGCAGCCATTCTTCAACAAAGAGCACCTTCCTTCAAGTGTTCTCTCAAGTTCTATTCGGCTCTGCCATAGGCCGAGCTAAAGGCAGCAAGTGAGAGGTCGACTTAGCAACATTCGAGGGGCGAAAGAAACCAGGTCGACTAGAGCTTAGCAGGAAACTAAGTCCCAGGATGGGCCAGACGAGCTTTGTCATGACATGTGGAGTTGTCAAGGATACAATGTCGAGCTCTCATGTAGAGGTGCTGCTCGAGCAAGTCCTGTGGAACTGACCTCCGCTTAAGGGAAGTGAAAGAATGACAAGTCTGATCCTCTCACGAGCTGACGCAAGACCCACTCGAAGATCGCATGACACCAAGGAAGGAGAACTCGCGAAGTTAAAGCATGAGAAGGCCGTGAGATCTCGTGGTGCGCATCCATGACCTCAAGAGGGCGATGGCTCGGTCTGGCCCTGGTGTCGATGAGGAGCTTCATGAGAACCCATGCTCATAGTTTAGAG
The DNA here is from genome assembly GCA_016808115.1 of Tetrastigma voinierianum. NCBI lineage: Eukaryota > Viridiplantae > Streptophyta > Magnoliopsida > Vitales > Vitaceae > Tetrastigma > Tetrastigma voinierianum. Next base: position 62,310 of record JAEQBH010004261.1, on the reverse strand, counting down.
TCAAGGAGGTCTCACTCAAGCACCGAAGAAGAGTTAAGGCAAGAGGTGGCCATCTACAAGACAAAGACTCCGTCAACCCTGCCATGGCTAATTAAGAGGCACCAAGGGGCAGGTGCCAAAGCCACACACCTTCACCTGGAAGGGATGCTGCTGAGTTGACAACTACTTCAGGGTACATGGAGAGATACTCAGACACAGTATTAACCACGAGGCACAAAGGTACGCATCGCTACTCTCTACCTCACCGAGCAATGCAACTCTATGGTGGCGTATGTCTGCGGAAGAAAAGGGTTATGCACCATAGACACATGGGCGGACTTCAAGAAAGAAATCAAGAAGCAATTCTACCCAGAAGATGCGGGATACATAGCCCGTAGGAAGATCAGGCATCTCAAGCACACGGGGTCAATCCGCGACTATGTCAAGGAGTTCTCCTCCTTGATGCTTGAGGCGCCTGATATGAATGAGAATGAGCTTCTCTTCAACTTCATGGAGAACCTACAAAGTTAACGAAGAAGAGTCAGGAGACGTGGTGTCTAAGATCATTACCAAGCATGGTAGTAACGAGTTCCTCATGGATTTCTTCGGTTAGAGATTCGCCTCACCCAAGACATCTTTCAAGGGTAGCCATGTCAAAGTGGGGGAGGAGAGGCGCAAAGCCACAACACTATGAAGGATCAAAAAGTGGCCTCTACCAACAAAGAAGGCAAGAGTGGGACAAACGCCGAGATTTCAAGCCAAAGACTAACTGCTTCCTGTGCAATGGACCACATTGGGCACGGGAATGTCCAAAGAAGGCCTCACGCTCGGGACGAGGAGACCGAACAAGGGTGATGATGCTCACATAAATAATGCGTCATCAATGCCCTCAAGGTCATGTTTATGAGCATACCAAAGTAAGGGATCATAATGCAGCCGGCGAATGGGATGTCCACCAAGGCTGGCGATAGACACTCCGCGCCACACACAACTTCGCTCGCAGGAGATGCGGAGACTCGTTTCGGCGATCCGCTGATTTTCGGATGGCCTAAGGCGCTTAACTCACGCCAAGCCTTCTGGGCGAGTGTACTCGCAGCTAATGTCGAAGATCCGCCGCGGGGAAGGCAAGGTCGACTTCCTACAAGGCACCCACGGATGACTTCAAGATGTTGATCGATGGACTTCTTCGCCACGTAAGAGCCGTGCCCATACCTTTTCTAGCTCATAGCCATCTTAAGAGGAGGCCCCTTGTGGCTGGTTCCCACAATCACCGAAGGCAAGCCAAGACCCCATGCCGCTTCTGGCCATGCAATCGAAAAGGGGGCTGAAAAGAATGAGGTGACCTACTTGGCGGCTCTTAAGGAAGACCCGATTGACCCTATGGGAGATCCTATGCCCATGGAAGTCAAGAAGGTTCTAGATGAGTTCATAGATGTAATGCCACCAGAGCTACCCAAAAGGCTCCCACCTAGGAGGGAAGAAGATCATAAGATCGAAGTCGAGCCTGATAAAACCGCCGCTACGGCCCACAGATGGCACCCCAGAGTTGGGAGGAGTCGAGAAGACAATCGAAGTGAGCCGCTGGATGCCAGATTCATCCAACCATCTAAGGCTCCCTATGGTGCGCCAGTCTTATTCCAAAGGAAGCACAATGGGTCACTACGGATGTGCATCGACTACCGGGCACTCAACAAGGTGACGGTCAAGAACAAGTATCCCATTCCTCTTATTGATGACTTATTTGATCAACTTGGTAGAGCAAGATACATCACTAAGCTAGACTTGCGGGCTCAGTACTCACTAAGCAGATAGGTCAAGGGAGATGAGCCAAAGACTACGTGGCGAACAAGGTACGGGCTCCTATGAGTTCCCAGTTATGCCCTTGGTCATACCCAATGCACCGCTACATTCTCGTGGCCTCTTGAGACAAGATATTCCATCCTTTCCAGATAAGTTTGTAGTGGTATATCTAGATGATATTGTTATATATAGCAACACTCGAGGAGCATAATATATCTAAGGAAGGTGTTCGCTTATTACGCAGAATGTGCTATATTTAAAGAAGGAGAAATGCCTCGCTTCGAGAAGTGGGCTTCAGACATCGCGATCAAGGATGGCAAGCTCATGAGAGGATGAGTAAGATCAAAGCCATCCGAGAATGAAGATCCCCTTACTAAGGTGCCACAACTAAGGTCCTTCGCCTAGTCAACTACTATCTACGGCTCATCAAGGGATACTGCCGAGAGCAACATCGACTGCACCTTCAAGAAGAGGCGTATGGACGTGGGATGAGAATGCCAACAAGCCTTGAAGACTCAAGAAGGCTATGAGAGGAGCCTAGATGGGGAGCTTACCCGACCACACCACTGCATTCGAGGTACACCGATGCCTCCGATTCATATCGGGACGGGTTCTACGCAGAGAGACCCATAGCTTTTCTTTGGAATGCAAGCCCACCGACACCAGAGAGGCGCACATGGTCCAAGGAGAAGGAGACGACTACATCATACATTGCTTCATGGACATGGAGACACTATCCGGGCCGGGTCACACTTCATGCTTGAAGACCGACAATGTCGGCTTATCATACTTTCCTGCACTAAAGAAGCTAAGCCCCACAGTAAGGTGGCGTGACTTCTCGGGATGAGTTTCACTACACTACTGAGTACAAGCCGCAAAGCTAATCACGTGGCCGATGCCTTGCTTCAGAAGGCTGAAAGCAAAGATCCACGACTAGCCCCTGTGGAGTATGGTGGTTCCCTATGGGCCGAGAGGTCGAGAACATGATCCAAGAGCTGCAGTCTCATCACATTGGCTTACGAGGGAAGAGACGATTGGTAGAGACGGTCTACTCTACACTAAGGGAAAGCTATTTATGTGCCTAAGTGGGGAAGCATCGTAAGGAATTTCATCAAGCGAAAGGTCACGAATTCAAATTCGGGCCGGGACATCCGTGGCAACGACGCACGAGGGCAACTACTAGAGTCCGCCTACTACCGTCACAACACGGATGACGCCGGAGACTTGAGGAGACTACCTCAGGTGCCAACAAGACAAGGTGGAGCAACACGCCCGGTGGATCATTGGCCACTACCCATAGCGCAGCCGCCTCGAGAGAGTGTCACCATGGGACTTCCATCACCTACCTACCCAAGTCCGAGGGATATGGATCTATCATAGCATGTGGACTCCGGTTTTCAAAGTATGCCACTTTCATACGACTCTTAAGGATCGCATTGCCAGGAGACTCCGCCTGTGCTATTCTCAAGAACGCAGCAGAAGTATCGGGGCTACCAAAGTTCATCATCGCGATCGTGACTCACGCCATCGGGAAGTTTCGACGAGCTCTTTAAGCCTACGCACGAGTTTCACTTCTCTACTAAATTTCACCGACCGACGGGCGCATCGAATCCGTGAATGCACTATCAGTTATACTGAGGCACTCAGCGAAAGCAACCCGCACTAACCGGGCAAAGTTGCTGATGTGGCTCGCCTTCCTACAATCTACAAAGGGGCGAGAACCGGTAGGAAATTGCTCGAGATAACATGAGGCAACAACCGATGACTCCTCACACCCTAGCCAGGGGATACATAGTGGGTGCAGTCCAAGAATTACAAATTTGCTAAGGGATGGCACAAGCAGGCTGACATAGTGCGCTCATACTTAGATAAGGTCGCTACAGCATAAAAAGGCTGGTCGACAAGAAGAGAAGATACGCAGAGTTCCAAGTCGAGACTTAAAGGCTTGTCAAGCCTATACCACAAAGAATTCAAGTCCTTTCGAAGGTGCACAAAGGACTCAGGAGGAAGTACGGCGCCCATTTCCCATTTTTGTGGCGTTAGGTAAGGTGTCCTACAAAGTCGAGTTACCATCAAGGCTAAGGAGGCCTATGATAAGGAGGCCGATTACATCATGGCAGATCGGGTCCTAAGAAAGAAAAACTTTCAGCCCTATAAGGAATACTTAGTAAAGTGGAATGACCACGTAAAGTTCAAGCCACGGAGCTGGTGAGGACACTTCTGCGGGCGCTTAAGAAACAGATCGAAAGGCCTGTGCGTAAAGATCGACGAGGACGTCTCGCGGCACGTATGGGGAGAAATGTCACACCCTCACTCAAGTAAAGCCCTCTCGATCATATGGAGCTACGAGGTGCTTATATGTGAGGTGGGAAGATCTGAGACTGAGAGACCTCCTTTTCATGTGGGCGGATACTGGGCGTTCTGAAGATTCGAGAAGTTCACACTCATAGCTGGGCTGGGCATTTGGCGATGAGATCATCCAGTTCTTTCTGTATTAATTTCAGACATATGTGTACATAAGAGAATATTCTGTAATTCTCTGAAGCCATGAACCTTCAGCCGTTTCTACACACTTCCATGTGCCATATAAAGGAGTGCTGTGGCCTCATTTCAGAAAAACCACCAAGCCAAGAGCTCTCAAAGCATTGTAAATAGTCATTCTTCAAATAAAGAGCAATCTTCCTTTCTGGGTGTTCTTCAAGTTCTCTTCGCCTAAGCCGGTAAGCCGAGCTAACAGTTAGCGCAGCGAGCCGACTTAAGAATATCTGAAAAATAGTCATGTCTAAGTGCCGCACGGGATCTTAGTAGGGAAACTAAGTCCGTGACACTGCCCACCGCATGCCTAGACACCTGATTCCTCGGGCTCCAGTGCACACCCGCACACTCCAAGGCCCCCACGCAGTGCCAACACACGCCCAGCAAGCCGCCCCGCCCAGTGCACGCCCAGACATGGTGCTCCACCTAAGGCATGCCTGACACCCGGCGGCCCTCAAATTCCTTGCGCACGCCTGCACACGCCCCCGCCCCAGTGTCATGACACGCCCAGCAAGGCGCCCTCGCCCCAAGACACGCCTGCATTTACCATTCCCGCTTTACGGCCACATTACGCCTAAACACCCGCACCGCCCAGCGTGCATGCCCAGGCACGGTGCTTCGGCCAAGGGTTTGGTCGCACTGCGCCTCGGCCTAGTGCCATGCCACGGCAGGGTGCCTCGACCTAGTTCCATGACATGCCTAGACAACGTTCCTTGGCCTAGTGCATGCCTAGACACAGTGATTCCGGCATAAGGCACAGCCCAAACACAGTAGCCTGCCCAATGCCATGACACGCTAAGCAAGAAGCCCGCCGCGCATGCCCAGACACGACCCCGCCCCAAGGGCACGACTCACCCAGCACCATGACCTGGCTTTAGCGCATGCCCAAACATCACTGCCTACACAGACACCCAGATTGATCTACGACTACTAGTGCATGCCCAGACACGGCTCCGCCTCGCGCCATGACATGCCTAGAAAGGTGCCCCGCCTCAGGCCCGCCTGGGGATAAGGAGGATTCCACCCAGTGCGTGCCTGCACACGGCGGGCCCCTCAAACCCTGCGCCACGACACGCACCTCGGTTAGCTGCTCCTCTACCAAGGCATGCCTGGGACTATGCCCAGCCCAAGCACATGACACGCCCAGCAAGGCACCCTACCCATCGTACGCCTGCATCACCCGCGGACCCGCCAAGGCACGCCCCTGCACATCTGCCCAAATTTCAGCTGCCATGATCCGCCCAGCAAGGTTCCCGCCCCGCACGCCTGCACACCTGCCCTCGACCTGGGTTGTATGCTCAGCACCCCGCCCCGCTTCCATGTCATGCCTAAATTACCTGCGGCATCTACTAATATGCTCAAATACCTGCTCGACCTACTAATGACATGCCTGTGACAAGGAGCCCCTACTATTACTTAAACACTCCGCGCTCAACCCATCGTCATTTCAGACACAGACTTCGCCCCTGCTGTCACGCCTGTCACACGCCTTTCGCCGTGTGCGGCGCTCTAGAACCCGCTTGCCACCCCTCTCAACGCCCTCACTACCGAACACAAGGCTTACTTCGGCACTCTCTCCCAACCCGGTATTTTATTGGGCCTACTAAAATACAAGACAATTTCGCAAAGGCTCCCACAACTCTGGCTCTATGCTTTTCTTTGATCCAACCTGCATTATATAATGACTAACCAAGCTGACACGCGCCTTTATATAGATTTCATGGCAATCCCGACATAATTATGACTAAGAGTCCACTAACTCTAGCCTTCCAATCCAAAGCAGCTCAGCTGACAATCCTTCCCGCTCTAGAGTCCCTGGATCGAATGAACTCCTATACGCCTACGCTGATTCCCACCACGAGTAGAGTCCTCCCCGCTCAGAGTCTGTCTCGCCTAGAGTCTTCCGCGAGAGACCTCCCGCCTAGAGTCCAAATTTCGCTTGGGAGTCTTTCCCGCCCCAGGAGTAGGAATCCTTCCCGCCAGAGTGTGAGTCCTTCCCGCCTGGGAGGTCCTGACCTCCCGCCTGTGTGAGTCCTTCCCCGTGATAGACCCCAGGCCGTAGGAATCCCGTCGCACCCTGGATTAGGAAACCCGCCAACCCAAGGTCCCTCTCGCCATATATTGGCCGGCATTCTCCCCACCGATTCGTTGGCCTCAAGTGTCAATGTCCCAGCCCCCTCTACAAAGCGTTGAGTGCCGCGGGCAAATGCATCGCGCGTCCCAACAGGTGATTACTCGCTGCCTTCCGCTCATGCGGCGTGTTGCCTCGTTGCGGCTCTCCGGACACATGTTTTCCCCAACCTCGCTGCTGCTTTTCCCCAGCGCCACGGCTGCGTACGCTCTCTACGCCAGACGGACTCGTGTTATCTAATGAGTACCGACAAACCCTCCCCACTGTGAGGTATTCAACGTCCCTGCTGGACCTCAACCGCATACCAAGGATCTCGATCTTCAACCGCCACAATGTGTTAATCTTTTCCCAACTTACCTCACCGACGCCCCTTCCAATGAATCAAGTATTCGTCCACTTCGTTTCCGCCTCTATCTTCCTATCCCGGGCAGATGCTTCGCACTTCCTCAATAACTCGACTTCAACCATAGCGGGTTCCTCATTAAGACTCATTTTACTGTGATCACCGTGATAAGGCTTCGTGAAGCCATACTAATGCTCCGCCGGGGCTCAACCTCTCTCAGCTTCGCCAGCCACGTTCCTATACGCCCACAACTTCAAAGGGTCCATCGTATTTCGGAATCAAACCTCTCTGAAACTGCTTATTCCTAATCTTTTTCCAGATCTGAGGAGTTAACTTCAACAGAACCATCTCCCCTTGCTCAAATTCCAGAGGTCTCCTTAGTGCTTCGCAAGGCCAAGACATGCACTGGGCGGGGCGGTGTCAATGATCGAGATCATTTCTGGAGTATCACATCCGTTACGAGCCTCGTCAATGCTAACAGATAGTGGCGCTACGGCATGGAGCCCCGAGTGAGAGCTACTCTTAAACAATATTAAGACGCCGAGGCATCGCGGGTGCACAGACGGGCGCATGGCCTCGGCCTACGATGAAGATGATAAAGGACCACGAGATACGGATCAGCAAAGGCGAACGAAGCCGTCGGGACATTGTAGTTCAAGGAGTTATACTCTGGGAGTCAAGTAGCAAGTCGGAGGCACTTGTCATGGGAAGCGCGCGAGTCAAGAATGAGCACAAGGAGCAGGCACACGATGTGTCAAGCCGTAATTGTCGAGAGATACGTCGTTGCCGTCAAGGCTCGCGATCTGGGGGGCGTTTGACATGTGATGGATCGACTATAATAAAGTCGAGGACAATCCCTTGAGAGTGGATCGATCGAGAAGGCCGGTCTGAAGACTCCGCTTAGACGCCGGCACGATTGGGCCGAAAATTCCTTCACAGGTGACCCACCATGGTATTAATCTGGTGACCTGAGAATTAGTGGTTCGATTCCCGGAGAGGAGCCCGAGAAACTAGCCACTCACATCCAAGGAAGGCAGCAAAGGTGAATTACCCAATCTCGACACCGGAGGAAGTGACACAACAACAATAACGGGCTCTTGAAGTCCGATAATTGAATGAGTACAATCTAAATCCCTTAACAAGGATCCATCGAAGCAAGTCTGTGCCAAAGAATTGGTAATTCCAGCTCCAATAGCGTTTATTTTAGTTGTATTTAAAAAGCTCGTAGTCGATTCTTCGGGATGGACCCATTTGGCCTCCGTCTACGGGTGTGCAACTCGATCCTCTGTCCCTCTACTAGCGATGCGCTCCCGGTCTTAACCCACAGTCGTGCCTCCGGGCCGCTATACTTGAAGAAATTAGAGAGCTCAAAGCAGTGCTTACGCTTACGGATACATTAGCATGGGATAACATCACAAGATTTCGGCCCTATTGTGTCAGCCTTCTGGATCAAAGTAATGATTAAGGATACGGTAAGTATTCAGATTTACAATAAAGGTGAAATTCGATTTATGAAAGACTAACAACTCCAAAGCATTCGCCAAGGATGTTTTCATTAATCAGAACAAAATTCGGGCTAAGACATCGATACCATCCTAGCCTAAACCATAAACGGCGTCAACCAGTGGATCAAACGAATGTTGCTTTGGTGACTACCGGCACCTCACGAGAAATCAAAGCTTTTGGGTTCCTGGGAGTAGTGGTCGCAAGGCTAAACTTAAAGGATTCGACTGAAAAGGCACCAATTAAGAGTGGAGCCCGCGCTAATTTCCACTAACACTGTGGAAACTTACCAAGTCCAAACATAAGAAGGATTGATAGGGATCGGTGGTCTAGCAATGCACCAGTGAGGCACCTGCTAGCACATGCACCAGCCGTTAATCGTGTCCAGGATTTATCAGCCAAGTCACCATGTCTAGCATTTACGCGCCGAGGCACCTTTCAGCATGTCAAGTGCACCACAGGTCGAGGCAATCGCTGCAGCATGGCACCACGCCCAGTACAGACCAGCCGCCGAACTACGCGCTGCCACGCACCAGTCGGCTAATCGCGGCCACCGCATGTCATGGCACTCAGCCGACACACCCGGCTAAGATCGCAGACTAGGCTCACCGTGGCTGGGGCATGCACCAGTCGAGACGCTCACAGCTAAGGAACGACGGCGTCGCGAGGCGTCGTGGCCTAGGCATGCTCTAGTCGAGGCGCTAGCCTTGGGCATGTCACGTCACTGTCGGCGAACCGTGTCTGTGCACGCACCGTGTCGCAGGGCACCGTGCTCAGCATGCACTAAATGAGGCACCACCAGCATGTCATGGCACTAAAGCCGAGGAACCACCACGCATGGCACTAGTCGAGACTCCAGGCCTATGCACGCACAGTCGAGCGCCGCCTGCGCACGCCATGGCACTAGTCGAGGCAATCGTGTTCAGTACGCACTAAAGCCAAGGCGCCGTGCCCAGGCATGTCATGACAAGAATTCGAGGCACCATGTTTAAAGTACATCAGCAAGAGGCACCCTACTTGCCACGACACGGCACTGTGCCTTATAAGACCGTCTAGCAGCACTAGCCGAGGCGTCATGTCTAGTGGCACCGCACTAATCTCGATAAGACCCGCCACACGAGACGACAGCGTGGCAAGACTCCTCAGATAGGTACGACACGGCACCAGGCCGAGGCACGTGTCTCAGCAGCGCACTCAGCCAAGTCACGCATCTAGGAACGTTAAATAGGCAAGACACCGTCTAGGCATGTCACGGCACTGAGGCCGAGACACCACATGTATGTGCAAGACCAGTCGTAGCGCCATGTCTAGAGCACTGTGCCGAGGCAACGAGCATAGGCATGTCATAACCAGGTCGAGGCACCGTGTCTTAGACATGACTCGTGCCAAGGCGTCGGTTTTAATGTATGCTCATGGCACTAATTCGAGGAACTGTGTTTAGGCATGCACTAGGAAGAGGCCCCATGCCTAGGCATGACATGGCACTTGGCCGAGACACCGTGTCTAGGCATGCACTAAGCCAAGTCACCGTATCCAAGCATGCAATAAGGCAAGGAACCGTGCCTAGGCATATCATGGCACTAGGCCGAGGCACCGTGTCTAGGCATGCACTAGGCCGAGGCACCGTATCTAAGCATTCACTAGGTCGAGTCAACGGGTCTAGGCATGAACTAGGTCAAGACACCTTCTGTGCATGTCACGAACTAGGTCAAGGCATCGCGGGCTAGAATAAAGACTCAGTCGAGGCACCGTGTCTAGGCAATCACTAGGTCAAAGCATCTGGGCTTGTGTTGACTAGACCGAGGCACCTCACTCCAGTACGGCACTAGGCCCAGGCACCGCGCCAGCATGCAATAGGTCGAGGCATCGCTTCAGGCATGCACCAGGCCGAGGCAATCGCTTTCAGTATCGCACCAGCCGGTGCAACCATTTCAGCATGCACTAGCCGAGGGGCCGTGCCTAGGCATGTCATGGCACTAGGTGGAGGCACCGTGGCCTGTGCATGCACTGCATCGAGACACCGCGGCCCAGTAAGCACTGTAATCAAACACCGCGGCACCAGGGCGCACGTCAGGCGCCGCCTGGGGCATGTCATGGCACCAAGCCGGTGCATCGCTGCCTAGGCATGCACTGTGCCGAGGTAGCCCTTCATAGGCATGTCATGGAACCAGCCGAGGCAATCGTGGCTCAGCATTCACCAGTCGAGTCAACAAGTTCAGTGTCGCCCGACCAGATAACACGAGTCCGGTGCAAGATGAGGCACCGCCTTTGGCCCCATGGCCTAACTAAGGGAAAAAGCAAGGCAAAGCATGGAAACAAGTGCTCTAAGCACAAAGCGCGGAGCCAAGCACGATATGAGGGAAGGCAAGGCATCCGTCGACGCGACAAAGGGTTTGTCACGCACTCACTCGCTGTAGGGCCCGGGGCGTGACACTCGATGCAAATGAAATCGGCAGCAGAGATGTCTCGCAATACATAGCAGAGCCCGGGGTGGCAAAGCTTTATCCGAGTGTAACAAGGATTCCTACACTCCCAAGGAGTCCTAAAGGAAGGACTCCCAAAGGAAGGACTTCTATTCCTGGGCAGCCGGCGACCTGCTTTAAGGACTCCTGCTTATGAAGACTCCTACCCCAAAGTGTAATTTATGTGGCCGTGCATGTGAGTTTTGACCGTCAAGACCCTGCTGTGGCTGATCATGGCTTCTACGCTGATCAAGCACTGCAGCTGCAGCAGTGACTCCTTAGTCATATTTTGTACTCAGATCAGTCTCGAGCATCCTATATAAAGTGGCCTACGTGCCCACTGTTAATTCATTGTGAATTGAATCCACAGAGAGCATAGAGCATCCCGAGATGTGGGAGCTCAAGAAGAGAATTCAGATTTTAGCAGCCTAATAAAATGAAGCCAGGAGAGTGCAACGCACGCCGTTGCGGTTCGAGAATTGTTGGGTTTCGAAGGTCAGCCGAAGCCGTTCCTAGCCGCATTACCCAGCCAAAAACAGATCGCGGTGACATTTCACATCAAAGCCAAGTGACGGCTAAAGCCGGTAACGACACACGCAATACGAAGCAAGTAGCCAGGATAGGACGAGATGTTAACGCAAGTGTCCAGCTTCGATGCGTAGATAGGCATAGCAACTAAGGCGAACACCACCCTTTCGACTCACAAATTGACGCCCCCGGGCCGCTTGGACTCACAGCGTGAATCGATGGAGACTCAAGAGAAGGCCGTTGATGAACGGATGGAGTCATTCCATGACAGAATGCGGGCCATGACCGAGGAGTTCGAGAGGAGCGCACGCATCCCTGTAGGGGAGATCAGGTCGAAGCCAGCAAGCAGTGTAGCACACCGCCGCAGATCCGCCTCATGGCGTGCGGTACCGCCCCAAGCCTTTGCAGCGAACGCCAAAACTGAGAACTTCCTCTGGGACATGAAGCAATACTTCATCGATGCTCCTCATCACCAAAGGTGAACAGGCACGATAACCACTTTGTATTTACTGTGATGCAAACTTTGTCGTTAACCAGATCGAGTGACTATGTTTCGCCGTTTGGGCCGACCAAAGCTCGAGAGTCAGAGATCTCGAAAGGAGCCAAGGATCAGCCTACCCACGAACATGGGCCAAGTGGATGGCGAGGAGTTTCTCCAAGAAACCGGCAGACGATCTCGCCAGACCACATGCGGAAAGAGTTTAGCTCGCTGATTCTCGAGCATCAAGGATCGTGTCCAAGTCGACAAGTTGTTCAACTTATTGTCCGAGTTGCAAGGATGGGCTCAAACTGAATTGAGGAGGCAATGTGTCCAAGTCTTGCCCTCAGCAATGGTAGCAGCGGACTACCTATCCGACTACAGAGTGACCTCTTCCTCTACTCCCACCCAAAAGGGGAAAGGCCAAAAACAAAGTGAGCTGAACCTAAGTCAAGCAAAGACCCCAAGACTGTGAGGCAAGGGGTCGAAGAAGTCACAGGATACGTTGTGCTAAAGCTGGGGAGAAGGGGACTTCACAAACTACCAGCCGGGCTGGGATGCTTTATCCGCAAATTCCGCCCACATCGTCGAGGATTGCCCAAAGAAGGAGAAGCTCAATGCACTCCATGGCGTAAGATCTGGGAAGACAATGCAAGGTGAGGTCCCTACAAGAGCCAACCCTCTTCAGTTCTTGAATGCCATTCGAGCTGAGGCGACTCACAAGGGACTGATGTAGGCGTCGAAGTTGCCGACCGGAGGGTAGAAAATCGCGGGTATCGTAGATGTGAGACCTACACTCAGATCAACAAAGGAGGCAATGACTTCTGATCAAGCTCGCTAAAGATGACACTGCTTAAAGCAAGAATAGCAAAGACAAGAGACGTACGTACGTAAGAACATGGCACCAAATGGGGGGATTGAATGGCAATATGATTTCCCAAGGTTCCTTCTTTGACGATTTCGATTTCATTTGCAAAGTTTCTTCCAAAGAGCCAAGGTAGCTATGTCACACTCAATGGACTATTGATCATGGATGAGAAGCAAACCATGCTTTCGGCTCAAGATCGCAGTCGCCCAAGAGACCTTCAAGGGAGAAGGCCTTATCTGCCCTACAACTCGAGAAAGGCTTAAGGAAGGGTGAGCACACATATGTCACGGCAATGATCGAGATCAAGCCGGACAAGCAAGTCGAAGTGCCAAATGCCATAGCCCCCAAACTGAGGAGATTTGCCAATGTTATGCCTCCCGAGTTGCCAAAGAAGCTGCCACCGAGAAGGCAGACGGATCATCAAATAGAGCTCATGCCAGGGTCGAGACCTCCTTCCCAAGCTCCTTATCAAATGACTCCAGGAAGCAGTGGCGGAGTTGCTAGATCATGATGCAGTTCGGCCCTCAGCGTCGTATGGGTATGAATGCTTTGTTCAGCGGGATCGAACCTTGGTGTGTGGGATTCTTAGGCACAGATAGTCAGCCAAGGCAAATTATCTGATACCTTTGGTACAATGGCTTTGTTTCAATGGTCAGGCAAAGGCCAAGTATGCTTTAATCCCCAGACTTGCTAGTCAGGGATATTGGCAAATGCGTATGTTGAAGGGACGAGGCCAAGGCTATCATGTAGCTTTGGTAACAGAGCTTTGAATTTTAGTTATGCCTTTTGGTTTGACTAATGCTCCTTTATTTTGTAACCTCATGAATGATGTCTGATGACTCACGATTTGTCGTGGTGGTATGCTTAGACCGATATAGTGATCTGGCCCAGGCTACGAAGATCATGTGGTAAACCTTGAGATGGTGCTTGACGGTGAGCGGAGACAGGTTATATGTCGAAGAGAAGTGTGAGTTTGCTCGGGCCAGGATCAATTTTTGGGTCATCTGATTTCAAAGTAAGCGTAAGCATGGATGTTGCGAAGGTGGCGACAATTCGAGATTGGCTGACCAGATTGAGGTGTGAGAACCCCGATCGTTCCTCGACAGCAAACTACTATAGAAGATTTATCTTGAAATTTATTCAAGGTAGCCGGTGCTCTCCGCAGACCTTTTGAAAGAGAGGAAGTGGGAAAGGGACGCATAGTGCCAAGCTGCCTTCCAAAAGCTCAAAGATGTGATCACCTCAGAGCCAGTTTCAAGACTACATGCTTGACTTTGAGTTGTCGTTTGAAGTGCATACGAGTCGTCGGACCAGGGGCCTTAGGTGGAGTCTTGGTGCGAGGGCGTCCGGTGGCATTTGAGAGGCGGAAGTTGAATACGGACAAAGATGCAGCGCCATGAGAAAGAGGCGATCTGGCATATGTCGAGACATGTCATGTTTGTCAAGTTGAAAAGACCAGCCGGAATAAAGGCCGGGATAGTTCACATTTTTGTCGAATTCCGGGAAGCCATGGCTATGTGTATCGATGGACTTCATCGGTGGGTTTCCGAAAGTAGAGGGCATTGGATAAGTTTTGGTGGTGGTAGACAGGTTTTCCAAGTACGTTGTCCACATCCCAGCCCTGAATGAGTGTCGAGCTGAAGAAGCAGCGCGCATCTTCTTCAGCAATGTTGTTAAACATTTTTGGGATGCTGAGGACATAGTCGGCAATTGAGATACGGTTTACGAGGCGGAGTTTTGGGTGAGGCGTTCGAGATGTGGAGTCACAGAATGCAAGTTCTCGGCTGCCAAATCACCTTGGCGATGGTCGGGCAGGCGAGTGAATCGGATCTTTAGAAAATTACTGCACCACTTAGTGGCTGACCTCTCGAAAAAATTAGTTGGAACTTTGGGAGCTGCGTAGATTGTATTACAACTGCGATGGGTTCGACCACGGGTATGAGCCCTTTTGAGGTAGATGGTTTTGTGCGTACGCCCTTGGGCGTCTTGGTTACATAGCAGCACAGACGTAGCGTGAGCCAGTGCGTACAAGTTTCGCGAAAGTCTCGGCCAGATTTCTTGATGAAGCCCGAGAGGCATGACCCTAGAGAAAGCTTGAAGACGCATGAAGAAGTATGCGGACAAAGGCAGGAGACCTTTGGAATTTGAGCAAGGGGAGATGGTTCTATTGAAGCTAACTCCTCAGATCTGGAAGAAGATCATATATAAACAGTTTCAGAGAGGTTTGATTCAGAAGTATGACAGACCCTTTGAAGTTGTGAAGCGTATTGGGAACGTGACCTACAAGTTGAAGCTACTAGAGAGGTTGAAGCTTCACCCGACATTCCATGTAAGCTTCTTGAAGCCTTATCACAGTGATCCTAGTCTGGACAGAGTGCAAGCAAAGCGGAACCCGCCTATGGTTAGAATCGAGTTCAACAAAGAGATTTCAAGCATCCTGCAAGATAGGAAGATGGGGAAGTGGAAGAACAAGTGAACCGAATACTTAGTTCATTGGAAGGGACGCGCATCGATGAGGCAGGATTAGGAAAGGGGGTGCAACGAGTATGGCGGTTGAAGATCGGATCCTTGGTATGCGCGGTTGAAGTCGGCGATAACGTTGAATACCACTAGTGGGGGGAGGTTTGTCGACCCCTCGACTAGATAACATGAGTCTCATTCGGCATGAGGGCGCTGCCTTGGCCTCATGGCTAAGCAAGGGAAAATAGCAAAAAGGTAGGATTAGGAAACGAGTGCTCGGGCTTCCAAAGAGTGAGCGAAACACACATATGGGGAAGACGACAAAATGTCTGGTTGGGACCTTGCACGGTGGGCATCACGGCACTCACGGCCCAGAGGGGCCTAGGGGGCGTGACACTTGAGGCAAGCAGGAATGAGTGTGGGGGATGTCTGCAATATATAGGCAGAGAGCCTTGGGCAGCAAGCTTCCTAATCTGAGTGCAACAAGGATTCCTACAGCCTAAAGAGTCCTAAGCAGGAAGGACTCCTAAGCGGGAAGGACTCCCAGGCGGGAAGGACTTCTACTCCTAGGCGAGAAGGATTCCAAGGAGGGAAGGACACTTAGGCGGGAAGGACTCCCAGGCGGGAACGATTCCAAGGCGGGAAGACTCCCAGGCGGGACGGACTCCTACTCCTAGTAGGATTTGCGTGACTGTGTATAGGAGTTTGAATCGGTCAGAACTCCTAGTGCGGGAATGATTGCGTTGGATTGCGGATTGAAGGCCCAGAGTTAGGTAGGACTCTTAGTCATATTTGTACTAAGTTGCCTTGAGCATCCTATATAAAGGGAACTGCGTACCCACTTGGTTAATTCATTATGAGGTTGATCCTGAGAGCATAGAGCATCCGAGTGTGGGAGCCTTTGCGAAGAGTCTTATTTTAGTTGCTAATAAAATCTGCGTTGGAGGAAGAGAGTGCCAGTATGCCTCGTGTTCGAGGGTGTGAGGCATTGTGGTGGCCTAAACGATTCTGGCGCCGCCTTGTGACATTGCATATAGGGGCGTGTGGCCAGCTAGCGAAATGCACTAGGCAAAAGGCACCTTTTCTAGTCATGCAGTAATCATCGAACTAAAGTAGGGAATGCTAGTGGCTAGGAATGGCACTAGACCGAGGCATCGTGTCTAGACAAGCACTAGGTCGAAGCACCGTGTCTAGGCAAGCACAAGGCCGAGGTACCTTGTCTAAGCATGGCACTGGGTAGAGCGGTGGGCATGTCGGGGGCAGGCCGGGCCTTGGAGTGTCTGGGTGCTGGGCCCAGGCTTGGGTGTCTGGGGCTGACCAGCTGGGGGCGGGAAACCTGCAGGTGTCTAAACAAGCACTGGGGCAGAGCGGGTGGGTGGGTGATGGAACTTGGTAGGGCCAGGTGTCTGGACGTGCACTAAACCGAGACGGGGCACCTTGGAGCATGTCATGGAACTAGGCGGAGTCAAGCGTGTCTATGGCGTGTACTAAGGCCGGGAACCCCTACGCATGTCATGGCCTTGGGACGGGTAGGCGTGGCTAGAATGGCACTAGGTTGAGGCAGATATGCAGGAGAGAAGCACTAGGATGAGGAGCCTTGTCTCGACATGGCACTAAACGAAAAACACTTAGGTGGCAGGCGTCATGGCCAGAGGGCAGCTGTGCCTATCATGCCTGGGCGGGGCGTCGTGCCTAAGCATGCACTAGGCCAGGCGGCCAGGTGTGCAGGCATGCAGGTCGAGACACTTGGAGTGCTGGGCATGTCATGTGGCACTAAAGCAGAGGCACCTTGTTTAGGCATCTAAACGGCGATTCTCCTTGCTGGGCATGACATGTGGGCTTGAAAAACTAGGCATGCGATAAGGGGCGGGTCATGGAGTGTCACAGGCATCTTGTGAGAGCCAAGGCATATATCTGGGAGTGTCATGGAACTAGATTAGGGGCAAGCGTGGCTGGGCATGGAACTAGGCCTAGGCAGGTGTCTGGGAAAGCACTTAGGCTGAAAGCAGGTGTCTGAGAAGCCCAACCCAGGCCAGAGACCTTGTCTAAGCATGTGTCATAAAACTGGTAGATGCACCGTGAGGCTGGGCATGGCACTAGGTCGAAGACGTGCATGGGCATACACTAGGCCCAGAGAGCGTGCTAAGCATGTCATGGCCTTTAGGCCGCAGGTGTCCTGGAGTGTGGAAGCCCTCGACTAAATAACAGTCGTGCGGCATGAAGTCTTTGCCTTGGCCCATGGCCCGCTAAGGGAAATCAAGCAAGGCAAAGATGAGAAACAAGTGTCCGGAGGCACAATGCGTGAGCCAAGCACGCACGTGAGGGAGAAGCGAGCAAGTAATGGTTGGAGCAGCGCGGTGGGTGTCGGCACTTCGCGACCTTAGAGGGGGCTGGGCGTGGCGCAGGCCCGCAGGAGTCGGTGTGGGGAATGTCGGTGAATTTATAGGCGAGGAGAGCCTTGGGCGGCAAGCTTTCTAATCAGGAGTGCAACGAGTTCCTGCAACCTAAGGAGTCCTAGCGGGGACTCTGGCGGGAAAGACTCCCGAGACGGGAAGGACTCCTCTGGCGGGAAAGACTCAGGCGGGAGGACTCCCACACTCTTTGTGGGACTTGCGTGGCTGTGTATAGAAGTTTCATTCAGTCGGGACTCCAAGAGCGGGAAGGATTGTGTTGGCTTGCAGGATTGAAGACTAAAGTTAGAGTAGGAGTCTTAGTCATATTTGTCTTGGCGCCTTTGAAGCGACATATAAAGGGCACAACGTCTGACTTAGTTGAATCGTGTATTGAAGTTAGATCCACTATAAAGCATAGAGCATCCGAGATGTGGGAGCCTTTGCGAGTCATGTATTTTAGTATGAATACGAGGTTGGAGAGTGCCGTACGCCTTGTGTTCGAGGTGGGGTATTGAGAAGGGCGGCAGCGGGTTCTGGGCCGCACGAGCGAAAAGGCGATGTGGCCAGTTGGTATCGAGCTTGATGATGGCCATCTGAGATGGCCGATTGATCGCGACTGCGTGAGCAAATGCCGCGAGATAAGAAGCGAGATGAGCGCGTAGTGTCGAGGCTTGCGGAGATGGAGCACGGCAAGCGGGGCAAACACCACACCCGCTTTTCGACTCGGATCGATCTTGGCGATCCTGCTTTGCTTGACTCACGGCGTATTGAATCGATGGAGACTCGAGAGAAGGCTGTTGAGGAATGGATGGAGTCATTCCCGGGACAGATCGCGGACCATGGCCGAGAGGGGAGTTCGAGGGCGTGTCGGATCTGCGGAGGAGATCGGTGTTGTTGAAGCGGCGGTGGTGCAGAAACTATGCGCCCATTCTTTGCGAATCCACCTCTGCGAAGGTCGCGAGTACTTGAGCGAGACTTTTGGTGGTGCGGCGGAGCGCGACTTGGAGAACTTCCTGCAGGACATGAAGCAATACTTTATTGCTTTGCTCGAATCTGATGGGTGAGCGGAGTAGCGATAACCACTAGGTATTTGACGGGTGATCTGAACTTTGGTGCGGACGAGAACAAGCGGCACGCGGCTTCTTCTTTGTGGTAAGATTAAGAGGCTGGGGGAGAGATCTTGAAAAGGAGTTGAAGGATCGAGTTCCTACCTGAGAGCACGGCGTGGATGGCGAGGAATCTCTGGCGGAAAGCGAGACCGGGCTCGGTCGGAGACATGTGAAGGAGTTTAGCTCGTTGATCTTTGACATCAAGGACATGTTCGAAGTCGACAAAGTTGTTATCATGTCGGGTTGCAATGAAGGCTGGCCCGGGCGAGGAGACCCAGGTGTCAAGACTTGCCCTCGCGATGGCGGCAGCGGTACTATCAGAGCTATAGAGTGACCTCTTCCTCTACTCCCACTCAAAAGGGAAAGGCCCTTGACAAGGTGTGAAGCCAGAAAGTCGAGATGCAAAGACCTCGAGTGGAGGCAAGGGGTTGGAAGAGTCGCGGAATCAGCGGGCTAAAGTGGGGGAAGGGGACTTCCTCCTGGCCACAGGAGCCCGTCGCGATGCTTTATCTGCGATGGGCCACATCGAGCGATGGATTGCCCAAAGAAGGAGAAGCTCAATGCACTCATGGCCGGAGACGGGGAAGATAGCGGGGCAGAGGTCCCAATCAGACCCAACCCTCTTCAGTTGTTGAATGCGTACGGCGAGGCGACTCACGGGAGGCCCGATGTATGTTGAGTTGTGGGAGCGAAAATTATAGCATTAGTAGACAGTGGGGCGACCCACAATTTTGTATCAACAAAGGAGGCAGCCAAACTCGGATTGAAGCTCGTTAAAGATGATGACAAGCTCAGCGGATTAATAGCGAGCACGAGGCGCATGGTATGTCTAAGAACATGGCGGTCGGATGGGGGATGGAAGGTACGGTCGACTTCCTTAGTGTTCTTTGGATGATTTTTGATTTCATTTTAGGCAACGATTTCTTCCAAAAGAGCAGGTAACCTTGTTGCGCCCTTGAATGGGCCCCATTGATCATGGATGAGGAAAGCGACCATGCTTTCAATGGCGAAGCATGAATGGCCAGCCTAATAAACCTTCGGGGGAGAAGACATTTATACGCCTGCGACCACTGAGAAGGCCTTAGAAAGGCGAGCACATATGTCACCGAGCAATGATTGAGGGTAGCCGGACCGAAGCAAGTCGAGAAGTGCCGGACGCCATGCTTATCTTGAGGAGGGTTCTTGGAGTGTTATGCCTCCCAGGGGCCACTGAGCGCCCGCAGGAAGGCAGACGGATCATCAGATAGAGCTCGTGTCGGGATCTAGACCTCTTGCCCAAGCTCCTTATCGGATGACTCCAGAGTTAGCGAGAGTTGGGAGGCTTGAGTTGTGAGTTCTTTGGATCTTGAATTACAGTCCGACCCTCACGGCGCGTCATATGGAGCAGGTGCTATTTGGAAAAGCAAGATGGGGCGGACGCTTTGGAAGTGTGTGGACTCTGCCCAGGGCCTTTGAATAAAGTCACGATCGAACAAATTATCACGATACCTTAGAATTTGCATAATTGTTCGATCCCGATTAATTAAATAGAGTCTTGTGAAATTTAGACTTGCGATCGGGATATTAGCGAGTCTTGCGCGTGGTGAAGGGACGAACGGAAGCACATGTCGTAACACGGTATGGAAGCTTTGAATTTTTAGTTATGCCTTTTGGATTGACTAATGCTCCGTACATTTTGTAACCTCATGAATGATGTCCTATTCGACTTCCTAGATTCATTCGTGGTGGTATACTTGGATGACATAGTGATACGGCCCAGGCTGAAGATCACGTGGTACGACGAGATGGTGCTTGACGGTGGCGAGAGACCGGTTATATGTCGAAAAGAAAAGTGTGAGTTTGCCTTCGAGGCCAGAGATCGAAGTTTTGGGTCATCGATTTCAAAGTCGAGATAAGGATGGATTGTGCGAAGGTGGCAGCGATTCAAGATTGGCCGGCCGGAGCCAAGGTGACCAGGAGACCCCGATCGTTCCTCGGCTGGCAAACTACTACGAGGGCCCCATCTTCCCAGGTTGATCCAAGATGGTCGGTGCTCTCACGAACGTTTTGAAAAAGGAAGGAAGTGGGAATGGGACGCAGAGTGCCAGGCTGCCTTCCAAAAGCTCAAAGATGCGATCACCTCAGAGCCAATTTTGAGACTGCCCGACTTGGAGTTGTCGTTTGAGTGCTGGATAGGGCCATAGGTGGAGTGCTTGTGCAAGAGGGGCATCCAGTAGCATTCGAGATTCGAAAGTTGAATGCGGAGGTACGGGCGCCATGAGAAAGAGATGGCTAACGGTCATCCATTGCATGAACTTGGAAAACCTTGCCCAGTGGAACTGATTCATAGTAATTGTTGACAATGTTGCCAACACCTTCTTCCACAACTCGGGGAAGAAGCTTCTTGCCCGAAGCAACCTCGATGGCAAGAGTTCTTGGCGGAAGCCGATTTCGTGTGGGTACACAAATTGGATTAGACACAACCCAGTGGCGGTCTTTGAGCAGGAAGTTGCGAGTTATGTGGGATGGATTGAGGCTCGGTTGTGACCAGTTGAAGCAGAGTAAGACTTAAAGCTACACAAGACTCAACGTATCAAAAGCTGATAGAGGAGGTGAAGAGTGGCACCACGAGGCGATACTGGCTCGAGAATGAGTTGCTTTACTTCAGAGGAGGGAAGCTGTATGTGCCTTCAAGCAAGCTAAGACAGGAGCTGTTGAAGGAAACACATGATCTGGCGTTTGGTCACCAGGGAGAAGAGAACTTTGGCATTCTTGAGCCTGATCTTTTCATTGGCTAAGATGAAGGAGATGTGCGGCATGCGTCAGACATGTCATGTTTGTCAAGTTGACAAGACCGAGCAGAAGAAGGAAGCGGGATTGTTACAACCCCTACCCTTTCCGGAAAAGTCATGGCAGTGTGTATAGATGGACTTCATTCGGTGGGTTTCCGAAAGTTGAGGGCTTCGGATCAGTTTTGGTGGTGGTAGACAGGTTTTCCAAGTATGCTGTCTTCATCCGGAGGCGAGTGAGTATCAGCGAAGCGGTAGCGCATCTTCTTGGCGTGTTGTGAAACATTTTGGGATGCTTGAGGACATAGTGACGATCGAGATGCAGCCGGTTTGAGCGGAGTTTTGGGTTGGTATTCAAGATGTGGGTCTGAGTGTCTGGGTTCTCATTGCGAATCACCACCGGTGATGGTCGAGACCAGAGAAGAGGGAATCATATGCTAAAAGAGTATTTGCATGCGCCGCGTGTGACCTCTCGAGGAAAAATTGGTTGGAACTAGAGCTGCTTGTGATTGTCCTACAAGCTGCAGGAAGTTCGATACAATTATGAGCCCTTTTGAAGTATGTCGGGTTTACCCAAACCCATACTTGCCTTATGCGTCTTGTAGCGGGCAACTTTGAATGCGGTGTCTTGGCTAACGTCTGGTTGCAAAGTCTCGGCAAGATTTGCTTGATGAAGCCAAAGACAGCCTAGAGAAGGCAACTAGACGCATGAAGAAGTATGCGGACAAAGGCAGGAGACCTTTGGAATTTGAAGCGAGGTAGATGGTTACTTATTGAAGGTAACTCCTCGGATACAGAAGAAGATATAGATATAAACGAGTTTCGAGGAGATGTTTGATTAGAAACATGATGAATGCGCCCCCAAAGTTGTGAAGCGTATTGGGAGCGTGGCTACAAGCGAAATACAAGGGAGGGTTGAAGCTTCAGCTGAAGCATTCATAAAGCTTCTTGAAGCACTTATCGCAATGATCCTTAGTCGATATAGTGCGAATGATGAAACCCATGGTTAGAGTCGAGTTCGTGAGATTGCGAGAGCATCTGGGACGGGGAAGATGAAGCGTGAGGCAGTGGACAGTACTTAATTCATTGAAAGGGGACGCCCGTCAGTGAGGCAAGCTAGGAAAAGGGTGCTTTACATTATGGCGAGTTTGAAGATCGGATCCTTGAGTATCGCGCGATCGAGAAGTCAACGGGCGTTGAATACCTGCAGTGGGGAAGGGGTTTGTCGGCCTCTCCGCTCGATAACCACGGAATCCGTGCGGCATGAAGGCGTTTGCCTTGGCCCCATGGCCCGCTACTTAAAGGAAGTCGACAAAGGCAAAGATGGGAAACAAGTGCCGGAGGCACAAAGCGTGAACGGCACGCACGTAAGGGAATGCGAGCAAGTAATTTGGTTGGGACCGGCGCACGGTCGTACATCCACGGCACTCCACGGCAAAGGGGGCTGGGCGTGGCACTTAAGGCAAACGGAATCAGAGTATGGAATGTCAGCAATTTATAGGCAGAGAGCCTTGGGTGTGAGCTTCCTAATCCCGGGAGTGGCCAGCAGTTCCCTCACGACTGAGAGGTCGCAGCGGGAAGGGTTCTGAGGCGGGAAAGACTCCCAGGGTGGGAGGATGCCTAGCTGCTTAGAGCGGGAAGGACTCCCAGGCGGAAAGACTCCTAGGCGGGGAGGACTCCTACTCCTTGTGGGACTTGCGTGGCTGTGAATAGGAGTTTCATTCAGTCGGAACTCCTAGAGCGCGAAGGATTGCGTTGGCTTGTTGGATTGAAGACTAGAGTTAGAGTAGGACTCTTAATCATATTTGTACTAGGACTGCCTTTGAGCAGCCTATATAAAAGGTCTGCGTGCCCACTTGGTTAATTCATGTATTGGAGTTGGATCCACGGAAAAGCATAGAGCATCCCGAGATGTGGGAGCATTTGTAAGAAAGTCTTGTATTTTAGTATCTAATAAAATACGAGTTGGGGAGAGTGTCCCGTACGCCTTGTGTTCAAGAGAATTGTGAGGCATTGAAAATTTATTTTACATCGGGTTCCTAGGTGCCGCACACGAGCCTAAAATAGAGGCGTATGTGGCCCAAGCATCTGTATTAAAGCGAGCCTTATGCTTCCCAGGCATGTCATGGTTATCTTAGAGGCACCATGTATGCATGAGCATGCATTAGAAGTAGAGTCCTTGTCTCTAGGCATGCAGGCAAAGGCACCTTGTCTGGGCATGCAACCCCAGACCAAGGCTAGGCATGTCATGGCACTTGGCCAGAGGCACCATGAGGCTGAGTGTCATGTTGTACTTATTTTAGGCTCGTGTGCGGCGCTAGGAACCGTGGAGCCGGTCTTCTCAATGCCTCACAGTTCTCTCGAACCACGAGGCTTACGGGGCCTCGACTCGTATTTTATTAGCTACTAAATACGAGACAATCTTGTAAAGTCTCTCACATCTCGGGTTAACACATGTTTTTCGTGGATCCGACTCTGACTACATGAGTGCTGAGTGGGCTATATCAGGACCTATGGGATGCTCGAGGGCGTGCATTTCTGAGTATGACAAGGGGTCATGCTCGCTCTGGTCTTCAGTATCGGCAACGGCAGGCTCGCTAAAGCTCAGAATACGGCGAGATGGAGGAGAACTCTTGTGACCTTGTGAATCCACAGGATTAGGAATCTCCGGCACAAATCCCTTCACTGAGGTCTTTCTGCCCAGTAGCTCATGAAAGGAGTAGGAGTCCTTCACGCTACAGTCGCTTGCTGCAAGGTCACTTAACTTGCTTGGGACTCGTTGGGGCGTAGGAATCCTTGTTGCACTCGGAGTGGACTGCGTCGAGCTCTGCACCTACCGACGTTCCCCCTGTGATCTGTTTGCCTCAGTCATGTGCGGGGCTGCCCTCCCACCATGGTGTCGGTGACGGTAGGTGTCTTTGGTCGGCTCAGCCCTGCTTCGTGTGAATGCTGCTTTACTATACCTCAGAGCCTGTTCATCTTCCACTTTGGGGGCTTAGAAGAAAAGAACGACTCTTCATTTAGGCGGGTCGTAGGACGGCATTACCTTACCGCACGGGGACTCGTGTTATCAAGTCGAGGGGCTAACAGCTAGGCATGGCACTAGTCCGAGGAACCATGGCTAGGCATCCACTAAGTGGAGCAACGTAATACAGCATTTCATGCCACTAGAGTAGAGGCAGAGTGGCTTGGGCATGGCCATGGAGTCGAGGCAGTGGTAGGCATCGCCGACCCAGAAGCCGAGGCGTCGTGCCGGAGGCATGCTGTAGGTCGGGCGCCGTTAGGGCGTGTCACGGCGGTCGGCGGGACCAGGTGTCTGGGCGGGGCCCAGGCGGGGAGCCAGCACAGGTGTCTGGTCAGTGTGGAGGCCCAGGGGCATCGTGGCTGGGTTTGGCCCAGGCGGGGCGCGGGTGCCTAAGGCATGTCATGGCCTTGGGACGAGTGCCGTGTCTAGGCATGCACTAGGCGGGGGCGATGCACCTAGGCATGTAATGTAGTAGGGGCACCGTTTTTAGGCGTGCACTGGTAGGGGAACTGCTGGGTGACATGGCACTAAGCCAAGGCACCTTGCCTAGGCATGCACTAGGTCGAGTCAGCGTGTCTAGGCATGCACTAGGCAGGCTTGCTGTCTAGGATAATCATGGCACTAGGTGAATAACGTGGCCCTAGAGCATGGCACTAGGCGGAGTGCGATGTCTAGGCAGAAGCATAGGTCGAAGCATCATGTGCAGGAAGCACTAGTAGAGGTACACTTGTCTGAAACAATCGTAAAACTCGGCCAAGGGGCACCATGGCTGGGCATGGCACTGGGCGCGATGTGTGCTTGGGCATGCGCTAGGTCGGCCGCGGAGTCTTTATGCGTGTCGTGTGTTGGGCGATCTTGTCTAAGCATGCGCTAGTGAGGGCACCTTGTAGGCATGTCATGACACTAAAGCGGGGCAGGTGTCTAAGCATCACTAGTAGAATCACTTAGTGCATGCGCATGCAAGACGGCACCTTTTTCTGGGCATGCACTGGGCTAAGGCACCTAGGCCCAGTCATGGCCTTTGGGCGGGCGGGTGGTACAGGCATGAACTGGGGCGGGGAACCATGGCTAGGCATGCACTAGGTCGAGGCACTGTGCCTATGCATTTCATGGCACTAGGCAGAATCCGCCGTCTGCTCCAGCATCTGTTGGAGGCCAGAACCACCTTGGTTGGGCATGTCGTGGCCCACATCTTGGGGAGCCTTGTCAGCTCTGGCACGTGCACTAAGTAGCGAGGAGGCACCCTGGGCATGTCGTGGCACTACAGGGCAGGTGGGTGGGCATGGCGCTGGGGGTGAGGAGACCATGGCTAGGAATGCTGAATGTCGGGGCAGCACCACTGCCTATGCATGTGGCGCTGGCCCAGGGGCACCGGGTTTAGGCACCTTAATTTGGGTAGAGGGGTTGCCTATGGATGACTGTGGCGTGGAGCCCGGGGCCTTGGGTGTCTGGGTATGGACTAGGCGGGAGATCTTTGGAGTATCTGGGCATCTTATTTAAATGAGGGCGCTGTCTAGCGTGTGTCGTGGCCTTGAGTAGAGACCACGGGTTGCTAGGCACAGCGACCCGAGGAACCATGTCTAGCGAGCACTGGGCCCGGGGCCTGATGTCGAGGCAAGCCTTGGTGGGCGTCGTGTCTAAGCATGCTGTAGGCGGGGCGCCGAGCCTAGGCATGTCATGGGACTAAGGCAATTTGCCGTGTTTAGGCATGCACTAGGCGAGGCACCTTGCTGGAGCACGTGACATGGCACTAGACGGGACTAGGCATGTAATAGGAGTAGGAATCCTTGGGTGTGCAGGCATGCCTGAGGCGAAGCACTTTGTCTAGGCAAGTAATCACGGAACTAGGTCGAGCAACGTAATTTAGGTGTTACCCCTCGGATGCACAGGCGTGTTGGTGGGATGCAAGGGCCTCATAGGTATACCTTAGACCTATGAGGGCACCTAATAAAACAAGGCAAACCATGGTGGTGCATGGTAAGGTGCGGTGGACCAGCAGCAGGTGCATGTTAGCATATGGTGGACATGCACTTATGTGGCTGAGTGTGGGTTTGAAATTGAAAAGGGAGAGCTTGATTTCAAATTCAAACATCAAGCAAGTTGGAGCAGTTTTGAATATGGGAGCGGTCAATTCAAACAATGGAGGAAGTGGCACATTGGGAGGAAGAGTCACCAAGGTTGGCAATAGACACGAGAGTCATAAAAGGATGTAGTCTCTAACTTGGATGGGGTTAAGAGGTGTGCTAATTTTACGTGTTTGTAATAATATCTTGTATGTTGAGGAAGTGCACTACACTTGACATTTTGTGGCAATACGAGTTGGGATTATTTCCTATAAAAACTAAGTGTCTATCGTTGGCACGGCAGAGACACGTGAGGAAGGGTTGGCTAAGGGGTGTAGCCATAGCACATCCGAAGCATAAAAATTCATTGTGATAATTCGAGGGGTGTGACAAAATTGGTATCGAGAGCATCAAGATGGGTGAGAACAGCGAAGGAACCGGATGGCCCGGTTGGAACAACATTGGGAAGTGGCACGAGGATGAAGGAATTTGTGGCTTTGCATTTGCGAGACTCGATGAAAAGCGAGTTTGAAGTGCGGCGCAATGATGGAGGCGATGATAAATTAGTGATTTCTTGAGGAACGGATGGTGCTCCTGAAAGCGATGCGGAGGCATTGATGGCCAAGTACCAGGATGCAGTGCAATCCGCAAGGCGAAATCTCAATCCACGAGAAAAAAGGTTGTGGCCCCGAAGTCCCTGCGATTGTCGGGTCCCCCACAGAAGGTACGTGTACCAGAACCCAAGGGGTTTGGGGGTGCGTGAAATGCTAAGGAATTGGAAAATTTCCTATGGGACATGGAGCAGTTCTTCAAGGCTGCTCATGTGCCTGATAGTGAAATGGTGTCCATAACCAGCATGTACCTATCTGGTGATGCAAAATTATGGTGGCGCACTCGGATGGGAGATGATCTGATGCGGAAGGCCCAGTTGATACAGGAGACTGAAGAGAGCCCAAAGAACATTTCCTACCCGCAGCGAGGTCGGCGTAACTGCGAGAAATCCTTTAAAGCGGCTGAAGCACACGGGTTCGGTGAGGGAATATGTGAAGGAATTTAGTTCCATCGTGTTGGATATCAGGAACATGTCTGATGAGGACAAATTGTTCAATTTTATTTAGGATTACAAGAATTTGAGCCTGAGCGAAATCGGGAGACCAGAGTTTGTGACACCTTGGGTTGCGATGGCTGCCAATGAGGCTTGCAGTACTGAGATGGGCAATGCCATCAACACTACGAAGGAGCAAGTCAGAGCGGATGGGGGAGCGAAGGAGGCAAGTCGGAGGGCAAACCTTCATTGATAAGAAATTTGTTTGGAAGGGAACGAAAAAGGGGCTGCGAGAGAGCGAGCACGTGGAGACGACCCGCAAGGTACGTGCGGCCAGACAACCAAGCCCGGTGGGATGCTTCATTTGCGATGGCCTCAGGAGCCCAGATTGCCCCGAAGGAAAAGGCCCGAGTGCCTTGGTCCTTTGTAGATGACAAGGCCCGACGCGATTCGGTCGCCCCTCAGTGAATCCTTTGCGGTGCTTAATGCGATCGGTGGTGAATAGCCGCGAGAACTTTGGTGCATGTTGAGTCTTCCATTGGGGTCAGATGCGATGGTAGCGGTGGTGCCACGCCTGATTTTGTTGCAACCGGTGAAGCCTCGAGACTACGTCTGACGGTAGATGATGATAGTCGGATCGAGCGGTGAGCGATAAGGCCTGAAAGGATCTGAGGCATTGCGAGGAGATCTGCTTTATGAGTTGGTGAAGATGGAAGGGTAAAATTAATTTACCTATGTGTTCCATTGGATGATTTCAATATAATCCTTGGGATTGATTTTCTTTCCCTCGAGTCTAAAGTACATACGATTTCATCCCGGGTGGACTTATGATCTTAGAGGAGAAAGCAGGCACTTGCTTTGTGCTGCCGAGTGAAGGAAGAGCGGAGAAGCTTGGAAAGAGCCGAGATGGTGTCGGCCATACGGCGAAGAAAGAGCTTAAGAGGGGCCCGAGAGACATACCTTGCGGCTTTGAGGTGCGGGAAATCCATGAAGGGCGTGATCTTGAAGTTCGACTACGTAGGTGGGATACTAAAGATTCGAGAGACATCGTATGCCCCTCAGGATTACTAAGAGTTGCCTCCCAGAAGACCAGTGATCACAGATCGGGTGTGCCGTAAGGCGAGCACTACTGCAGGGCATCTCTGGATTATTTTACACAGAAGTGGCAGGCTTGCAGGATGATTGAAGAGTTCTTTGGGCCGGCGGCGTGATCCGGCCCTCGAGGAGGGCTCCATTTGAATTGCACTGTTGCATTCCCGGAAACATGATGGATCATTGCATAGTGTGTGGATTACAGGGCTCGACAAGGTAACCATCAAAAACAAGCCAGATTCCTTTGGCGGCCCGAATTGTTTGTGAGGATTAGCGAAAGTCGAGTGCCTACAAAACTAGACTGAGATCGAGCTGTTAGCCCAACCGTCCGTGGGATCGCGAGTGATAAGGCAAAAACCACATGTGTAACTCGTTATGGTTCATATGAATTCCTTGTAATGTCGTTTGGGCTCACAAATGCCCCGGCAACATTATGTAATTTAATGAATGATGTATTGTTTGACTATCTCGATGCTTTTGTAGTTGTCTATTTAGATGACATTGCGAGGTGTACGACCCGGTTTCTAAGAGCCGCGATATGCGCAAGAAAAGGTGTTTCGGTAGCAGGGAACCTGAAGCGTAATGAAGCTAGAGAAGTGCGAGATTTGCGAGGAGCGAATCACATTCTGAGTCATAAAATTAGTGAGCCGATTCGGATGGATGAAAGAAAGGTGCAGCGTTGTCCGATTGGCGGCCCTGAAAGTGACAAAGTTGCGGTCATTCATTGGATTAGCAAACTACTATATGAGATTCATAAAGGGCTACTCAAAGATTGTCTCCATTGACATATTTGCTAAGAAAAGGCCAAGGCATGGGGTGAGACATAGAGTGTCGGATGGCTTTTGAAAGCCTCGAAACAAGCCATCTCGAAAGAACCCGGTTTGCGAGTTGCCTAATGCGGACCTTCCGCACTGGAAGTTCGGTGATGCTTGAGAACCAGGCCCTTAGTGGAGTCTTGGTGCGGGAAGGACACCGAAGTGGCATTTGAGAGTCGAAAGCGAGATAGGGAAAAAGCTTGACATTACTCTTAGCATGAGAGAAAGAAATGACGGCCCGATGGTGCCTTTGTCTCTACAACAATGGAGGCACTACCTCCTTGGTGGGATTTTTACAGTAGTGACAGATAATGTGGCAAACACCTTCTTGAACCGCAGAGAAGAATTGAGTGCGAGACCGGGCCCGGCAGAGTTCACGGCCGAGTTTGAATTTTGAGTGGCTGCGTCGTCGGGCGGCCTAACACGGTAAGCGAATGCACTCGGTCGGAAAGGGTGGTGGCCTACATCATGAGCTTTGTGGGAATCATCTCAGTTTCAATGAGGCGGATCGAGAAGGTTGCGGGGACGATCTTTGGTATGAGAGCGAGACGGTAAGTGTCGAGGATAGGAGCCCGAATCTTGAAATTTGACCGACCTCCTTGTGTTCAAAGGAGGCGAAGCTCTATGTTCGGAATGGGTGGACTCTGGGAGGAAGTTTGTTTAGAGAAAGAAGAGAGCCCATGATCTTGAGTGGGCGGGGCCATCCGGGGACCGGACCATGGCATTGTCGGGTCTATTATTGGCGAAAATGGGTGAGGACGTACGCGAAGTCTTGTTTGATATGCCGATTGGACAAAGGCGAGAAGAAAAGATGGCGCGGGGTTGTGCGGCCTCTCCCATTACCAGGAAAGCCATGGCAAAAGTGTCTCCATGGTTCATCTCGGGATTCCTAAGGCCGTGAGTGCAAATCCATCTTTGTAAGTGGTTGATCGGTTTCAAGTATTACAAGTGCTTCATAGCGGCACGAGCCATGTCAGCGAAGGCGGCCAATGTTTTTCGGTCATGTGGTGAAACATTTTTGGCTTGCCCCCAGGACATAATCGATGGCCAAGGTGCAAATTCACGGGGCGCTTTGGGTGGAACTCTTCTAGCTCTTAGGTTCGGAGTTGAAGTTTTCCACAACAAACCATCCTCAAAACGAGATCGTGATAAGAGAAAGGATCAATCTGCTTTATTGGAAGAATACTTGAGAGGCATTATGTGTGGCTGAAAAAGCGGGTGGATTTGCCCGTACTTTGCTCATTTGTGTTACAATCTACATAGAAGCTCGACCTTGAGGGGATGAGCCTCTTTGAGTTGAGCTGTAGTTAGCGGCAGAGACCCCCAGATGTGGCAAGCGACGGGTTGGGGTGACCAGTGACACACATATTAGCCATTCAGGCGGGGAGATGTTGATGAAGTACGGGAAAGCCTTGAGAAGCGGCTAGAAGAATGAAGAAGTATGCTGTCGGCTTATAGAGCGAATGACCCAGAATTTCGGGTTAGGGATAAGGTGTTGTTAAAATTGACTCATCGGATTTTGAAAAAGTGGCTTGATAAGACTTCCGGCGAGAGAGGGTGATCTCAGTATGAGGGCCTTCGGGGTGATCAAGAAAGTGGGAGAAGTCGCCTACATCTTTGAAGTTACTGAAGGCGAAGTTGCATCCGAAATTCCATGTTAGTTTTTTGAAGCCCTATATTGAAGATGCAGAACCAAGAAGGGTCCAAGTAAAACGTGCACCTCCCTTGGTCATGAAGTAGTTTGATAAAGGGGTGGAAAAGATTCTGAATCACATAACCATGGGGGCAAGTAGAAAGAATCGGCGGACCGATTACCTTGTTCAGTGGAAAGGCAGTTTAGAATTAGAGGCTACATGGGAGTGG
This sequence comes from Tetrastigma voinierianum, assembly GCA_016808115.1. Lineage (NCBI taxonomy): Eukaryota > Viridiplantae > Streptophyta > Magnoliopsida > Vitales > Vitaceae > Tetrastigma > Tetrastigma voinierianum. The sequence goes on along the minus strand of JAEQBH010004261.1, from coordinate 31,050 downwards.
GATGTAACATTGTGGCAGTTTGAAAGGGCGGTGCAAGACTGACTATCTAAAGAGGCTAAGTCGGCGTGGGCCGACCGACGGGAGGGGGAGGGTTTGTTACCCCCTCGGATGCCCTAGCGTGTTGGTGGGATGCGAGGCCTCATAGGTATGCCTTAGACCTGTAAGGGCACCTAATAAAACAAGGCAAACCATGGGCAGGAGTTGCATAGTAGGTGCAGTGGACCAACGACGGGTGCATGGTAGCATGTAATTGGACATGCACTTATGGCAAACAAGTGTGGGTTTGAAATTGAAAAGGGAGGCAGTTTCAAATTCAGACATCAAGCAGTTGGAACTGATTTTGAATATAGGAGCGATTCGAATTGGCTTGATGGAGGGAAGTGGCTGTTGGGAAGAGTCACCAAGGTTAATGATAGACACAAAGTCTATAAAAAGGATGTAGTCTCTAACTTGGATGGGGTTAGAAATTATTACTAATTTTCATGTTTGTAATATCTTGTATGTTGAAGTACCACGCCCGACATTTTTGTGGCATCTGAGTTGGGATTATTTCTGTAAAAACTAGAGTGTCTAATCGATTGCTTTTGAACCTTTGTCGAAGGGTTAGGCTAAAAGTTAGCCTTGCTTCCTACATCCGAACATAAAAATTCATTGTGACAATTTAGGGGTGTGACACTAGGCATGGCACTAGGCGGGAGGCACGATTAATACAGGAAGCACTAGGCCCAGGGGAACCTTGTCTAGGCATGTCATAAAACTAGGCTAGAGAGACATATGGCTAGGCATGGCACTAGCCAGAGGCAGCTGGTATGCCTATGGCGTGCGCTAGGCCAGGGGCACCATGGGCATGTCATGGCCTTGTGAAGGGGCACCATCTGGGCATGCACTTGGCGAGGCCTTGTTTGGGCATTCACTGGGCGAGGCCCTGGGCATGTCATGCCTTAGGCTAGGGGCACCGGTGTTTGGGCATGGAGCCCAGGTCGAATGTGGGTGGGCATCAGCTAAGGGGCCGGAGGGGGCAATGTGCTATGCATCTGTGGCACTAGGCCAGAGCAGTGGCAGTGTTAGCCCTCGACTAGATAACCGCGACTCGGAGTGCGGCATGAGCGTTGCCTTGGCCCGTAGCTCGCTTTGAGGAAAACGAGCAAGACAAATATGGGAAACAAGTGCTCGGAGGCACAAAGCGTGAGCTAAGCACGCACATGAGAGAAGGCAAGCAGGACTCTTAGTCATAATTGTATGAGGATTGCCCTTTAGCATCCTATATAAAGGGTTTGCGTGCCCACTTGATTAATTCATGTATTGGAGTTGAATCCACAGAAAAGCATACAGCAGCCCGAGATGTGGGAGCCTTTGCAAGATTGTCTTATATTTTCGAAGCTAATAAAATACAAGTTAGGGAGAGTGCCCTGTACGCCTTGTGTTCGAGAGAATTGTGAGGCATTAAGAAGACTGGCCTAACGGGTTCCTAGGCATTTGCACACGAGGCCAAAGGAGGCGTGTGTGGCCCAGGCATGTGTTGGGTAGAACACGCGTGGGCATGCTGGATGCTAGATCATGCGAGGCATGCTAGGCCGAGGCGTCGTTCCAAGGCATGCACTAGGCCTAGGCATGCACAAGGTCGAGGCGCCGTTCCTAGGCATGTCACGAGCTGGGCGAGGCCTTATGTGCAGCGACACTGGGGCGGGGGCACCTGTCTGAAGCGGCCCGATGGAGTGGCTGCAGTGTGTATGGAATGACCTGCAGGTCGGGGCATCCGTGGCTGGGCTTGCAGGCCGGTCTTGTGGGTGCCCTAAGCTTGTGTGGCACTAGGCGGGAACGCAGTGTCTAACCATGCACTAGGTAGGGTGGAGTGCCCTAGGCATGTCATGGCATAAGCAGAGGAGCCATTTTAAGGCGTACGCTAGAGTAGGAACCTTGCCTAGGCATGACATGTGGCACTAGGCAGGAAAGGCACCTTACCTAGGCATGCACTGGTAAGGGGCACCTTACCTGGGCATTCTGTAGGGGCGGAGTCATGATGTGCAGGCATGCACTAAGCCCCGAGGACCTTTACAGGCATGTCATGGTACTTCGGTCAGAACCTTTGTGACTGGAGTATAGAACTAAGTAGGGCGCGGAGTGTGCAGGTAAGCAATAGGTCGAGAACATCGTGTCTAAGAAGCACTAGGTCGAGAACCTTGTGCAGGCATGTGTGTATAAATCTGGTAGGGGCACCGGCTGGGCTGTGGTACTAGCCAGAGACTTGTGCCTGGGCATGCACTGGGAGGCGGGGCGGGCGTGTTTCATGCATGTCATGGCACTAGGCCCACCTTGTCTAAGCATGCACTAGGTCGAGGGCACCTTGCTTAGGCATGTCATGGCACTAGGTCGAGGCACCGTGTCTAAACATGCACTAGGCCGAGTCATCGTGTCTAGGCATGCATAAGGCCAAGGCACCTTGTGCGAGATGCCTTATGCGAGGCACCTAAGGCATGTGTCATGGCCTTTGGTAGGAATTGGCTGGCTAGGCATGGACCTGGAGCCGAGGAACCATGGCTTCAGAGCATGCGCTAGGTTGAGGCAGCGTGCCTATGCATTTCATAGCAGAGGTAGGGGCATCGTGGATGGGCATGGCCTTGACGAGCACCTGGGCATGTCACATGGCACTAAAGGCGAGAATTTGTGGCTAGGCATGGACTTAGGCCGAGGAACCATGGCTAGGCATGCACTAGGTTGAGACCTTTGTGCTGATGCGTTTTATAGCACTAAGTGGGAGCACGTATTTAGGCAAGCACTAAGCCCGGCGTTATGCGAGGCATGCACTAGGCTGGGCATGCATTAGGCGAGGCGCGTTCTTTGGGCATGTCTGTTGGTAAGGACCATGATCTAGGCGAACACTAGGCCAGGAGACAGCGTGTCTAGGCAAGCACTAGGCTGATTGCGGCTCAGTTTCAGGCAAGCAGCGAATCGAGTACCTTGGCTAGGCTTGCACTAGGCCGAGACACCGTGTCTAAGCATGCACTAGGCCAAGGAGCCGTTCCTAGGCATGTCATGGCACTAAGCCGAGGCATCAGGTTTAGGCATGCTAGTGCCTATGAACCTTGCCTAGGCATGACATGGCACTAGGTTGTGGCCTTGGGTGCTGGGAAAGCCTTGTAGGCCGTTCATGTGCAGGCATGCGCTAGGCGAGGCACCTTGTCCCCAGGGCATGTCATGGCACTAGGTCGAGGACAACGTGACTGGGCATGGCACTAGGCAGAGGCAGGTGTCTAGCTGACCACTGGGTGGAGCACTTGGAGTGTATGGGAAACTTGTAGGCCGGAACCTTGTCTAGGCATGTCATGGAACTAAGAAGCGAGACACCGTCGGCTAAGAACGAGGCTCAAGATAAAGACAGTGGGCATGAACTAAGAGTCGGCGTCGTGCCTAAGCATGTCATAGCCTGTTAGGCCAGGGCAGGTGTTTAGGCGTGCATTTAGGCCAGAGCCTTGGGCATGTCATGTGTGGCGGGGCGGCGGGTGTGCAGGCGTGCGGCTGGAGCCCAGGCACCTTGTGCAGGCGTGTCATGGCCTTTGGGCCAGGACTTGGATTAGCTGGGCATGTGACGTGGCGGGGGGCAGGTGTGTCTGGAAGGCAATGGTAGGAACGCACTATGTGGGCAAGCCTTGGTGAGGCACCTTGTATGGGCATGTCATGGCACTAGATTAGAGGCACCATCGTTGGTATCCAGCAGGTCAGGAGCAGTGCATATGTCTGAATCTGTGGCCTTGTGTCGGGCGCAGGTGACTGGGTATCGGCTCTCGACTAGATAACCGCGAGTCGTGCGAGAATGAGAGGGCGCCTTGGCCCGTGGCTCGGCAAGGGAAAAGAGGCCGAAGCGAACGGGGGAAATGGTGCTCGGCACAAAGCGTGAAGGCGAGCAGCGTATGAGGGGAATCTGGTAAGTAATCGGCTGGGACACGCCTGATGCATTTTGTCATGGCACTCACGGCTTAGAGGGGGCCTGGGGCGTGGCACTTGAGGAAAACGGAATCAATGCGGGAGATGTCTCTACAAATATCCACAGATGAGAGGAGCCTTGGGCAACAAGCTTCCCTAATTCGAGTCATGACAAAGATTCACACGGCCTAAGGAGTCTAGCGGGGGGACTCTGGGGCGGGAGGACGGGCGGGAAGGACTTCTACTCCTAGGCGGGAAGGACTCCTAGGCGAGAAGGACTCCCAGGCGGGAAGGACTCCTAAGCGGGAAGGACTCCTACTCCTAGTGGGATTTGCATGGTTGTGTATAGGAGTTTAAATCAGTCAGGACTCCTAATGCGAGAAGGATTGTGTTGGCTTACGGATTGAAGACTAGAGTTAGAGTAGGACTCTTAGTCATATTTGTACTAGGATTGCCCTTGAGCATCCTAAATAAAGGGCCTACGTGCGGTTAATTGGTCATTGTGAGTTGGATCCACAGAGAGCATAGAGCATCCCGAGATGTGGGGTGGGAGCCTTTGCAAGAGAGTCTTGTATTTTACTAGCTAATAAAATACGAGTGGGGAAAGAGTGGCCCGTACGCCTTGTGTTCAAGAGAATTGTGAGGCATTGAGAAGGCTGGCCTATCGGGCTCCTAGGCGCCGCACACAAGCCAAAAATAGGGAGTGTGAAAGTTGGTATAAGAGCCAAGGATGGATAATGCGAGGATGACGGTTGATGTGCTGCGTGAGCAAATAGCGAGTATAGAGGCCGAGATAGGCACGCAAGTGTCCAGGCTTGACGCGGAGATAGGACAGCAACTGAGGCAAACACCACCCTTTCGACTAAGGTTGCTGATGTCGTCCTGCTTCTTGACTCACAGCGTGAATCGATGGAGACTCGAGAGAAGGCCGTTGAAGAACGGATGGAGTCATTCAATAACAGAATGCGGGCAATGACCGAGTAGTTCGAGGAGCGGATCGGATCTGTAGTGGGGGAGATCGTGTTGTTGTCTTCTAAATCCTTTTTCAATTCAGTGTCTCTTTTTTCTAATTCTTCCTCCATAACATTTAACAATTCTTTCACATCACCACTTCTTTGGCTTTTCTGAGCTCACCTCGGCTTGTTCGGGAGATTTCTTTCTTTGCGATTACAAGCTGATTTCTTATCCCTTTTCAAGTGCATCATAGAGCATTCTCTTGTTTTTCTGTCTCTACCCAGTACAACTTATCTCTCTCTTCCAGCTCTTTTCTTATCTCTTCATCCCTTATTTTGATGTAGTTAATAACCCAATAGCAGGAATCAAATAGCAGACTAAATAGCCGGATCAGAATATACCTTATTCAAATGGCAGAAAACAGGGTGATTCAGACGGCGGAGACGGCACCAGCAACGGGAGGAAGAGAGGGATGAAGCAGAAAATAGGAAAACAACGTGATTCAAATGGCGGAGAGGCACGGCGGCGAGGGATTCAGAAGGCGGAGGCGAGCACCGGCCAGCGGGCGAGGGAGGGATGGAGCGGAAAATAGGAAAAGCCACAGCATTTTGCGCGGGTTGTGTGGATGGCGGCCGATGAAATTTTTCAAATGTCGTTGTCGTCGACGGCAAATGGTTAAATCTTGCCCGTTGTCGTTGGCGGCAAATGAAGCAATCTTTTGCCATTTGAGTTTACGGCGTGTAGCGTCGATGCGGTAAATACTTTCTCTGACAAAGCAATTTTATCTTTTTTTATCAAGCGCGGTATTCCCGTGGCTTCGAGGAAAAGGAGACATGTTAGCCTTACTAGTCGTACCTACATGAATTATTACACACCTCTACTGAGGATCACGGTTATACAAATCTGTATGATTTCTTCAACATTAGTCTTGACGGCTCCAGCCCTGTACTTGGTAATTTCAAGCCAATCTCACGAAAGCCACTACATCGAGTTAATCCGACAACTCGGCACACACCACATAAGTAGTCGAAGAAGGAAAAATACCATTTTCTTTTTGGGAACTATCTTTGCGACAATTGATGGGCGAGAATCTTCCCTGGTTGAGGGTGGGTAACACTCGGCACAAAGATTATTGTCATTAAATCAGCTCCACGAGAGGTATTCTTCTTCCGAATTACATCGAGAAAAGTACATTATTCCACAGGCCTCAGCGTAACGATATTATTTCAATTGATTTTTAAATTTTTAAAGAAAAAAATAATGAAAAAGATCTAAGCTTCGAATGGCGTATAACAAAACCTTCACATTTATCTTTTAATGCAACATTTTTCAAAATATTGCTTACTAAGTCTTGTAAGATTGTGGGACTTACAACATTGTGAAGTAATTCCCAACTAGTATCACACATATTCGTTTGATTTACGCAACAAAGTCTTTTTCATTCAGAAAAATCACACATGATTTTTTTTTTTTTTTTTTTTTGATACCTGAGAACAAAATTTCAGTAAAAGGGTTGAGCTGACCAGGTCCCAGTATACGGGAGTATACATGCCGACCCTAATAAAAAAGCTTGGAAGACCCACACCGGCCTCGAAACTACGGTCTAGCCAATGAGACGGTGGTTTGCTACAAAGACTCGAATTTAAAGCCACCCTTGCCCCGAGAACAATAAGAAAAACAAAGAAGCACTTTTGAACCTTTTGAGGAAAACTCTTCATTCTCAAACACTCTTCTGTTCTCTGCCCTTCCAGGTACGGAAACGAACTAAAGGGAGGCGACCCTCTTGGCCTTTCTTTCACCTTTTCTAACGAGGAATATTATTCGACTAATAATCGGTCTGACAATCAAGGGGGCACGAGCAAAGCCCAACTCTTGAGAAGTCCGTAATTGAGAACTACCTGGCCAACTTAAAACAAAAGAAACACTGGAGGGGGAACGTGATTCAAAACAACCTTTTAGGGAAAGGGGCGCCTCGCTCTCCAACACTTGACTGACCTCAAAATATCATAACTTGATTTCCACAGTATAGGCCGTCGCTGTCGAAACGCGCTTCCACACCCTTGTCCTCTTCAATTTGATTTATTCTTTTATTTTTAAACAGGTTGATGAAAAATGCGTGATTTCATTTTGTAAGTCAAAATGAGTTAACTACTCATATATGACCCAGCGTTGATCGGAGTAGAATAATTATCGATGGCATTTGTAGTTGTTTCCCGTTTGTCAGCTGCACGAGTCTTGCCCATAGGCGATCATGAGCCCTTTATTAGAGCCTCCTCAATTTGACTAGGGTTAACGGTCGTATTGGAAGTAAAGAATTTCTTGAATTGGCGAGGAATACTGAAATCAAAAGAAAGGGTGTATAGAGTTTCAAAATGTAAGCCAATGAAAACACGATAGAATGAGAAGTCATACCAGTTCGCTGGCGACACACATATTGACCAATTCATTACGATTGTGATCGTTGTTTTCAGCGTTCCCACTTCAGTTTATAAGAAGTTCAAACATGTCGAGTACCTGATTCCACCAGATTTACCATTTAACTGGATTAAAATTATCACGAATTCATCAAGTGTAAAGAACTTAACAATGATGGCATTATCACATAATTAGAGTGGTAGCAATGGCCGTAGGAAACTTTGAACATTCGAGCTAGGCTTGTTAATTTATAAGCGAGCTCGAGCAGAAAGCAGGAAACTTTTGAGCAGAGCTTAAAATCGGTCAACTTAAGAACGATTTAAAAAAAACTTGGCTTGAACTCATTAGGCTCGTTTTCCATGTAGGCAGTCGAAGCGCCTCGAGCTCAGTATTTTGATCAGAACACATACAAGTTTGTATTGTAATCGATCCTCGAGCTAGTCCATATACTTTTTAACTTTTTGTAATCAATCGATAACAAATGTCAATTAAGGAAATAATTTTCTATAGGATTTGTTTTACCTTAGTTGATTTAACATTTATGCTAAAGTGTTAAAGCCACCTCCTTGACATTTGTTTCCCTTTACGGATTACGCGAATTCCCTTTGCTAAAGCAGAACTGCTGTTGAAAAATTATGAAATAGAATTAAAGCAAGTAGAAATTACTTGAGTGAAGAAATAAGATACTGAAATCATTGAATAAGCTTGTGATTGGTTTTTGTCGATTATCTAAATAAAGAAACAATATATCAATAGGTACGCGAGCAAATTCATTAGTAACAACAAAAGCATTTAAGCGATATATTCTTTGCTGACAGCATAACATAATGCAATTTTTTTTTTTTTTTTTGGATAATTAAGAATTTATTACCAAAGTAGCCGACAAAAAACGAGAATAATACATGAAGCGAAAAGGGCACCAGAAAAAACGAAAAACGGACAACACCTCCCCTAAAATATAGGAAGTGGGGCTTCAGCCCAATACAAAAACCACCTGATAAAACAAATATAACCAATCGCCCACATCCTGAGCACAGAGAAGCCTCCTGTGGCTTGAAATAAAATAAAATAAAATAAATCCCACATTGTCTGAACCACTTTGATAAAACAAATATGTTTGAAAGTGTCGAATATAGGAAGTATCGGAGAAATCGGCTAATGTTGGGTTCAGGCACGGATGTATCAGATTACGGCACTTTGGGCGTTACACCGTCACCGATGCAGCGGTCGGATCTTAGACGATTCCATAAGATTCTAAACTGAGAAGGCAGTTTAAGTAGTGAAAGAAATTGGAATTAGAGGATAATATTTTTAATTGCATGGCAGAATGTGGTACCATTGCGGAATAGAGGCGAATCATGAGTGAAGCTATTGTTAACTCTTTCCTGAATGCTTGATAGAGGACTCCAAAGCGTAGACATCCACGCTATCGGAGTCAATTTTCCACGAACCAAGTATTACGGAGCCATGTAGCCTCTGGCAGCGTATAAAAATTTATGCGTATGTGTATGTAAATAGAGATGAATCGGATGATAAATTCAACATCGGACTAGCAGGGATGGAAGATAAATTTGCAGTCAATGCGGCTAAAATAGATAAATATCACATAGATACATCTACCCTTGACAATCTGGCGGCATGACAAGCAATACGATGTAATAAGAATAGCGATGTTGGTTTGTTGCTAATGGATAAGCGAAGATTTGTCATTGTCTCCTCGAAACCGAAAGGAGCTAAAACATTTATGATATAATCGAATCATAAATACTTGACAAAAAAAAATTGGTTGTTGTCTTTGTCACAAGGAGAATGAAATATGATGATGCGCCATTTGAAGACTCGAGGACTATCTTGACGTCACGTGAGTGTACTAGTGTAGAACCAATAAAGATCTTCTGATGTATGAAACTTGTGAAGAAGTAGGCTTTCCATTTTTTAGTTGCAGAAAAGGAAAACGAGAAAATGGTAGGATTAAAGGTGTTGAGCAGCTCTGAGTGCGGCAATGGCGGTGGCGATGTGAGTCTTGTCTTCGGAAATAATCTATGGCCGAAATCGGCGATGCGGTGCATGCAAGTCGTCTTGAATGAGAGACATTGCTCGATTTTATGTCTCTGTGTATGATCCACGAGCATAGATTCCTCATGCGAGATAGACGAGCTAACCAATGACACCAATATAATTTTTGTACCTCATTTCCCATGCTAGAGGTGGAGAGCATTCCTTTTGCGGGTCAAAAGCAACTAGCAGATAATTAAGGATTGACAAAGAGGGAGAATTGTGTAGCCTTGCCAAAGAGAATGTCAAAGAGGAGAGGATAGCCTTGAGATGATGATCGTGAAGGCTTTGATTTGGCACATATTTATAAACAAGAAGGCTTTCGGGACACATGTCTTTGCATCTAACGACTTTACAAGATTTAAGTAAATTGATACTTAGCGATCAAATTGACTTCATTAAAATGATCAAACCCGTTGTCTTGAATTGAAGAAAAGCCTCTTTATAGCCCCTTTGTTTTTCCATCGGCATAATCCTGCTTTCAGCCCGATATCAAACACAACTTGGAGTTAATTATAGAGTAAAACCTAAATCTCCCTGAAAGAGAATAAATGGAAACCGAGAGATTATTACCTTGTATACTTAACCGGATCCTCCTGCATGACTTATTGGAATTTGGTTGAGTAGTTTGTGGCCCTCTCAGGGCTTTCATATGAGAAATTGAGTTTGGACTTGTTCACGATAATATGAGATCACCTAGGCTGCTTTCTCCCCGGGAAAATGACGGAGAAACATAACTTAAATATCATCTGAAACACTTAGATGATCATATAAAATAAAGGTACTTTCCATTGGGTACCCCTCTAAATTCACTCTTTGCACGTTTCTTCCTTACAAGAAAGCATGAGTTGGATTGCTATGATCGTGAAAACAAAAGAAGATGAGATTACACCCAAAATAATAGGTAGTCTCTTGCCTCTAAAAACCATTAACAAACAATTTTGTCAACATAATATTCAATGAAGCATTCACGAAACTAATTTAAGGAATCGGCTTATGCCCTCATTAGAATTTGACTCCATTAACTTGATAACCACCGGGGAAATGCAATCGAGAGAAAGAAAAAGGGAAGAAAACATAAGAACAACCACGAATTACGGTATGCGGGTGAAGCGGAAATTTTGAGCATATATTCTTAACTTCGACCCCGAACATGAAGAAAAATAGCCGCAACGAAGCCATAAGGCAGTCCCATGCCGGTAATTCATAATTTTAAATCTTATATCAAATAACCATCTCTGTTTTCATAACCATATTCGAGTTTGAAAACTAATAAAAGCATGTCATTCTTTCGACCTCTGATCTCAGTTTGTTCTAGTTAACTTCCACAAAATCATCTCGAAACTAATTTCCCAGGCGTACCAAGATTTTAAATTTGAAAAACAGATCAAATTATGGACAAATGGCCCAAAATCATGTATTTATGATGGGAAAATGAAAGGAAAACTAAAATCTCTGCTCCTTCATTCTCTCTACAAAATCGGGTGGAATTGTCATAAAACCACGGGTAGAATCACCTCAAAAACACCCGACATTCAACACCACCACTTCTTCCTTGGGAGGACATAGCTGATCCTTGGTGGCATTCGCGAAGCACTCCTCCTGAAGCCCTTCGCTTTCCGCAGGAGCTACTGGCATTGAGCCAACCGTAGCGATGTATTACTTCGATTCCACCAGGACAGGAATCATCGAGTGAATTGATCGTATCGTAAGGTCGGGTGCATTTGCCCTCCCGTCTTCACTGAGATCGGCAAACCTTGTCCCACAGCTCATGTGCCAGAGCCTACATGGACTCCACCCGGGGCCCAAATACCCTCATATTTGTAATCGGATCCTTGTACACCGGGATCGGCCGTCGTGCCGGTGAATTCGTACGAGCATTCATGTCCTTAGGCGTCCCCTTTGTAGACACCTTTTCACGCTATCCCACCTTTGGAACATACCGTCGCAGGCACCTTCGTACTTTATCGTGGGTGCCGTTTAAAGCTGGGCGGATCTGAGATCTGGAGTGCAGTCCCACAGGCCAGGCCGGCGTGGGTTAAGCTCGAGCTCCGGCCGTCTTCGGTCGTCGCGCCTCCTTCACGAACCGTGAGGATTCGCGCATTGTAAATCCGTGTCATTGCCGGATCTAGAGCTTGAGGATCCATTGTCGATATCGGGACCACATGACTGGGCATTTTTCACTCCGGCGGCGCTGGTCGGGATCGCTGCCGTGAGGCCCAGTCCTGGCCGGCGGGAGGCCGGGTGAAGCCGGAAGCCTCGTTCCAGCGACGGATGGGTCCCGGCGGCCAAAAGCCTTCTTTTCCCCATGGTCCACTACTGCATCAACCTTGGATGAGGAGGCCAAAACCCCCCTATAGTTAGTCCCCCCCTATAGTCGTTTTTTAATGTCCAGGCTCGGCTCGGCTCGGGCTCGGGCTCGAAATTTATCAAGCCTAAATTAAGGCTCAAGCTCGGCTCGTTTAGCTCACGGCGAGGCGAACCGGCTTTAGTGAGCCAGAGATAGGCAGGCTGGATTCTGGATTTATCCCGAATGATAATATGACGTCGAGAAAACAAGGAAATGACAAGATAAATTTCTACTATGCAAAAATTTTCAATGTTTATTTGCTATGTGTTAGAAACCTAACATAAATTAATGATGGATATGACTTTGGAAGTAAGCGACATTAAATCACTTCAGTAATCCCTTATGCTTCACGATCTTAGAAGTTGATCCATGAGAACTAGAAAAATAAAACACATAGAAATCTACATTCTTCCTAGAAACCTTGTATTTGAACATGCAAAGAAATATATGATATTTTACCTTGTCGATCATGTTCCACTGCCCCACGTGTGGATGAACATTTGCTTCTCACCCACTGTTATGATACTTAAGGTGGAAAACCACACCAATCAAAAGTTTGTTAAATAGGAATTGAGGGTAAATGTGGCATAAAAAATTAAAGAAAATAAACAAAATATAAAACAGGAATGACCCTTGGGGGTGGCAAAACACCGGGAATCAACGATGTAAAGTTCCTCACTTTTATGCGGAGAATTCCAAAATCCTCCACCAACGAGTTTATCTTGGTCCCAGGTGGTCGTTTGACCATGCGAGAAGGACGAATGAGGTCCATAAGAATGATTATAGACGAATATAAGTGAAAACACACCATTAGTTCCAAAGGAAACGGAGATCGTGCATAAAAGTACAACAAAAAATTGGTTTTATATGTTTTCATGCCGTCTGATGTTTTCTTCCCTCACATTAGAATGACATGTTGCTTTCTTAACGCATAAGCGGACACGACTTCATTCAATTTCTTTGTATATCGTTGGCTCGACAATCTTGCAAACTGCAATTGAAAAAGAAATCCTTCATTATCAAAGTCATGAGTAAAAGCATTTTTTACAACAAACAATAGCAAAGAGAGAGCATAATACCTCCATGGGCAAATAAATAGGTTTTGTGTCACTCCAAGCTTGGAGAGAAGGCCAATTGGCATATTTGAGGACAATATTGTACTTTTGAGCGAAGTATTGAACAAGCTGAGATTCTTGGTCCTAAATCGACCAGTTGTAAACACGAGAAGAAACCAACATTAGGAAAAAAAATTATATCATAACAAACTTTTAAAAAAAATGTAAAAATCGATGTCATAATGTCTTAAAAGAACAAAATTGGTTTTGAGGTATTTTGCTCAAATGAGGTATCATAAACCTTAAGGTGGAAAAAGACATAAGCTTCAACTTATTATATATTTCATAACAACTAAATTGTTGATCATATCGGCTAATTTCTAATTTAGTTCATACCATCCCCGAATTCAACTCTAATAGCCTAATTAAATAATCTTCGGCACCATCCACTATTACTAATAAGGCTCAGAGCAAGATAGTACACTATTAATTGATTATCCCTCCAAATCTATGTTTTATGTCTACATGTTCATTTATACCATTATGGTCTTTTTCTTTATACATGAATAATATGATAGTAATTATATAAAGTTCAACCGCATTAAACAACTCATTTATTCTTCTTAATACTTTTTTTTCATTAATTAGTAACCAACCAAGCCCTTTTTAAAAGGTTTATCCCATGACTTAAATCAAGAAAAGACTTATAAATCTAGACTATGCCTCACGAAAGAACAATTCATTGAAACCATTAAATATTGAGACTTAAACATCTTTCAAAATTCATACAAAAAAGCCAGCGAAATGGCGTAGCATTAAAATCATGATATGCGCAGCTTAATGCTCGATAACCACAGCGTATAAGCTCGATTGTACCGCGATAGCTGCGGGGACCTTGTGGCATGAGTTTCACGGCCTTCAGCTAAATGGATTATTTAACTAAATATCATTATTAAAATGGCGAAGCTTGTTGTAACGAGTCCTTGGGCATCACGACAGTGCTCTCGATAACCCGCAGGCTCTGAGGACCTCAATTGCCTTACAATAAGAGCCTCAGAACTAATCTGCATAGTCTAGTTAAGGCAGACCATGTGCAATGAGTCTCAACAGCCTATTAAAAAGCTAAATTTATTATTTAAATATATAATCAAAGTGGATTGATATATTTAGCATTTTTCAATGTTCTATCTTATTTTCCATACACTATTTTTGGATATTACAATGTACCAAAAATACAAAGGGACAGGCTCACCAAAGACTCGTGCATGTAAAGTTTAAAATATAAATGAAATATACAGAACTTGGCGCAATCACTTAATAATTTTCACTCAAGACATGAATCTCAGCATTAAAATTCAACTTTGAACATAAAGTACCTTTTTGAAAACTTAATTTAGGAATCAGTTAAATGGAGCGAGATTCAAATCCATCTGACATAAGTCTTGAAAATACAAGGGCGACTAAGAAATATGCCCCCCCGATTTATTGAATTGTTTTGTTTAAAAACAAATTAACAATTTGAAAGAAACCAAAATAGAACATAAATTCAATGTTAGATGTCAAACTTGAACATAAAAGCACCCTTTGAAATATTCTACTATATATCCTTGTTGTTTCCATTATTTTTACAATTTATGTTAACTATATTCACGAATTTAAACTCATACCACCGTAGGAGGACGAGATATTTACATTGCTTCACGTAGCTATAACATAGATAAATGATATAATAAATTATCTGAGCAACTTAAACACAAACATAGATGAAAAGGTGTAACCTGACTCACGTCAGTTGGTTTGTTGGTTGCCTTGAGTCATCAGCAATTTTGTAACGTTTAGCCAAGGCTCCTATGAGAGCGAGGTTGTCTTGCCAAGCTAAACTTCGAGGCTTTAACTGGTAGAAATCATGAAAGGGAAAACAAAGCAGTGAAATCTCACAAAAGGAAAATGTGCAGGTTTTTGCTTTGTTTTGACCAAAGAAATCACAAGTACTAAACACTCAAACTTTGATAGTTTAAATACTATTACTAATTTGTGTAACTATTCAGCTGTTTCTCAGAGGAAATTAATGAAAATCCATGTGGCCTAGAAAATTTGTCCAACCAGATGGCAATGGATGACAAAAGAGCTTTTGAAATTCCTCCTTTATTGCTCTGTGTTCGAAATAGATACACGTCTGTTTTCATCAAAAATCGATTAATAGCAATCTTTTGTCTTTTCTTCATTACTAGCTTAAACCTCTTCTAATAGTAATTCATCATATAGAAAAATAGAAACCAGCATTGACCATAGAGGTAAATAATACCATAATACGCTCCTTATTAGACATAGGTTTTGATACATCTTGAGGCTTCATGTTTTGCAACAAACTCGATCAAGAATAGACTCATAGAAGGATCGGCGGACACATCGTAACATGAAAAATGCACTTGTATAATAACACGAGAAAAAGCCAAGCGATAAAAGAAGGAAAAACATTTAAGATTGCTTCATCTATCACCAATAAGAAAAATGGAAGAAGTACGATATTGAGGAGAGTCCCGTTTTAGATTCGGAGCGAAGACTTTGATAGTAACCTCTCCAATACTATAAACCTTCAGGAAGCACACCTTTCGGCCCCAATCAGTGAGAAAAATGGCCAGATCCACAACGGTGTAACTATAGTAACATTGACAAGGTTATTAGATGTATCAAGATGGTATGGTTTTAGCACATGTGTGATCACGGCGTGATTTCGTGTCTGAGCTGTAAGCTTGAGCCATCAACAAAAAAAATAATAATAATAATAAGAAGAAGAAGAAGAAAGAAATAGTTTAACAAAATAAAATAAAACTACTTTGCAGATGGTGATGCTCTGAGAGCCACATCAAGAGTTTGTATGATCTCATGGAGCATTTTCTTTATGCATACGCAAGCGTTGTAATGATATAAATCGAACTTGGCAGCCAATTTAATAGCCACCTTAAATTCACGTTCCCTTCTGCATGCCAGGAATCAACTTTCAACATAAGTGAGATAATAGTAAAGTGGGATTAAAATACATTAGTAAAAAAGGAGAAAAACCTTGGACCAGCCTCATCCTCTCCTTTTACTAGCTTGATGACAAACTCTTTCGAATTAAAGGGCAATGGGCTGTTATTATCTGTTCTTCTTCTTGTCGTATCTTGGATTTAGTTGACCCAAATGTGACACCTTGTATAACTCAGCGAAGTTGCTATTATTACGAGGTTTAGAGCCTTTGATATGACCTCAGGTGTTATCGTAAGCTATATCAAATATTGAACAACTTTAAGCAGTGACTAGCCAAGAACAGCATAATTCTAATGTGACTAATAACACCAGGATATGGTGATAAGACATAAATGGCTACTTGAACCAAAGGAATTCGAGGCAAGATATATAATCTTAATATTAGCGGGCTACGGGATAAAGTTGAAGCGCATCGGCTTGACCGGTGGATAAAGATTTTTATGTGGTCCTGCAGGATGTTGAATTGAAAACTTTCTTAAAGCTATATAAAAATATAACATAATTCTTATGTTTAGGGTGAAATTAAAACACATCATATGGAATCAAACCAAAGGTAAACATTGGGCAACATTGGGTACACCTTTTTTGCCTCTAACCAAAAGAATGGAATTATAAACTTCGTGAATAGCGGGAAAATAGATAGAGATGGTACTCACATCGAGCCTAATTGTAATAACATAATCAAAGAAAACAAAAGTCCGTCACGAGAACATGCTCGTGTTTTTTTGATCTGAGGTTGAGATCATGCTTGATTACCTCGGCAGCGAGCAAAATAGTAAATTTCACCTTGAACACATATTTGGTTAGCATGTCAGCCTTGCATTGCGACAAACATCTCCCTATTGGTTAAAAAAATGAAGGAAAATGCCAAGGGGAATAAAATAGAAAAAAAAAAAAAAAAAAAGTAAAATGAATCGAAATAAGAAAAATAGATTTAAAACCAAAAACATATTTGTACGATACATCTGGATTTGTAATGACCCTTCACTAGATAATAGGAATCTACATCATAAAAGAAAGAAAAACAACGAGCCGAATGCGGGGCAATAACCAGCGATCGAAAGAAAGAAAAGGCACAAACAAAAATCAATACCATATCAATTACCCAGCAAATCAAAGCGAAAACATGAAATAGAATAATGTGAAGAAAAAACTCACGCTCGTAATGATAGTAATCTCTATCCTCCTTCTACTTGGAAATGATTTGCTCGACCAGCACATTTCTTTCCCGGTGTTCGAACCAGAGCCTCCTTGGGAGCGTGTGGCACTTTGATGTCGAAGGCGCGGCGCCGATCTTCGTTACTGTTCGAGCGGCGCGGCCGGCCGGCTGAGGGCGACTCGAGCGAGGAGTTTTTTTTTTTTTTTTTTTTTTTTGATAGTTAAGAATTTATTTAAAGGGCAAGCGACAAATGAAAGAACAATCTAACGATCAAAAGTTGCGAAGAAAAACAAGCGGACTGACACCTCCCACAAGAGCTAGGTAAAGGGGCTTCGGCCGTCTGAGGATCTCCACATCTGAGGGCAAGAACCGGCCAATGCTTATGACGATGATGCAGCAAGCGAGGCGGCGAAGCAAACCGACCATAGATAAGCATGGCCCATCCGGGCACGGGAGAACCAAAACATAACCCGGGCAACTTAAGATGCCGAGGGACCGGGTACCTCTCGAAAGCGGGCATACCCCACAAACATGGCAGCGAGATCGGACGAGGCGATTAGTCGATATCCTTAATATAGGAAAATATGGTATGCATTACTTGAGATGGTGGAAATATGCCCGGCCCGGTAATGCTTTAAAGCCTCAAACAAAGGAGGCTAGGCGCGGCAATGGCAAGAGCATCGAAATTAAGTCCGAGGAGCTACGCGATGGTAGAAGCGAGCTGCTTAGTAAACTTAACGACTTAGCCATCCCGAACTTCAAATCTCCCCATTTTGACAGTGGCTTAATAACAGTTAGTCGAGCTTCAAAAAACCGTAGCGGCCCGAACGATGTCGCGTCTGCAACATGTAATCCGCTTTATGTTCGCACGAATTCATACTGTCGAAGGCTAAGCGACCCCGGGATCTCCCTTTTCGGAGGAACTTTGACCCAAATATGGGAGGCTTATCAGCCGGTTGACAATAATCGAACAATAATCCCGGTCCCACAAGCCCCGAAAGAGTCCACATAGTCCACCGTTTCCCGAAATACTGGAACACGGAGTGAGGACATCACCAGACTGGATGACATGTTGGAACACCCGGACCCACACAGGAAAACTGCGCTACAGAAACAGGGGACGGAGCCAACATGGACGGGAAACACTTTCCCGGGAACGCCAATCTCAGATCTAGCTGGGATCGAGCAAACAGAACCCATAGAACCATAGGACAAGGCAACGTCGGTGATAGGAACGGCGGCTCCGTACTCGGTCTGAATACCGTCCCTCCAGGCATACACCATCGCCGACGCACAACCAATCAGAACTAGAGATCTAGATGCAGACCCACGCGTGAACGGCGTCGGACTTGTGTTGTCGGCGTGAACAGCCATAGGAACATTGCCCTTCCAATACTCTCCCTTACCAGAAAGCCGGGTCCCCGATACCGACCGGAGAGGCGGGACATCCCCATCCCCAAGGCCCAGTGGCGAGGAGATCGCGGCCGCTGCTCATACTCATTTGAGATCGTCGGAGTGGTGCCGATGGGGTTACCGTCGGCCCGCTTTAGATCGTCGTTGACATCTATAGCGGAGATGGCATTTGCGGAGTTGTATGCTACCCCGAACCGTGGCTGGATCGAGATCTGAGGACCTCCATACCAACATCCCCAAGTTCATGGCCGGAGGAGCTATTCCGGTCACCAAACTCAGATCTGATACTTGCTGCATACAGTGGATCGCCTGGATCTGATGGTAAGTCACCAGAAAAGCGATCAGCGACGGCGGCAACGCAATCTGCGACATCAGCAGAAACGGGAGCGGCATTGGCCGTACCAGACAAGACGACCTCGTCGGCACATTTGGCTCCGGCGGAACCGGCATAGATGTCCTTTGATGTCCTAAACATCTCCTTTTTAGGAGGGACTGCACCAGCGATGGTGACTCCACGGTGCGGTAGGAGAAACCCACCACCCACATTCTCCTATTGGGTCACAAAAGGAGTAACCCATTTTTGCCAATGACTATCTCGGAACAGGAGTCTGGGCCGGCCGAGGAAACGAGGTCTGCGGCTGAGGCTGACTCAGGTTCATTAGTTGTAGGATGAGTCTGGAGCCGGACAGAAGGGCAGGAGTCTGCGGCTGAGGCTGGGTCTGCCGAGGAACAGGAGTCAGCGGCTGAGGCCGAACGGGATCAGAAGGGTGACGGCGAACCGGAGCAGAAGACGGAGACTGCAATGTGAGACTCTTATCGAACTCGCGGCTCATAGACGCTGCAGAAGTAGAAGCAGAGGGTGATGAAGAAGCCAATGGCGAAAAAGTAGAAGCAGAGGGTGATAGAGAAGACAATGGCGGAAAATTCGCCGGCGCGTGAAACTCGGGAGCAGGACGTGAACCCGCCGGCATCAGGGAACCATAGCCCCTGCCTCTCCTCCTCGCCCGCCTCAGTTAGCCGATTGATCAGGAGCCGGAGACGAATGATCGGGACGAGAATCAATCGCCGTCCTCCACCACCATGACGACGGCCGCCACCACCACACCACGACGGCCAGACATTGCTTGTGGATCGGTTGAAGCAAAAGGCAAATTTCTCGATCGAGAGAGAGAGCACCGTCACAGAGAAGAGAAGAGAGGAGAAGACAATTGACGATTTTACCCTCTCCATAATTTCTCTCATATTTACTTCGGAGGTGTGTGGGAACTTTCAAAAAAATAATTAAAAAATTTTTAAAAACATGTAATTTGAAAAATAACCATGTAATTTTTCTCCTCTATCAATAACATAATTTAAAAAGTGTCTATTTTTAAAAGACAGTTTCTAAAAATTTTAAAAACTAAAAAGCAATTAAATTCTAAAATTTTAAAATTATAAAAAATATATCTTCAAAAGTTAATTCAAAACATTCAAAATTATAAAAATATTTTTTTTAAATATATTTTTTATATAAAATTTTCTAATTTTTTGAAAGTATCTCCCTTAAAATTTTCAAAATACACTTTCCATAAAAAAAAACTATATTATGTTTAAAAATATTTCTAAACCTATATTATTTAAAAAAAAATTTATTTTTTTATACTAAATATCAGAAGCGGAAGTAATTATTGATGTGGGGTGTATTAATTTAATAAAACCTAAATTTGATTTATATGAATTTAGGCTCTGGGCCTGCAGTATCTCTTTATCTGGCCAAATACTTGTCCCTATCTTTCTTGTAGCCTGCTTGGAGGTCGAGGGGGCACTGCGCGAAAAAAGCTACGGGCATATAGAGGAGAAGCGTTGATTTTAGTCGAGCGTTTTCTTCCTGAGGCGTACATCAACGTTTTTATAGCAATATTCTATAAAAAGTTTTGTAACATATTTCATACTTATAAAATCGTTTTTATATCACTAAAATTACCAAAAAGATATTTAATATTTAATTATAAAAATAGGATATCATAATAAATAAAAAACATTTATTACAAAATGTATAAATGAATATAAAAAATTCATATTAATAAATCCTAAATTAACTATTTTTATGATTATAAATTTTTTTAAATATTTTGATAAAAATAAATTAAAAATATTTACAAAAAAATAAGGGAATTAATTAATAAACATATATATAAATATTTGTATTAATAAATACCTAATTTTTATGATTACAAAATTATTTTAAAATATTTATAAAAATATTTGAGAACTAATGAATAAACATACATAAACATTTGTATTAATAAAAACCTAAAAAATTAATAAAAACTTAAAACAATTATTTTATAAAAAAATTTATGATTATAATTTTTAAAAATATTTATTTGAATTGTTTGAATTTTTAAAAGAATATGATATTATACGGATTTTTAAATAAATCGAGGATCTTAAAACAAAGCAATCATCTGAGGAAATTAAGCCGGTATTTTGAATGCGCGGCGTTGCATTGCAGCAGGAGGTTTCCTACACTCGGGGGCGAGATCGGGAGGAAGTTATTGGTTTTAAAAATTTTAATATACCTTTGAAAGATTTTATAATTGAACAGTAAAAACAAAAGAACAGTATGCAAAGATTGAATCAAAGATTTTATTTGAACTTACAAATATTTGAATATTTGTACAGAAAAGTTTACCTGATGTCGAACATGTTACAAAAAGGAAAGCTCGAAATCTCTCGGAGTTTTCTTTATTTCTTTCTCACCAAAACTTGCTTTGTTTGTAAGGAGGCATCCCCTCGCTATATAGGAATTTGATGGATTAAGAAGAACTTTGAAGTCGTGAACGAAGCATCTGGTGACATGCACGGTGTAGCATGTGATCTTACTGAAAGAGAGGGAGAGTGGCGTGCGACCTTATCTTTGCTTTTTGAAGCGCTTTTGAGTCGGCCACATCCCGATCACTTTTGTCTTGCTTTTGAAAGTGTGAATATGTCTTCGAGAGACGGCTCTGTCGAATCTTGCTTTTCTTAACTTTGTTTGCTTTTGGTAGTGGGAGGCAAGATCGCATCAATCTGGATCGTGCGATACATCGAGTTTGGAGTCATGATGCATTTGGATCATGTTTAATCTCTTATTTTGAAGGCTTTAATTGAATCGGTCTGATAATTTGAAGAGTTTGTAGTGGGAGATTTTAGCACGCTTTAAGTTCTCACAAAAAAAGAACGTATGGATGCTTGATGTCCCAAATTACTCGAGGGAGTGTATGGGAATTAATACTTGCGATAATAACTCGTTTTGTTAGAATCTGGAAGCTTAGGGTGTGTCTTCCTGTCCATCCTACGAATCTGAGTTGAGACATGGTTTCGACAATTTGCTCTTGAGCCACTTTTGAGATAGGCGCGTATTGTGAATTTGAAGGAAATGACTTTTGAATGAGTTTGAGGTCGAGGTGGGTCTGCGAGTTGAGATAAATAGATTCCTTTTACTGTCTTTGTGGGATGTTTGGACTTGGGCTTTTGAGAATCGAAACCCGATCATGTGGACTCGAGTTGTGTTTGAGAAATTTTGAGATCTGGCGCTTTTGATTTTGAATTACCCCAACGAAATCTTTGGGGGAATGGTGCGAGGCGAAATATGGGAGGTAAATTCCCGACAAAGAATCGAGGATTAAATTGAGCAAAGGACGGTGAATAAATATTTCCGAAAGGGAAAAGCTTTCGCAATTTGCTTTGAAATAATCAAAAGATTTTCTAATTTAGGACATAAAATCTTTTGAATAGCTCGAAAAATAGCCACCATTCACGAAAGCAGGTTTGGAAAAGATGTTTAAGGTTTTTACGTGAAAAGCAATGAATGGGAAGAAGATACAACATAGAAAGTGTTAAACCATGCTCTTTGTAATCAATGTAATCGAGGTTTGAGGAACAAAATTTTTGTGAAAACGTTTGTGAGTAAAGGGCTTTGTTACGTCAGATTTAAAAATGATTTTTTAAAATTTTGCATTTGGAGTATGCTATATCGATGCTTACTCGGGGTTCTTGATAGTCACGATCTTTTGAATTGATTCGTATCTACAAGTATGAACTCGTAAGATCTACAGGTTTTAGAAATATCATTTGAGATAAAAAATTTATCTTTTGAAAAATTTGAGAAGCTGAGAGCTGGCAGTTTTATGATCCACTTATAGAACCTGAATCAACAATTTTGATTCTTTGGAAATATAGATTGGGTTTTGAGAAGCTGACACTTTGGGTTTTGGAATTTTCCCTAAAACTTCAAAACGATTTGAAGTTTGTCCTTTGGACATTGCATATGACTCTTTGGTTGTCGGTTTGATAGGGTCTTGTTTGCTCATTTTCCCTGTAAAAATTTACGTGAGAGAAAATCGGAGTAAAACATTTGAAGATCGCTTTTACGATAAATTATTTTAAATCAAAAAGCAGATAAATGGCTTGCCATATGGCAAAAATCTGTTTTGAAACTAAGTTACGAACATCTTTTGCTTAAGTTTATTTGGCACTTTCTTGTCAATGCTTAAAAGAAATTTTTTTTGTTAAAAACGGCTGAAATTTTTGAATACGAAAGAACAATTGCTAAAATTTCTTTTTTGACAGTTGAATAATTGATGCGGGGACCGATCGATTCCATAATGAAATTGACAATTGAAATTTTGTTTTCAAAATTTGTTTAAATATCAGCCATATCCTATGTTTGAAGCATACATTTCAATAATAGGAAAGACTTACGAGTGAAGGACTCTAGCAGGTAGTTCCTTGGCACGGGACTTAACTTTGTTTGTGATTTGGAGTATGTTCATTTGACGAGGACATGATCTTTCTTTAACCTTTGAAATAAGGTTTATTAAAATCATAAGGTTTGGGTAAAATTAATGACATAGTTTAAACTTCTTAAAAATCTACGAGTGATTTTATCTTTGATTTCATCGGGGAAATTTGCTAGCAAATTCTATTGCTCTTTGAATAGACTTGATTTTACCTTGATAAATATCATAACCTAAAAATCTTATTTTTTGTTTGAAAGCAGTTTATTTTGATGCGAGATAAGCTAAGCTATTGTCTCGACTAATTTTTCGAAATATTTTTAGATGTTGAAAATGTTAACGATTAAGTTTAAAAATATGAGAACATAATAAATTGATGTATACAATTGAAAATTTTGTATAATCATTGAAAATATCATTCATCATATTTTGAAACTTCGAGAATGGCGTTTTTAGGCAGCGTGCATTAGATTCATGTCTCCGAAATAGAGAAGCTGTAAATGTTGTTTCTTACCCTATCTTGAGTTGAATTGAATTTACAAAATGCAGTTTAATATCAAATTTGAATATATTGTTGCATTATAATCCTTTGAATTAAGTCTTTTTTATTAGGCGTTGGATCTGTCAATTGTAAACTTTGTATTCGAGGGTTTATAATTTATAACAAGTCTTGGAGTTCCTCTTTCTAGTTAAAAGCTTTTGAGCATTAAAGGCTGCATAACCAAGGAGAGTGACTTGGTCTTGTCTAAATTTACGCCCAGAAGATCATTAATCTACTGCGGGTGATACAGGAGTTCTGGACTCATTTGAATATGTTTTGCCTTAGTTGGAATTTGTTTTTCATTAAAATCTGTTTTTCGTACGGTAAAGAAAGCCATATGTTGCTTTACTATTAAAAGCATTTGGAATTGAAGAGGCGTGGGTGTTTTTCAATTTGTTTTTGTACCTATTTAATCCTATCAGGTTGATTAGATTTCGAGGTTTTCCTCAAGATCACTTTATAACATTGAATTTCTTTTCTAAGAAATTTCACTTGTTTTTGTTTTTGCTGTATGAGACTAATGTGATCTTGAATTTGGTTTATTTCTTTTATTTCTACTAATTTGATGAATTCAAAAAGAATTTTTTGATCTTTGTAGGATGTTTGTAACCCCTTACTATCTATGTAGAAATGATATAATTGGGTTAAGAAATGAGTTCCTAAAACAATTTGATTGCTTTACTAGTAAAAATGAAGTTTTTATACAAATACCATCTTTGCATATATGCCCTTGTGGTATTTTTGTATTAATAACACTGAAAGGAACATTGCTAATTTGTTGAAGAAAGTCTTTGTGAAGTTTGGCAAAATATCTGATGAGTGTCGTTCTTATATACAATTCAAATCGACTCTTGAATCGATCAAGGCTATGAAAGTTGACTAAAATCGAGGATTGATTTTTAATATGATTTTGTATACCATCTTTATTTTTGCCTGATAGTCATACTATTAACAAAACTTTCTAATTCTTGAATTTTGTGAATTAAGATTTCTTTTGGTTTTTCTAGATTTTGATATTTACTATATTGTCCATAGTTTGATTAAACCTTTTAGTTCTTGATTTTGGGTTTTAATTTGCTTTAATTCTATTTTGTAGATCTTGGTATTTGCGGGTTCTTAATCTTTGAAATATTCCT
Organism: Tetrastigma voinierianum; assembly: GCA_016808115.1. Classification (NCBI taxonomy): domain Eukaryota; kingdom Viridiplantae; phylum Streptophyta; class Magnoliopsida; order Vitales; family Vitaceae; genus Tetrastigma; species Tetrastigma voinierianum. Next base: position 6,261 of record JAEQBH010004261.1, on the reverse strand, counting down.
ATAACATCTTTTATCTATTTATATTTACTCTTGGTAAAATAGGATTTTGGTTTAATTTTTGTTCTATAATTTTTCTTATATTTGGATTTAATTTCCTTATCTTCAATTGATCTATCATTTCTATGAATAATTCTTGATCGATGAATTGGTATTTATTTGACATAAACATTTTTGTATTTTGTCTATTTGACTTTGTTCTTTTTCTGATGTTGTTTCTTTGTTTTTAGAGTTATCAATTTGGAAGAAGTATCATTTGAAATAATATTCTTCTTCGTCATCAGTCAAACATTTTAACTTTTGTTTTAACGATTTGGAGCAATATGACCCTTTTGATACACTTCCCAAACATCTAACTTCTTGTTTATGTTTTTGAGGTGGGTATATGGGGTTTATCATTCTTATGTTTGTAAAGATTTATATTTTTGTATTTTATAGGTTTTTCTCTTTATAATGTTTATATTTTTATGTTTTGTGAAGGTGCAAGCGGCATTTCAATACCATATTAGCACAAAAAGATCTTAAATCTTTCTTTGAAGTTTTTTAAATCTCTTCTTTTATTTGATATTAGGTATTGGTTGAGAACAAACTTCAAACCTTCCTTTTCACTTCTCCTATGAGATCTCCATAAGTAAGTTAATCATAAGGAATGGTTAGTTTTATTTTTATAGGGTTTCTTGAACTTTTACGGTCAGGTTAGCAAAAGCCCATAAAGGGAGGAATCTTTCTTTTCCAATAAGAAGGCTCTCGCATCTTGTCTAGCCTGTTTATCAAGAACATCATGATACCATTTAAAATCACTAAGTGTTCTACATTTCCCAAAGTACAAGGATTTGAATTTCTTTCTTCAAAATTGTAAGGTCTCTATCGAAATGTTTGGTTATTTCACCTTCAAAAATTTTAAATGTTTGTTCTACATTTAAAAATTTCACTATAAACTGCATTTTGTTCACCTTCTTCATTTGTACTTAGTTGGATAAAGCGTCTTTCTTGTTTATTAAAATAATTATCCCACAGTACACTTAAGTTTAGTAAATCTGAAAGAATAAGTTGAATTTGCATTATGATCATCTCCAGTTTAATAACTAAGCGGTAGATGCCATTGATATTTGACGAAACAGCGAGGAATCTCATGTTACGAAAGTCCATCGATATTCATTCTTAAATAAAATCATTATTATATTGATTTCTTTGGGGTCTTATTTCCTCAATTATGGAAATCTAGAGGAGTTGGTCTTGGATAAAGTTTTTGTTCTTTTGATTCAAGTTTTTATTCTATTTATTTGATCATTTTTCGATTCATTTGTTTGTATTGTTTTTCTCTTAATGATTACGTATCATAACCACTTAGAAGTTTATTTGATCTTTTGAAGTAGAAGGTCCATTTAGATTTATAGCTTCTAACCTTTGAGTTAAAGCTTTTATTAAATCTTCATTTCCACTTCTCCACAGTTTTTAAGGTTTATTTAATTTAGTTTCTAAACAAGGTTTTCCCTTTCTATTTCTTTGGTTTTAGGAATATTTTCTCAATTATATCTAGTTGAGAAGAAATAGTTCCTAGTATTTGATTTGTAAAATTACTTTGCTGCTGAAGACCTTTTATATCTTTAAGTCTTGTGGTTCTTGTTTCTTCTTCTTTAGTGCTTATTGTTTTGAAGGGTGAAGCAATAATTTCTAGTCCTTGGGCAACAATTTTTATCTCTTCTAAAGGAGGATGTGTTGACACTTTCTTCTTTGCAGAAGTGGTCATCCATTCCTTTTGGAACATATTAATTTCATAAAGGAATGGTAATATTATTGTTCTTTACATAGATATCCAAAATAAATAAACATTGGAATATTCCATTTTAATTTGTTTTAGATTGTTTGTCTGCATTGTTTTTTAAACTTTTCTCTCTTTGTTCATTTGTTAATGTTGAGAAAAATCGCATTTCGGCATGTTTTGATGAATTTGCTTCTTTTTTAGATATTCCTATGCAAATTCTATTTGTCATCATCGCCAGAAATTTGAAAGCGGACTCATCATTTTCTTGACATCATTTGAGAATAGGTTGGACTATGGAGGGGATTTTCTAAGTTTTTGTTGATTTTGAATATTTTAAATCTGGAATCGTAGAAGTATAATCTACTTCTTCCAAGTTCAAGTTTGAATGGACATTTGATCTTCTGGAAGGAGTTCGAATATCTAAAAAGGAATTCGAAGAACTTGCAGAATATGATCTTCTAGGATATTTATTTTACAGGTTGAGTTGATTTGGGCGTTTAAGCACATTCATCCTCGGTTATGGACATTAGTTTTGGTTGTTCACATAGGTTTGGGTAAAAGTTGTTTGAAATTCATTCCTTAGATTATTAAACATTCCCAAGGAATTGGTTTTATTATTATATTGTAGAGTTCTTTTCATTTGCTTGCCATATTAAAGTTTGATCTTTCGAGAGGGCGAAAATGATTTGGATTAACTATGAAAGTCATAACCTTATAGTATACTGCGTATGCTATTAGGATATTTCTGGATCTAGGATCCATATCATAGTTTTGGTTTTGGATGTTTAGAGTTAAAGCCTTATGAATATACGGTCATTCATGCAGTCTAACTCTAAATTTGGATGTAGTAAAATACAGGTCGAGGTAATTGTATTTGCTTGCATAAGCCATAAAGGAATCTTGAATTGGTTATACCTAACATCTCTAAGACATATACATATGGGTTTTGTCTAACCCCCAACTGCAGTTGGGGTTTAGGCTGCCGACTTGGATAGCACCTATATGAAGGATTTTGTATTTTTCCCTTTGAATTTGTTCTAGGTCTTTAGATCCTAGAAGTTGATAATTTCCATCTCATATCCTATTGAGGTAATTGTTTTAGAGATTTTGATTATATAATCTTTTTTGAATTCAAAGTTTCCTACTTTGTATAATTATTTAATGTTTGGTTTTGGCATTTCCCAGTTTTTGATATATTGTTCCCAATCTTCAATGGAAACAGACAATCTATTTTCATACCTCTGTGTATTTTCTTGGATTTGTTTGAGTTGTTCATCAATCCTAGATGAACTAGAACTGAACTTTTTGTCTTCTTGTTTTTTGATGAAATTTGTCATTTTATCCTTACTCTTTGATGGTGGGATTCTAACATTTAATGGGACCACCATCGGGACCACCTACCCGTTACTATAGGGAATTACGGTGACGACATAGCAGTAGAATCGCAATTAAAATAATAGAGAGTTTCATAACATATTCATCAAATTTGATGAAATAATTATCAAAAAACTTAAAACATTATTTTATAAAATATTTTTATGATTATAGAATTTTTTTAAAAATATTTACAAAAAGATTTGAATTATTTGAATTTTTAAAGAATATGATATTATACGGATTTTTTTAAATAAATCAAATAGATGTTTTAAGAGAGAAAAATAAATAAATATTTAGGATAAACTAGTAGGTATTTTAAGAATATCCAAAGCTTTTAAGTGTTTTAAAAACACCTCAAAATCTTCTCAAAAAACACTCAAAGTGTTTTTAACTCAAAAGTGCTTTTTAAAATATTATCAAACCCCTTTATTTTGCCTTAAAAGACACTTATAAGTGTTTCTATGTCTAGAAACATTTCTAAAAAACACAGTCAAACTGATATTTATTCATAATACAATATTGTAATTCTAATGGGATTAGCGTTTTCTGTTTAAGTTAAAAAGTATTTAATTTAAAACTTTTCATGTTTTTAAAAGCATCTTTTTTTTTGGGAAAAAAAAATAAATCATTGACTATTTCATATGCAAGAAAATAAAAAACGTATTTTTGTTATCATCCAATCAAAAATTAATGAAATGTAAGATTTTTAAAATTGGATTTTCAAAAGGTCTTTTAATTGGTTGCCTAATAAATCTCTATAATTAGTTGCCTAATAATTAGAAAATTGTTATTACTTTAGTTTCTAAATTCATTGAGTATTTACCATACATAGAAATCAAATTTATGAGAATTTCCAAATTTGATTTTATGAGAGGAGTCGAGAAAACGTTACAAATATTTTCTTTAAATGGTAGAAATATGAGGATAATACAAAGCTTATGTATTTACTTATTTATGTTTAGGGGATAAGAAGAAAAAACTTCAAATTATGAAGTAATGTTTTTGATCAATTTATGCCATACTAACAACGCAGCACTAAGGCATATTATCGTATAGACTAATCCTTATAAAAAGTCGGGTAATTGCATTCCTTATGATTAGAACTTCAAAGATTATTGGTTAAGTTATAAGGGACTTTATCTATCTCATATATTGGATGGTATTATTTTAACTATGTTTTTAATTATTATTTTAGCCTTGATATCCACCAGAATAGGTTCTTATTTTAGCAAATTTTGAGGCAAAATATTATAGAATTTTCAAAAACACTTCTAAAATGTTATTTTTAATAAATCTTGATGTCCTTTAGTTACCAATATCATTATTCATTGCCCCTAGTTTAGAAATTTGAAATTTCAAGATCGATGTGAATTTTAAGCTAAATCATAGTGACGGCAAGCGTATCCGGCGTGTCGAGTTGTCTTATTGAAGATTGAGGATTGAGGAAGGTAGTAATGCTTCCTATTTCTATTCATATTCCTATTCCAATTCCTAGTACATGTTCGATTTGGTAGTTGTTTTATATGGGCCCCACCATTGCCCCTTTTCTCTGGCTTTCCGTACGATCATTTGTTCTCTCTATATATATGTGAAAAAATAAACGGTTGCATTGCAATTTACAAGTGTACCTACTTTTCGTTACCTCAAATATTGTAATAATACTCCTCTCCCTGACCTTCAAAATTATCATATTATTGGTCCCCAAATGATTTATTTTATATGACTTTTTTTTTATAAGACTTTGGTGTTGATAATATGACCTTAGCATTAAATGCAGTACCTTTCCTTCAATACATTCCTTGATTCTTTTACTTCATCAAAGTAAATGGAAAAGCTCATGTCATCTTTTTTTTTTTTTAATCATGATTGTTTGAATTAAGTTTGTACATACTTAGACTTATCTTTATCTTATTGGCCTAAGGAATTAAGTATTTGGTAAAACTCTAATAATCTTGAGTAGACTCGAAATGATGACTATTTAATAAACATTATTATGACTTGATTTCATGATTAACCTTTAGGGTTGTCTCCATTTAAAAAAAAATTTAATAAAATGCATAAAGTTAGTCAAATTTTGTAAAAATAATAAATGTGTCTATATATATATATATATATATATATATATATATATATATATATATATATATATATATATACTCTCTTTACAAGTAAGAATCATTTTGTTCGTTTGGTTGAAAATATTAAAAATGGAAAAATTCGTTCCATATTTATAAGCGCTTAAAGCTACCCTTTCATAGGAATTGAGAGTGAAGATACTTTTCTTGGCAAGTATTTATAATTTATCTAAGTCAATAAGACTAGTTTTAATTATATTGTAAGAGTTGATTATGGAGTTTTAGATCAAATACTTTGTTGAAAAAAAATCTAGAATTAGTTTGAAAACCCAATTAAAGGCAGATGCTTAGTGCGTATCTTAGTTGTCATATCACAGTAGTAATTGGCTAATCAGAGAATTTCAGAAGTAAAACAACAAGCAATTTGAAAATTTTAAGATTTAACAATTTGATTATCATTTGTCATGGACATGACATTTAAACAACATTTTAAGCACCGTGTCATTTGTCATGGACGGTGGCATTTAACAATCCATTACGATTGTTCGTGATACTTGGCATTGGAATACTACTTTAAAGCGATTATTTTGGTTTATAAACTAATTTAATAAAATTTTTTTAAAACAAATTATTTTGATCTAAAACTCGATTATATGGGAGTCTGAATGCTTAGGTATCCCAAGCATTCATAATGCAAAATACTTTTCAAAAAGCCCAAACATTGAGGATTCTCTTACAGGGTGAAATATGCATGCTTTCCACTTTAGATGAAGAAGAAAAAAAAACAAAAACAAAACTCTTGCAAAATATTTTAGGGTTAGTCATTTATAAAATGGATAAATCCAAAAAGTTATTTACAAAATAGTTATAATGTGCGGTATGAGGCAAAGATATTTATCTTTATCTTTTAGGGTAAAGATAATATTTTTTTTTGTTTAGTAGTAATATTTTTCAAGATTATTTTTACAATAAGTCATTCTTGTTTAAAGTCCATTGAATTAGTTGAGGTGCATTAAGCGTCCCCAGACAGTATAATCATGGCCATTA